>CM019148.1:212702046-213146411 GCA_009733165.1 Naja naja
TATTCCAAACTATTTCTAATAACATATGAATGTCAGATTACTGGATAATCTAGTCAAGTGTAATTAAAAGATCAATAAGTCTAACCACAGAGAAAGTTATACTCCCTAATTACTTCAGCTTTTTCAAAATGGTTTTTATAGAGTGTTTTCTAACAGGCACTGGGAAAAAAACCCATTGCAATATAATAATCATTAGCACATATGCAATGGCTTATAGTTGGTAAGATAAGGTGATACTTGGCAAATGATTTGATAGATAAAATAAGAGAGTAAATAATGTTTTCATTATAATGCCAGAATATAATTACATCATGTTAGTATGGGAAATGTGTCTCAGTCGTTGTTTAAAGGTTTCTTTGAACAGCTCCAGAACAGCATGAACAATGCTTGCTCTGTGTTAGTGTAAGAGTAATCATGCTTTGACATTTCTTAAAATTCCAGTATTAAAGAACTTCTGCTCTAGACAAATGATTTAACACTTCGCTTAATTAAATTAGGATCCCGAGCAGTGTTATTTTTAAGATCCAGTCCATTGTGCTAATATATTGAACAAGTTCAATACTTTTTTTTTTTCTTGACAACCACTGCAGCTTAAAATGCAGAAAATACCTAAATTTTATTCAGGTGTTCATTTTGATTTTCCTTCTAAACATAAGTGAACCTGCTTCTTAATGCTGCACTGAGTTGAATGAAATATTAGCTTAAGAGAGAGAACATTTTGGGCTGTTGAGTTTGAAAAATAATACACTTCCAGCTTTCAGGAAATTAAGCAATTGATGGGGCCAACTGCAGCAACCCAATAGATGAAGTGGGGAGGCCAAAATTATCCAATATTTAAAACAGGGCTATTAAGTTTTACATAACAGTGAACTGTAATGTTAACCGGAGTGATATTAAACATGTTATTCAAGAAGGCTCTGAAAAATGCAACTTGTACTTTATACAAAACAATAGTGTGTAGTCAACTTCTTACAATAGGTGGCAGCATCTGGCTGACATGGATGTTCTGGTCACTACTTGGATGGAAGTCACTAAACCTTGAGGGCTGGTAAGTTGAATGAAGTATCTCACCAAAGATAGTTCCAAGATAATTCTGTATTCTTGCCAGGAGAAAAACATAAATCTCATTTAAAAAAATCATTAAATCTGTAGGAGCCTAACCTGGCTAGAAGGAGAGCCAGTTTGATCTACTGTTTAAGGTACCAGGCTAAAAAGGTAAGTGGTTAAGGCACCAGGCTAAAAAGCATGAGACTGTGAGTTCAAGTCTGGCCTTAGCCATGAAAGGCAGCTGGGTGACTGTGGGCCAGTCACTCTTTCTCAGACCAACTCATGTTACAGGGTGGTGGTTGTGGGGAAAATAGGAGGAAGCAGTATTATGTATGCTCATTAGCTTGAGTTATCTGTGAAGTAGTAAAAGGCAAAATAAAAACAAAACAAAACCCAAATCACAATAAATATCCCAAGGGATATCTTCTTGCTACAAATCTGGCAGACAACTGTATGTTTCATAAGTCATGATTTATACAAACCACATTATACATAAAGTTCTTTAAAAGGACCAGTAGATATGATGTGCTGGCAAATAACATTTGCTGGGCAGTTGTACCCATGTTGATTACATGAAGCTGTTACATGAAACAAGCCTAACTTACCAGGTTTTATGAAAAATACAGGGTTTCTTAAACTCATTGTTAGAAACATTTATGAAAAGCAACAATTCTTAATGCTAGCTTATGCATTCTAATAAAATATGTACAGAATAGTAAAATAAAATAAACCTAATGTGACACTGCCTGGTGGTTTATCAAAGCACTGTGCACTTTGGGATATGGCTTACATTACATAAATCACTGGATATTATTCACTATAAAAGAACTGTGGTGTCTTGCCGTGCTTTAACAGTAAGGCTCCCATCAGTATTTACAATATGTACTGCTGTTTCTTGCATTCTGCTGTCATTGTACCAGTTAACCATGACAACAGCTTTCATTTAGAACAGCAGCTTCGAAATCCTCTCTTGTTTGCTCCTGATATAACCCAAAACACACAGTGAAGTAGACTCAGGAGAAGACTTTTATACAAATATATTAGAAACCAGACAGATGTATCCTATGGTATGTATTTATAATGAAATAGAATCCAGTTGTCCTTCTATATTAGAAAAAGTGTTTTTGGCAGTGTGATGGATTGCATTTATACTTTTCCTTTAGAATGCAATTTGGAAAAGGATGTTGACTTCATGTAGGACAAAGCACCACAGTTTATTTTTGTCAATACAGGTGATATCTAACATCTATCACGCAAAAGGGACTATCTTATGATGCAGACACCAATGACTTTTCTGCCTTTGGGGAGAGAACAAATGTCAAGCTTCCTTGACATTTGTTTGTATCTAGCACTTGATACAAACGTCTATAATCCACCAAAATTCACCTAGTTTTGGATTTTGATCCTTAGCATCTATAATTCAATAATTCTGAAATCTATAGTTCAGACTTTGGTATGATGTTGAATTACCAATAGAAGAGAAATATATGTATCTCATATATAAAGAGTTCCTTGGCTATTTGCTTGCAGATATTGGGGTTTTAAACGTTAATTCGGCTTAAATGTTTAATATCTTTTTAATTAATTTAATTTATTCACTGTTGTATTTTAATTGTAAGCTGCCCTAGTCTTGGAGAGGGAGCTGCATATAAGTCGAATTAATAAATAAAATAAATAAATATTTCATTTCCGGAGTAGGTAACAAATTCAGAGAGCACCTAGGACTCCATAAGTTGTGAATTCTTGCAACTGAAATGCAGTTTACATCTTCTTTACAGACACATTTTCTGGTTCTAGAATAGCTTAAAATAGGGATAATCTTATTTTATTATTTATTATTATTATTATTATTATTATTATTATTATTATTTTTATTTTTAATTATTGATTATATGCTTCTCAAGACTCAGGGCTGCTTACAATTTTGGAGCACAACCCAATGTGCTCAGCAATAATTCATTCCATTGTATATGCCTGCTTATTACTAAGCATTTTACAAGGTCAATTGCCCCCAACAATCTTGGGTCCTCAATTTACTACCCAGAGGATGGAAGGCTGAGTCAACCTTGAGCCTGGTGGGATTCGAGCCTACAATAATTTAGTAGACATGGATCTTAAGAGCAGGCATTTACAGCCTGAGCCACCAAAGCTCAGTATTTTATTAGATTAGACGCTCTCTCCCTAAGGACTCAGGCCGGCGAACAATAAAAGAAACCCAATACAAAATTACAGTAAAAAAGCATTAAACGAATACAAGCCTAATCAATATACAAAATATAAAATTAATTAAAACAAATATTAAAACCCCACCCCGAGGTCAGTCCAGACCGGCCTGTTGGAACAGCAGGTCTTCAGGTCCCGGCGGAAGGAGCAGAGTTTGGGGGCCAAACAGAGGTCCACAGGGAGTTGGTTCCATAGGATGGGTGCTCCCACAGAGAAGGCCCTATCCCTGGGCACTGCCAGTCGACAATGCCTAACCGACGGTACCCCAAGGAGGCCCTGCCTGTGGGAGCGTACCAGGCGATCAGAATGTGATGCTGGCAGGAGGCGTTCCCACAAGTACCCTGGACCCAAGCCATGTAGGACTTTATAAGTTGTTACTAACTCCTTGAATCTTATGGTTGTTAAATAATTTGAAACCAGGAATCTTCTTGAACAACTGCAGACATAGCCAGAACATCAACATTATGTTTGCACTTAACTGCTAAACATTTTAATTATCCTGAAGATAATTCAGGCACTATGAGCCCCAGATCAAAGATGTGAAGGAAAGAAAGAAAAAGTTAAGGAAAAAAGTACAGTCTTCCTCTTCCCCCATATCTGTCTAATACTCCCTTAGTTAATCAGCAGGTGAAAGAATTTGGGAGAATCCACAGGTCCACTGATTTTTGTACTATTGTGAACTCTTCTCAATTAATTTCATTTGCATAATAGTGTGTTGATGTAGATTTTTGGTAAGCTGCTGTGTTTAGCTATTCTTTGAAAGAAGGTTAATGAAAATAAATCAGATATGCTAACAGGAAATTACATTTTCCTGTAAGCAATCTCATATGTCCAAAACATTCAACTGATGATTTGCTTGAAAATACCACTGCACTTCATCATGCCATATTTGTCATCCAAGTGGTGGGCTTAATTACATAAAACAGAACTTTAAAAAGTAAAAAATGTGATACATGAGGGATGAGTGAAAAATAATGACTCCGGCTCCATGTCTTTACTTAATAGCCACATTCTAATAAACGATATAAGAAAATAATCCTTGAAAGGAACTCTTCATTGCCTATAATTATTTCTTCACTATATACCAGGGGTGTCAAACCTGCATCATCATGTTATCACATGATGTATCACAACTTCCTCCCCTTTGCTAAACTGGGGGTAGGCATGGCCAGCGCATGATACATCCAGCCTGCAGGCTGCGAGTTTGATACCCCTGCTATATACCATTAACTATATACTCATACATGGACAAAATTTTAAAGATATCATAAAAGAACTCCACACTTTGTCACTTCAATCAGATTCCAACAGACCATTCTATCTCTTTAATTGGGTCAAGCACAAGCCCACAATGTTATGCCTACATTTTGGAAAAAGGTAGAAATTTCATGACAAGTCTGGAGTATATGGTGAATGGAGTAAGCTGGTAAGAACCAATTCTGCAATGGGTGGCTCATGAGATGTGAGGTCAAGCTTTGTCATGTTGCAGCAAAATGTCTTCTTGTGCTTCTAGACTTGTTTCAGTATTTTGAATACTGCAGTATAGGGGTCTGAATTGCTAGTGGTGCCAGATTCAGGGAAATTTATGTAAACACTACCTTCTGGATCTGCAAAATCTCTAGTCATGAGTTTTCCTGCTGAATCCTGGGCTTAGATTATTTATTTTTCCCCTGCAGGTGAAGGTTTGTGCTGATACTGCACTGTTTGCACAGTTATTAGGCAAGTTGTATTTGGGAGGATTAATTTTTATTATTGAACAACTACAGTGCTCTCAGTCCATCCCCAATGTTAATAAAGCTCAAACCTGAATATTTAAGAAAATAGAAGTGAGGTTTTGGCACTCTTAGGAGAATATCTATGTGTGCACAATTATTGGGCAACCATTAGTGTGCAGAATTATGCAACTAAATAAGAAACACAAATTTTCCCATCTCATTCATTTACTTGCATCTGTTAAAGTGAGAATAATAAGCAAACAACTCAAAATGTACAAATAAACATTTCTGACATATAAAACAAAATTAAGTGACCAATATAGCCACCCTTCTTTTCAATAACAGTCATAAGTCTTCCATTCATGGAGCCTGTCAGTTTCTTGATCTGTTGACTTTTTGTGCAGTAGCAACCACAGCCTCACAGATGCTGTTCAGAAAAATGTATTTTTTTCCTTCACCATAAATTTCCTGTTTAAGAAGGGCCCACAAGTTCTCAATAGGGTTTAGGTTAGGTGAGGAAGGGGCCATGTCATTATTTTTCATCTTTAGGGACTTTACTGGCTAGCCACACAGTGGAGTACTTCAATGCATGCGATGGAGCATTGTCCTGCATAAAAATCTTCTTGAAAGATGCAGATTTTTCCTGTACCACTGCTTGAAGACAGCATCTTCTAAAAACTGGCAGTAGGTTTGGAAGTTGATTTTGAGTCCATCTTCAACCCAAAATGTCCAACTAGTTCATCTTTAATAATACCAGTACCCCACCTCTACCTTGCTGGCATCTGAATCAAAGTGGAGCTCTGTGTCTGTTATTGATCCAGTCACGGGCCCATCCATCTGGTCTGTCACTCTCATCAGTCCATAAAACCTTTGAAAAATCTGTCTTCAGATATTTCTTGGCCCAGTCTTGCCATTTCAACCTATGTGTCTTGTTCAGTGGTGATTGGGTTTCAGCCTTCCACACCTTGGCCATGTCTCTGAGCACTGACTACCTTGCACTTCTGGGCACTCTAGGTAGGTTGCCGTTCTGGAATATAACAACACTGGAGGATAATGGGTTCCTGGTAGCTTTACGTTTGACTCTTGTCAAATCTTTGGCAGTTAATGTGTGTTTTTTTTCTCAACATGTTTCTTGCGACCCTGTTGACTATTTGCAACAAAAAGTTTGATGGTTCTGTGATCACACCCCAATATTTTAGCAATTTCAAGACTTTTGCAATTTCTCTGAAAGGCTTTTTACAATTTTTGACTTTTCAGAGTCAGTTACATCTCTTTTTTGCCTGAGGAAAAGAAGCAGTTATGCATACCTTGATCTGCTTAGGCCACATCCTCCTTCATTATACAAATACACATCACCTGACATGCTTATATCCACCAAGCATTCAAGTTTATACAGCTTGGAGGTGGAAAATATGCATAAAAATGATGATATGGTCAAAATACTAACTTGCCTAATAATTGTGCATACAGTGTATATAGACTGATGCTTCATTTCTGAGTCAGAATGATGAGTCCATATTTCATTAATTGGAACAATATTGTGAAGAAATTCCGTATCTTCATTCTCTTAGCTTGACAGCAATAATTGGCAAATTTCAATGCTTGAGATTCTAATCCTTGCGGTCAGCATATAAAGAATTCATCTTGCACAAACTTTCTGATATTACTCAACATTAACAACATGTCCCACAAATTCTTGTGAAGTGCTAAAGTTGGCAGTAAATGATCTTCGAGTAATCCACAAGTCACTCATCAGTCTTTTTCTTGTGAAACTTCTCAGTTGCTATCTTAGCTTACCTACTTTGTTCTTGATCACACAAATCATCTCTTTTCACTCACTGTCATTACATTTTTTTTAGCTCAGCAACCTTCTTTCAGGAGTTGTTTTCATTTGGAAGGCCTCTACAGCAATCAGAAATTCAATTATGGCATGTTGTTTAAAATGCAGTGACTTGCTGCAGGCATTTTATGAATAATAGCTATTTCCTGCCCACTGAAATGAAGAGATGCTGAAGAACATGTCAGAGTTTTTAGAATGTCAGTACTGCCATCTATTGGTGATTTTTAACACTGGAAGCATAACTTTTCATGCAACCTTTGTAACATAGTCACATGTTTATGTCAGTTACAGTAAGGTCTGAAGGAATTCATAAATAAGGCTCTGCAAAGGCCAATGATTTTGAAAAGCACAGTCCCTCTTATTATTATGCAAGTTATTATGAAATAAAGATAGGTAGTGAAGCAAGGTTAGTAATAAACTTGCCATTTCTGGTTCAGTATGTACATTTTATTAGAAACATTATAGGAAACTTGCAACAATATTTTCCTGTATTCTTACGATTTATATTTACCATTTCCTAGTATGATTTGATTACTTATTGTACCCTATGACTATTATTAAGTGTTGTACCTTATGATTCTTGACTCTTGACAAATGTAACTTTTCTTTTATGTATACTGAGAGCATTTCTTCAAGACAAATTCCTTGTGTGTCCAATCACAGTTGGCCAATAAAAGAATTCTAATTCTAATTCTGTAAAGTCAGTAGATCATAAATACTTTCCCCTGGTGGTCAGTGCATTGGTTTTATGAATTCTCATTCTATTTACCTATGATGTTTTTCAAAAGCCAGGTTAAATCGGATAAATTAGGAAGAATATTGGATGCTCTTTTCCCATATGCTTGTTGTCTGTCTGTCTGTCTGTCTGTCTGTCTGTCTGTCTGTCTGTCTCTCTCTCTCTCTCTCTCTCAAAATAAAAAAAAATTATTCACATCTGAATAAAAAATTATATAGTTTAATCTTTCTAATCTTGTGAGCCACTGAAAGTGTTCAAGGTTTTTGCTAAGAAAATTTTGGGAAAATAACTTTATGAAGCACTTCATTTTTCTAAGGTCCCTGATCTCCTGTAAAGAAGAAGCATGCAACAATGGGGCACATACAGCACTCCTTTAAAGTTCCACTGGTTGGTCCTTGTTCATTTTCTATCCAACTAAACTAAAAGCAACTGCTGAACTTCTGCTGTTACCTTCTCTCTCTAAGGTAGTTCAGAGATCCTAGTAAAAGCTTCCAGTGTAATAATCTCAACTGGACAATTTGAGAAAAGCTGGAAAGAGAACTTTTATATGATCTTTTCTGTTATTTGTGCTGCATCTCACCATTATAGACGTTGGCCATATACTGTAGTGCAGGAGTACGATGGTGGACAAAGTGGATAACATTGCAATCTATCTTCATCTGTTATTGTTCTGTTAGGAAAAAGTCTTTTTCATTGTTGCAATTGTGATGATGAATCAAGAACTAGAGTTAGTTCTCAGCACAGCACTGATTTTTGTTCCTAGATTGAGACACTTACACGAATATGGTGGTGATACTCTATGACAAGTATATATAAAAACAAGGAAGCATACAGTTAAAAATTCTTGCTAAATTTTTGTTTTTCCAAAGATGGGATATAACTGAAAACACACAAAACAACATGCATAGGAAAGGACACAGAACAACAAGCATAGAAATCACACTTAAGCATTTTTAGGTTTATATGAAATATCAGATGCAGTGACGTTTTTATATCAAGCCTACATGGCTTGGGACCAGGTTATCTGAAGGATTGTCTTTTCCTGTTACATCTACCTGACCCATCAGAATGGGGAATCAGAGAATGCTATGTGTACTCTCTCCTAAAAAGGTTCAGCTAGTGGGATCAAGAAGAAGGGCCTTCTCCATGGTGGCTCCCTCCCTGTGTAACATCATCCCCACAGAGATAAGATTGGTCCCCACTTTGACACTCTTTTGCAAGGCCCTGAAACCTGGTTTTGTCAACAAGCCTGGGAACCCAGAGTAGGATGGGCGCATCTAATGGCTTATTTGATTGTTGCCACTGGAGGTGGTTGGTTGGAGGGTTATTCCTTGTTTTTTAAATTGAGTTCTTATCTTTGTAAACCACCCAGAGTCACCAAGAGGGACTTGGATGACCATATAAATGTTCTTAAATTTAACAAAATAGAACTATCATTTTGTATTTGCAGAAACTTCTTTTTTACTTCTTACCTTGTTAACCTTTATTATGGCCATGATTTCCTTTCTAGGTCTTCTTAATAGAACTTCATTGAATCACCAGTCTTAACTTTTGAGCATTTCCTTCCATTCATTATTGTTCTAAAGAAATTGCTTTGTCGGATCATTTTTCCTAAGTCTATTTTTCTCTTTTTGAATTCTGCTCTTTGCTTATCTGAATGGCTAAACATTATATGAAGCTGTGATGCTTATCAGCATGTTAAGAAACCCTTTTTGTTCCTCCATAATTATGCAAGCATTGCCTTGATCCTGCTCTTCCAGCCCTTTCCAGTTCAGGTATTGTAGCTATGAATACATCTAGTGAATCATAAGAGCATTGTAAGCTTGACAAACAAGACTTTTTTTTGCTTGGGATAAAAAGGAACACACCTAAAAATTACTTGGCTTAGAAAAACACCTGGCCTTTTCTCTCTGCATTTGTAGCAGTGTGGTCCTTGTGTTTTTAATCCATTTCCATCCTCTGAACAGATAGTTCTTCTTTCTGTAGTTTCTTACCTGAAAATCAGCCAACAAAATCAGAGGAGGTAGCGGTGGAATATTCTCAGCTTGCCAAAACTCGGTCCCAAGCAAATTTATTTATGGCATAGTTCTGCATATTTGGAAATCACGTCACCTCAAGCAACAGCTGAAACTTCAGCCTTTGCAATATTTGCAGGTTAGCAACGGGCAGGCTTTGTGTGGTAAATGGGTACAGCTTGAAAAGTTTACTCAACATCTGCCCTCTGGGGTTACTGATGAAAGGGTGTTTTTTGTTGGGATAGTTCTTCAGCTTCTTTTTCCCCTCCCCTTTTTCATTATCCAAGTAGTTGTTGCTTGCTGCATGTGAAAACTCTTGCTTGTTTTCAGGAGGTAAGTAGCTGGCGTTTTTCATCATAATGCTGTCCTTTCAGAGGGATCGCTACAATGCTTTTATTCATTCATTGGCATCCATGCTCTCAATCTATCCAAGAATGGTGCCACTTAGAAATACAGTATCTGTATAATATAATTATACAGTTTGTTATATGCTTTTTGTAAAATGTGTTTGCAATAATAACTTTGCAAATATCTATTGTAATTATGGGGTTTAAAAAGAGGCTTTGATGACAACATGATGTGATGTGTTAGCATTGTTGAGCAGGAAATGGGACTGATTTTCTTTTATTATTTTTCCCCCAATGGAATGTTCACTTTCCTTATCCTTAGTTCAGATTTATGAGGGGTTAAATCAGAAGAAAAATTTAAAAAAAATGTTTTCAAATATCATGTTTCAAGTTGCTTATGTTCAAGATAAATATACTTAGGGTTATTACCCATTGTAACTTTTAGCTCTACAAATAAGCAAAGGAAATGTTTATTACTTTATGGAGATTGAAAATTGTCTTATCACTATGCAGAAGGAGTTTTACCTATTTATTCTGTGTAGAATAGAGAAGGTTGGTGATGGATGATGGCGTATGAATCTTTAATGCTTTGTCTAACATCTTTAGGCCCTGTAATAGAGTGGCAGCATAAAACATTATTTGCTCAGATATGTCTGTCATACAACTAATTGTTCCTGGGTTCCAGTCTGGTTTTGCGGAACTGTTTCCCTCTCTTCCTCTTTCTTTGAGATAGCCTTTTATCCCATAAGTAAATATGTAATATATTCATACATAAAACTCTGATATCATAATGTATTTTATTCAAATGAAATGCAATGAGTAAATGGCATTTTACTCTTCCATTTTAGTTGATGTGATCTTCTTAAGAGATATATTCTGGCATGAAACTGACATTTAGATTATTTCACCTGTGACTTAAAATATAACACAAGGTTTAAACACCTTTAGCAGTGCCTAACTAATTTTATTTGGACTTGGAAATTAAGCAGAATTTGACCTTAGTATTTAAGTAGGAGAGGGGGGGGGGCTTTAGCCAATGAATAGAATAGGAATTTGAGAGCTTTGGCCAATGAGGAGAACAGCATGATCTTGTGTGACTCAAGCAGCAAAATGATTTGACTGTCTCTACCTGATAAGTAATTACAACTGCTCATATGAACACTTTCTACCTAACTGGGCAGTAAAATGAAGACCTCACATTAAAGTAACAGAAAATAATACTCTTACACAGCTGCAGAACAGCAGAACTTAAAATCCAAAACAATAGTGGTTTTCTTAGCAGGACAAAAGGACCAATAACAAAGGAATTGGATCAAGGCCAATAGAGAAGACTATTCTAAGCAGCAGAAGCTCAGCAGGTTCCCATCTTTCTCATCACCTGTTTCCTGCTACTTCGAATTAACGATTCCAGGAACTGAACCTGGAATCAATGCAATTCATGATGAATGGCTATAAAGAAAAGAAAAAAACACAGATGTATATTCTGAGACCTCCTAAGGCAAGATGTGAAATAATAAGTAGGGATTTAATTCAATGTCTTGCATGGATTATTCAGATGGTAATGACACATCAGTTGGCATTTGTGTGGTTGGCAAAATTCTAAGACACTTTGAACTGGGAGAGGGAATATTTCCTAACAGGGAAAATGTATTAAATCTATATAGGCAGTCTCAGTTTAAGGTTTGAATAAATAATATGGCTAATAACTGATTGTCCACAAACATCTCTAAATGTGGGGGGAGGAGAGGAGACAAAATGAGTGGAAAGATCTGAATTGGAGATATTTGCTTGGAAAGCTGGATTAACCTTTTATTATTTATTAGGAGCAGTGGTTAGAATGCAGTATTTCAGGCTGACTCTGCCCACAGCCAGGAGTTTGATCCTGACCAGCTCAAGATTGACTTATCCTTCCATCCTTCCAAGGTCGATAAAATGACGATCCAGATTATTAGGGGTAATATGTTGATTCTGTAAATCGCTTAGAGGGGGTTGTGAAGTGGTAAATAAGTCTAAGAGCTATTGCTATTATTAAGCCTATGAAAACCATGATAGTCAAACCTAACACTCATGTCTTATGGTTTAAATACAGAGAGAGAGAGAGAGAGATTGTTCCTCTTTCCTTTATATATATATACATCTTTTAGTCAATTAGGAACACAGCATATGTATTTATTTGTTTATTTTATTTATTTATTCAATTTCTCTGGTTGCCCGTCTCAACCAATGACACTGGGTAGCTTATAATTCAGGTTAAGACTTTGAAATAAAAACATATTGACAACTTTTATAATCAAAAAAGGCTCCCACAGTTTAAAAGTCAGCATTCTGTAAAAACCTGCACCGATGGAAGATCTTGTCATTTATACTTTTATAAGAATTTCCATTCATTATGGATACAAGAACCTTTTTTAAAATTAAATTTCTATATTAGACATTTTTAGCAAAACCTGCCTGAAAAAGAACATCTTATCCTTGCAAAGCATAGAAGCTACTATTACTCAGCTGAATTTAGTAAACTAAAAGAGAACTCTTCCTTCTATAAATAGAAGCATGTCCTTTCATTTATACCATTTTTTTTTCTTTTTGTAGATCTAGCATCCTGTTTTCTCTAAGTAAATGCAGCTATATAATTAGTATGCAAGCTTTGTGTAACAACTTCCACATATTCCTTACAATTTATACTTTCCAATTTTGCAAGTTATTTTATTTTGGGGAGAGTTTGTTGTTTAACTGCTAATTCCTGTTTTATGGATATGGGCTGAACTCCTTTTTCTTTGCCTTAGAAGAAAATGTACTTGATTGTTGGGGGCAATAAGCTGACTTTGTAAAAAATGCCGCTTAGTAATAAGCAGGCATATACAATGGAATGAAGGCTATTGCTGAGCGCATTGGGTTGTATCCCAAAAACTGTAAGCCGCCCTGAGTCTCCGGAGAAGGGCGGGATATAAATACGAATAAAAATAAAAAAATAAAAAAAATAAACTATCACAAGATCCAAGAGAAAAGGCCGTGCTTCACACCATGTTCTGTAATACACTTCTGGTTAAATTTGCCCAACTATGTTCAGCTCCTTCTCAGCCGTAGGAACTTGAAGAAGCGTGGACTTAAATGATGGCAGGGGAATTCTGGGAGTTGAAGCCCACCTATTTCAAGTCGCCAAGGTTGAATATCACTGCTTTAAAATGATGCAAATATTCCTTTGAAAAACTCAGACAAATAATTTGCAGTGTTTCTCTTTTCACACATTTTCTTTCTTGCACACACATACACTTTTTTAACTATTGGGAAATGAGGTGATTATAATCACCTTACACTTCCATTAAACTATTCTTCTAATTTTATATGGGAGGATAGATAGTATCATTTCTAACTTTATCTACCCTGGTCATTATATAATCTCATACAATGTTTCAGGCCCAGAAAGTTACTTTAACTAGGGCAGAAAATAAGCTATGCCTATAATAAAAAGAGAAACAAGCAGAGTTGTATAGAAAATGCATGTATTTGTGTGTATGCACATATATACAAAAATATAAAAATCCAAATGTAGGCACTAAGTAAAAAATGAAGAAATAGAAATACTTATGTCAAAAAGCCTTGGTGGTGCAGGCTGTTAATAGCCTAGCACTTAGTTCCAGCTGCCTGCAATTAGTGCAGGCTCGAATCCCACCAGGCTCAAGGTTGACTCAGCCTTCCATCCTCTCGGGGTAGGTAAATTGAGGACCCAAGATTGTTGGAGGCAATAAGCTGACTTTGTAAAAATGCCGCTTAGTAATAAGCAGGCATATACAATGGAATGAAGGCTATTGCTGAGCGCATTGGGTTGTATCCCAAAAATTGTAAGCCGCCCTGAGTCTCCGGAGAAGGGCGGGATATAAATATGAATTAAAAAAAAAGTTAAGCTCTCTATGGGTTAAAGTTGTTATAATTAGTGCCACATATAAGGAATTCGTGCTTTCCAAGAAATGCTCTAAATCTTGAACTTCAATTTCCACAGCATGGTCCTTAGTCCAATGTTCCTGGTAGGCACCAAATTAGGGAATGCTAGACTGTGTAACTTGGAGCAAGCCATTTTCTCTCCGTTACTGTGCAGAATATGCCATAAAGACAAATAAAATTCTATAATGTATTTCTATTAATATATTGGTGAATTCGTCTCCCTTGACATTTGTTTATTTGCTGCTTTTTGGCACCACCACAATTCCAAACAGTTCTTGGCAATCCACATAATACAGTCGTATAAAGTTGCCGACAAGCATTAGTAAATAATTACGTAATACAGCTAAAACGTATTTAATAAATGCATTACTAAATGTTAATTTCAATATACCTAAGGATTTCAACACTGTTCCATTAAAAAAAATTAAAGGACAGTTTAGTAACAAAAATAAACATTTTACTGAGAATTCTATCAGTTTAGCCAATTTAGTAGGAATTAGAAATCTATCAATCTATGAAACTCTGCCGATCCTTTATATTTGGCATGGAATCATAGCTTCTCTGTGACAGATCTTTCCCTAAACTGGTTTATCAACATTGCTTTCTTGATTGCACCATAGAACAGAATCACGAGGCATCACTCATAATGCAGCACTAGCATTAATGGCAAGTTCAGGTAGTCCTTGAGTTGCGACCCCCATTGAGCTCAAAATGTATGTTGCTAAGCAAGATATTTGTTAAATGAGTTTTGCCCCATTTTACAACCTTTTTTTACCACACTTGTTAAGTGAATCACTGCAGTTGTTAAATGGTTATTAAATGGTTATTAAGTGAATTTGGTTTCTCCATTGATTTTGCTCGTCAGATCACAAAAGGTGATCACATGACCCCGGGACACTGCAACTGTCATAAATATGAGTTCAGTTGCCAAGCGTTTTAATTTTGATCACGTGACCATGGAGATGCTGCAATGCTTGTAAGCATGAAAAACACTCATAAGTCACTTTTTTAAAAAAAATTACATTTATATGCCGCCCTTCTCCGGAGACTTTTCAGTACTGTTAGAACTTTGAATGGTCATTAAATGAAGTGTTGCAAGTCAAGGACTACTTATTATATTCCAGAAGGCTTTTTCTCTAGTCACTGCATATAAAATCAATTCAAAGCTCAATATTTCACAATACAGATATAATAATCCAATTGTTTTCAAACTGTTCCTAATAGTTTATGTGCATGAAGATGCTTGAGGTCAACCTCACTCTCACCTGCTCAATCAACATGCAACCATTTGCTTGTTCATCTTTACTATTATGATTTAAAATTCAAGTCCACATCACAAGGACATTTCTGAACCTGCTTTGTGGAGACCTTTCAATAAGGTATTTTCACATTCACATGAATCATCTGAAAAGCTATCCAGATGCATTTGCTTTAAAGAATTAATTGTTAAAGCTTTTCTACAACTCCTAAGTTACATTGGTTTGCTAGTGAAAAATACACCACACTGTTGTGAGATCTGAAAGAATCAGTTAGGGATAGATTGTCACAGATAAAATCTATTTATGTGATTGCTAACAGACAAAGACAGCTTGGGGGCACTTGATCAATTTACAAAAATACCTTTAAAGATGGATTGTGCTAAACCTTCAGCAAATTTTCAACTTTCATGATGAGGCAAAGACATTATCTTGGAAACACCTGGATCTTCATTCTTTTACAACAGAACACAAACTTCATAAAGCCAGTGTGACAGTAAAATGCCAAAATAAAGCCATCTGTTACACATCAGAAATGTAGTTGTATCAGTTTTAAAAGGGGGAAAAGCACTAGCTATGTAAACATATTTTTAAACATGCATGATACAGGGATTTCAACAGTGGTGGGAAATTCCTATTCCATATTGTATGGTGGGTATTTGACAGTGAATGTTGATTAAGGATTTGTTAGACACAGGAACTATGGAATAGCATTCTATAGTTAAAATAACCATGTGCAAGTGAACCAAGTTGTTAAAAAGGAATTTTGATTAAAGAGTCTTGAAATCAAAAGTACTTATTGAAATTGTAATGTTGTTCTTTGTTTCTCCTAGTTTTTGAAATTGAAATGCTACAGGCAGATAAATTGCTGTAAACATCCTGTTGGCATGAGCATGCAATGCACAGTTTTCCATCCGAAGCATCTGCCTAAGTTGGTTTTATATGGTAGGCATTAAGAGCCATTCTTACTCATCATCACATTACAGTTAGATAATTGGAAGCAGCTACTTGTCAGGTATTTGGGTTTATTTACTGTTCATCATCAAAAAACCATCTGCCATAGAATGGAGATGGATCATATTATATATTAAGCTTCTGGATAAATGCAGCTAGAATAATGTTTCATCATGGCATTTTATGTTTAATGAAACCATATGCCTGTTTAAAATAAAATTCAGAATCAAACCATTGATAATTTTGTTCAGTTATGTTACATTAATAAATCTATATATATAAAAGTGAAATACCACTCACGCATCATCACAAAATCTCCAGAACCGTAAAGCCTACAAACTTGAAATTTGGCACGTATGTTCTTCTTGGCTTCTAGGTGCTCACTAAGAAAGGATTTTTTGAAATGACCATCAGAGCATTCCTATTTCATATATTATTATTAACATGCTCTGATGCTAAGGAGTTCTACTCCCCCTCCCCACCTGAAAAGAAATCTGTTCCAAATGCAAAACACAAGCAGAGGAGAGGAGTTTCAGTTTTAGTTTCACAGCAGCAAGCAGCTTTAGTATAGAACAGATGAGCTAAGCCATGTCCAGGCTCCTTGCTGTCTCCTTGCTCACCCATCAAATACTGTTTCAGTTTCCAAACAGCCCTCAAGTCTCACACACTGACAGGACGCTAGCCAGATGAATACCGATGGATGCTGGTAGGCAGAGGCAGATTTTTTTCCTCCTTATTTTCCTCCCCAAAAACTAAGGCCAACCACATAGTTCCATAGCGAAGCACGGGTATTGAGCTAGTTTCCTATAATGGCAAAACTGGTTCCCTATGAAGGAAGCAATTCCTTCTTATTCTCTGCAACATTACAGGAACTCACTGAAATGTCTCTATAAGTTGGTGGACTTGTAAGAGCAGCCCTTTGAGGAGGGCAACATGATGCCGAGGAAGTGAAGGTGCAGTGATATGAAGAATTTTGTTGTAACAGAATATTGGATTCCACCTGAATATACGTGTCTTTTTCTGAGTCAGATTTTGTTTCTGAACAGCTTTTGATTGATGGATTGTGTGCTCTCAAGTCAATATTGACTCTTAGCAACTCACATAGGCAGACTTTCCCCAGGCTGATATGTCCCCACCTGATCCTTTAGATCCCCAGCAATGTACCATCCAACTTGTTGCTTATTTCACTCTC
This sequence comes from Naja naja, assembly GCA_009733165.1. NCBI lineage: Eukaryota > Metazoa > Chordata > Lepidosauria > Squamata > Elapidae > Naja > Naja naja. The sequence goes on from CM019148.1 coordinate 212,719,311, forward strand.
TTATTTGTGTTTTGAGTGAAAACTTACGATTGATTTATTTTGTGATCCATGGGTTCATTTACTTGGCTGTTCATGGTATCCTCAAGAGACTTGAACACTAAACTAAAAAGCCACTAAACCTTCTGAAATGGAAATGTTTACATCTGCTGTTTAATATCACATGCATAGCACAGGGAAGATAACAGAATGGATTCTGTTTTAATGAACAGGCTTTCAAAAAAAATAATTGACCAATATTTGGTGAATGCTTTATTTAATTTAGATTCTTAATGCATCAAGGAAGACTGTTACACAGATCAGTTTACCAAGGTCTTGCTTTCATAAACTTTTGCTGTGTTGGACATGTAGTCAGTTCAGTAAACTATGGAAACAACTATTCTTTTTAGAATTAACTAATCCTAAATTCTTCTTTTCATGGGAATCTTCCAAAATGAATAGGAAAGTGTTCATTTTTGGGTGGTGTTTTACCCACATAGAGCAGTAATGCCAACTGGAAATTCCACATAATCTCTAAGGGAATATGAGACCCATCTTAACATCTTCTTCTGTAATACATAACCTTGGATTTTGTTTTGTAGGGAAATTTGAAAGAAATGTACCATAGATCTTGGAGAAACAAAAAAATGCTTTCTTTACAAGTTAAGTATGGAAATAATTGAGCAGTAAAAATATTGACCTTTTTGTTATTGCTTGTATTTTCAGTATAATGATGTAAGATAATTTCAGATAGTCTATCTCAGTGGTCTCTAAATTTGGCAACTTTAATAGTTATGGACTTTTCAACTCTCAGAATTCCTCAGCCAGTCATGGTGCCTCAGGAATTCTGGGAGTTGGACTTCCGGGTTGAGCCTTCTCGAGAACAGGCGGCGGTTTGTGATCGTCCTCGACCGCAGCCTGGCTCTTGCGTCGGAGAGCCCTGATCCTGCAAAGTTCGGGGCTGAAGCTGCCTCGTAGGGGCAGCGGAGAAAGGGAAACCTGCCAGCCAGAGTGAGGGGAGCCGCATCTCCCCCCTTTTGGGTCTGGTCTTTTCCCTCCGAAGACGTCAAGAAGTGGTGGTCAAAAATGGCCATCTCGAAGAGAAGGTCTCAACGGGATTAAGATTGGTGCAGGAGGAAAGAGAGAAGTCGACAGCAGAGGAACCGGGAGTATCGGATGTAAGATCAAGGCACCCCGGGATTAAGATAAAGATGAGTTTTCTTTAAAAAGAAACAGAAGCGGCGCAGTCTCAAGTGAAGGAAAAAATAAGTAAAATATTTTTGACAGCTATAAGGGGCTTCGAACCGGAAAGGAAGAAGCCAGCGTAAGAATTTAAGTTTGGGGCTCGGAAAACTTTGAATATCAAAATAAAAGGAAAGGGTTAAAATTGGAAGCTAAAGAAGAAAGAAACTATCTTGTTCCTTTGTGGATTGGAGTTGTTACATTTTAAAGAGACGCAAGACTCATAGAAAGTGAAAGCTTGAATACACAAAGACGGACTACCGGACTAATTGGTGATATTGATATAGACTCTGGACCTGGGTTAGGATCATAGAAAATTTAAAGAAGAAGAAATAAGGAAAATAAAAATTCTGGTGGCCATCCAAAGAATTAAAATGGAGTTTAAAAGTATGAAAGAACTGCTACAGGAAGTGTCTGAACTAACTTGGCTTGTTGCAGAAAACATGGGCATTCAAATGCTGAATAAAGAAGAAGAAGGAGCCTTGGAAAGGAGGAGCCAGCACAAGAGAAAAGCCATCTTAAAAGACAATTAATACAAAGATCAATACAAATAAAAGGGAAAGGAAGGGTGGCTAAAAACGGAACCTAAGAAAGTATCTAAAAGGGAACATTTATGAAATTAAGCATGTTAGAAAGGTTCAGAAGGAAAGGAACAGAAAGGTAGAGAGAGAGGGATTCAAACTGGATAGAGAAGGGGAGAGCAGGATAAAAGGGAGGAGAAGGGAGCCAGCACAGCGAAAGCCATTTTAAGAAGACAACTATCACAAAGATTAATACAAATAAAAGGGAAAGGAGGATGGTCAAAAATGAAACTTAAGAAGGTAATTAAAAAGGGGAACATTTATGAAATTAGGCAAGAAAGGTCCAGAAGGATAGAGAGAGAGAGAGGGATTTAATAGAAGAAGGAATTACATAAGAAGAAAGAAACTTATTATAGAGATAATGCTAATGAAGAAGAATATATTGTAATTATAAAAGTGTAAAACAATAGGGGTTACTGACAATTTTACTGGTAAAGGTCACATTTTTATTTCTTATTTACAAAAGAAAGGTAAACGACGATTAGATAAATTGAATTAATTGAAATGATTTTAGAAAATGCCTAAAAATGAGATTTGTCAATAACCAAGATTAGTTATTTTTATTATTATCTTAGAACCATAAATAAATCTTAGGGGGATATGTATTGCAGAACCGATTGATTAGAGATATATTGTAAGGGAGCTTTTCTTTTCTCCTTTTTCTTTTTCTTTTTCTCTATCTTTCGTTTTAAAGGAATGATTATGATTATGCTACTATATTAACCACTGAGGTATCACTTTCAAAGTAGTAAAAGGGGGCAAGTCTAGGGTTTTTTCTCATTCTTTTTAGTGTTAAAATTTGTACGGATTTAGAATTATGGAGAGAATATGTGATGAAAGGGCAAATCTGACGGACAAAAGAATTCTGTAAATGATAAAAGAGTATTAACAATGTGAAGATAATTAAAGGATAGACATGGATGAACTTTATCTTTAATATGATGGGCAAATATATTGTTATTTGTACGATTTGTAAATGATGTTTTTAAAATATATATATATGTTTGCAATTAATTTGAAATGAACTGGGGGTTACACAGATTGAGATTAAGATTTGAGATTAGGATTAATTTCTTTGACCCTTTGTCTGTTAAAATGGAATAGAAGTGAAGTTAAACGCTTAAAATGAATATAGACCTACTGTCATATTTGCATGTAAAAGTGACGACCCGGGAACATGCTGTCTACTGAAAAGAGCTGTTTTAAAAAATTGTTAAAAATTGAATAAAATTTGTTTAAAAAAAAAAAGGAATTCTGGGAGTTGAAGTCCACAAGTCTTAAAGTTGCCAAGTTTGAAGACCACTGGTCTATCTAGTTCCTTAATTTTGATCAGTGGCAACTTGGAATGGCAAGTCAAATGTGGACTTTCAGTTTGATCTAGGGAGCAGGGGTCCATTGGCAGATTTAAAGGAGATCCACCTGTAATGATGTGGAATCCTGCATGAACGTATTTCCAGTTGTTTCCTTCCCATGAGAATTCTGGTTCTGTTTCAGGGTGCAAACACACTGGCTGAAGGCAGAACAGAAGCTTTCTTACTAAAAAAAGTAAAGCATCAGTTATAATTATTTTTCTACTTACAGATGCAAAAAGAGAATTCTCTAGTGCTGTGTACGATAGCTAAAGGTGAAAACTGATCGTATAAAATTTTTCAAAGAGATTATTCTCTTATCTTTTTGCCTTTTAATATATTTTCTATGCCATTGGTTTTTTTTAATGATTTTCCCTCACAATTCAGATTAAAGCTAATTTTATTGTTTTCAGGCCCCTTCCTTCTTTAGGAAATCTGCAGATGCATGTGAACAATTGCATTTCAGAGATATCAAGTAATAATAACATTCTAAATATTCTTTTTTTTAAGTGGATCTTGTACACAGTATTAATTTAAAGGAAGACTTATCTGTTCAGGAAATAATAAATAGAGAACAGATGTACAGCTAGGTAATGGTGTAATACCCACAATTTTTTCTTTGTTTGGATGTGATGAATATAAATAAAATAAATAAATAAATGAAAAATGTATATACTAACCAATACTTCAATTCAGCAATTAAACTGTGTGGCTGAATATTTAATGTTAAGATCCCTGGTACATAAGGGAATGACTGTGGCAAATTTTATTGCAATTAAACTATTATATCCTTTTTAATTTTAGAGAAACAAAAAAAATAATTATGCAATTATTTTAAAAATTCATTTACTGTACTGAAATGCAATATGTTTCTACTAATTTTTTATTCTGACATTTATTTATTTATATTTTGCCTCAGTTATTAAATTGTAGATTTGAGGGAACATGAAAAGTGGCTTAGTTAAGTGTGACTTGGCACAGAATATCATAGGGAAAAGTGTAAGGGGGGATAAGCACATTGTACTGTCTTCATGGCCCCAATCTGCCTTTTAGTAGGGATAACATGTATTATAGCAATTGTGTGCAAGATCATATAATACAGCTCTGCAAATGTTTCGGATTCAGATAATTTTGAATTTGATCTTTTTCAAGTCTAAAATGTCTGTCTTGTATTTGAAAGAGGCTGTTCTGATCGTTCTGGAAATGATTCGAGTCCAAATTTCCAAAATGACCAAAGCAGCACATTTTGAATGAGAAATAGCTATTCCTCATCCAAAATATGTTTTGAATTAAAAATGGTTTGTATATTATCACAGGTGGTCCTTTTTACTGATTGCCTTGATTAGCTACCGAAGTTACGATGGTATAAAAGCTTTGCTAGCAGTCTTCACATTTATGACCATTGCAGTGTCCCAGGGTCATGTGATCACCATTTGGATACTTCTCAAGTGGCACACATACGACTGTGGCGGCATTCCACAATCACTTTATCACCATTTGTGTGCTTCACAATTGGCTTGCAACAAGCTGAGTTAGTAGAAAAGGCAGAAGTAAAATGGTAAATTGCCGTTATATGATGTTTCACTTAATGACTATGGTACTTCACTTAATGACTGAAAAAGAAGTGATGTCATAAATCCATCACAGTCAGATGATTTTCCACTTGGCAACTGTGGTGCTTTTAGTGACTGAGTTGCTGATCCCAATTGTGATAATTAAGGGCGACTATCTGTATTGAATATCATTGTAGAAGCTGTGGCAACTGACAGATCACGTGAATGCCACATAATAACCCAAAGTGCCCTAAACTTAAGTTAATATTTCCAGCCACTATGAAAAAAACAAAAACAACGAAGATACTGGGTGTAAACACATATACTGTACATATTAATTTATCTGTTCAGTACAAGCAAATGAAAATAAATAATAGCAGTTAAAAGGTGAATTGGGCTTTTGTTTTGTTTTTTGTCAAGTAGAATAACCTGCAGGCTGAAGGAACTTATATTGGAATATGGTGTTTACCACTGGAAGGATCACAAATATTAAACTTTACTTTTGGTCTGGGATGGTGGAGAGTTGAATTACAGTATGTATTTATTTTACTTTGGGGTGGGGAGCTTGTGTAGGTTTCACAACTGTTTGTGGACTGTGTGTGTGCAATGTCAAATGGAAAGAGGAAACTTAGCACTGTGTAGGATAATTTTTGCTTTTGAACAAGGAATAGGGCCTTGATTTCTAATGCATTCCCATATGTGGTACATAAAAGTGATAAAGCAGGCCTAGATAAAACTCTTGTCCCATGCCCTGAAAATTTGGTTGATTAAAGTAAATCATTACCAGAGTTAACAGAGATAAGTTTAAGGTCTGATCATGTGGCTCCCAGATTTTTTTTCCTGTTATTTTACTCAGAAATAAAAAGCAGTTTGGATGGAAGCCAAGGCTCACCAGAATGTGTAAATAGTTTCACATTTCACTGATTTTAGTTACTGGCTTGCATTCTTTAGTAGGCATTTTCCCACCTCCAGACTGATACTATGGTGTTCCTATTTACTTCTCTAGATCCAAGGAAATGGCTTATTTAATGGTTGGCATGGTACTATCTGTTCTTAAGCTGAAGAAATGATAGGCAACTGAACCATGCAGGCAAACTTGGATCTTGGGTTTTTTTACCTTCTTACCAGTGGTGGGATTCAAATTTTTTTACTACTGGTTTGGTGGGCATGGCGGGGGAAGGATACTGTAAAATCTCCAGTCAGAGGTGGTATTTGCCGGTTCTCCGAACTACTCAAATTTTCCGCTACTGGTTCTGCAGAAATGGTCAGAACCTGCTGAATACCACCTCTGCTTCTGGCATGTTCAACCCTAGTTGAACCTAGCTGCATGGTCACTTCTTCCCTTCAGCATTCTTCTGCCTAGGGTTATACTTTAATACTTCTCCTAGTCTCACCCAAATCTCATAAACCCTAATTGGAATTAGTTGCTCAGCCCATCTTAGATTTACCAGTCACCTTTACTCTGGATAGAAATGGAAAGAAACCCTTCTATCTTCAGTGGCTACTAAAGCTGTCTAATCCGGTTTAGCTATTGGGGGGTCTCTAGCTGCCAGCCAGATGCTCCACGGCTCAAATTTTTGTCCCTGGAATCCTTTCTGATCTTGACAAGTCATCTTCGAGGTTTGCGGGCTTTCCGTCCTTCACAAGAAGCAAAGCAAAGGCTCCTTATCAGCAAAGCAAAGTACGGAATTAGAAAAGGGAATTTGTTTGAGTTTTTCTCTAGACTTTTCTCAGCTCACCCCCAGACCATCTCTACAGCTAATACAGGTATCGATGTCTAGACAGCACCAAGCATTGCTGACCGCAAGCTTCAATTCAATTCAGTTCAGTTCAATTCATTACATCTGTAAATGACCATTAGCTTGTCATATAACAACAATAATAAAACATTAATAAATGATATCTAAATAATAAATACATAATAAAAGTAAATAAATGAGGCAAGGGGATTGAACAGTTGGATTTCATTAATTCTAACTCCTGTATACAGAAGTTTAATCATTCCCTTTATTTTAAAAAAGTCAACATGACCTATATTAAGTAATTTGGAGAGATGGAACTAATTGTCTTCATGCAGCACTGCAGTAATCGAGAGGGGTAATTTGCTGAAGAAAGCAGTGGGAGAAAAATATTTCTCATCGCAAAAAAGGTATTTAAGCTAAGTATTAGTATAGAATTGACATGCCCCATTGATCTGAATTTGATGGAATATTTTTAAACTTCATTTTGAGAGAGCCAATTCAATACTGATTTCTCAAAATGACTTGAAGAATCCTTATATATTTATTTTAAATACGATTCATTGTCAAGGAGCAGGTGGCAGCTGTAGCTGGAGGGACTTTGCATAGATTTACCTTGTGCTCCAATTGCACCCATTCCTCGATTTTGTCACAACCGTTCACACCTTCATCATTTTCAATTTGTATTACTGTAATATTTTATTGGGGGGGGGCTGCCCTTGAAAACCATCCAGAGTGCAGAGGCCCATGTGGTTTTGCTATGGTTTGTCTATGTTTTTATTGCTGCTATGGGAGCTATACTATCTTCCACTTCTTTTCTGATGTTCTTCAAGGAGCTGGTTATCATCTTTAAAGCCTCAAATGGCCTGGGACAGTTGTGGGACTGTCTCTCCAAGTATAGACATGCTCCAAGCCCCTTTCTTTAAATGTTGCATATTGGGACCTGGTCAGTATGCCTTTTCCATAGCATCCCCTCCCTTTGAACCCTCCCCCTCGCAAAGCTCTGACAGGCCCATACCTCCCTCCCTGGACCTTCTGAGAAGTCCTGAAGTCTTAGCTCTTTCCACAAGCTTTGGGGTGTTATGTGGCTAGAGCCCAGGAATTATACTTGTTATTGTTTTATTATTATTGTAGCTACTCGGGATTATGATTCATAAGATGGGTGGCTATGTAAATATTTTAAATAAATAAAATAAAGTAAACATGTATGCATCCAGGGTAATACTTTTGCACTGTGGAACTCCTACTCAGTGTAATATTTTCTTTGGCATTTGGGCATGTTACCTTTGATCTGATAAAATATGCTAGAACACAGGGGTGTCAAACTTGTGGCCCGCAGGCTAAATGAGTCACGTGCTGGCCACCCCCATCCCCGATTTAGTGAAGGGGAAAAAAGTTGCAATACATCACATGACGACAATGTGACACTGGGATTTTGACACCCCTGTGCTAAAAGTTAGATGGAATTCCTCTTGACTTCATTGGAGGAATCTGGCTTTTGAACTGCTGGTCAGGAGTTCCTGTTGTTAATCTACCAGATGATCCTCACCTTTCTTGAGATTTCTTTCAAATAACTCCCAGTTAGTACTTTGCTGAGCATTCCACTTGCAAAGCAGTCTACAAAGGGTGCGAGTTTGTCCAGCTTAGGATCTAATTTTTCACAACTTTTTTGGCAGACTTTTTTTTTTAAGCCATGAGTTGGCAGTCAGTACCATCAGCACTGAGGTTTGGAATTTTTTTGTTTGAGCAAATGGCTGTCCCTTGGGATCGGAAGAATTAGAAGAAGTTAGCTGTTTAGCTAATGTTCTGACATATTTTAACTCAATTACCTCATTGCATGAAACTTTGAAAGCTTTTTAATATGTTAAACCAAGAGCATGTTTTGTGTGTGTATTTTGGAAGCAGATCTGTTTCTCTGTATTTTTTAATAATTTGGGGAAGACAAAGTAAAAAGCATTTTAAAAAATAAATCTTGCAAACACACAACTGTAGCTTATTGTGAAAGAATGTTGTTACATATTTAGGTATTTTCTTAATGGAAAAGAGACCAATATTTTGAAATGATTTTAATTTTAGTTCTTTTCTGTTTTACTGAATAAACTCTCCTTTAGGTGATTGTACTCATTATGCCTTTTAATAACAGGAATTAAAAGTATTCAATTCAGACTCATGTTTAAGGCTTAATATATTTGCAACTCATTTGTGAACAGAAAGTTTGATTGGAAAAAAAGAAATCGAGATGAGGCCAAGATCAGGTATCTTTATTTTACCAAGATCTGTAGCTTGCAGACATGTGCTGCTACCAGGGAAGGAAAGTGGCCCCTTTATGACTTGTGGACTTCAACTCCCAGACTAAATGAATCTATTAATATTTTTTTTTAATAAATAAACAATGGTTAGCTTTAAGAATCGTAACAGCAGAACCAGTGTAAAGGAAATGAGAAATGGATTGCTCTATAGCAGAATTCAGTTAATTAGGCATTAACAGGCTACAAACTTCATAGTAAAAATTCTAAATCAGTTGGCAAGTGATTGTATAAATCTGGCAGAGTTGCAAGGAAAATTGTCAGCAGGTGGTACCATTCATCTCTGAATCAGAACACTTTTAGTTGAAGTTCTGGCTTTTTGGGAGTAGCAGGTTAAAGGCTATGTTTCCAATAAGAAAGTGTTTAAGTGTTATAATTGGCATTCTGAATTCCACGGGATATGCCTCTCTCCAACAATGTTTGTTGCTTTGAATTATCTTCTTAGTATTAATTTGCTTTAAGGCTAATGGGTTCAGATTCCCTTTGTTTCCTTTTCTGAAATACCTGGAGTGAACTATTATATAATACCGATGTTAAGAATTTCTGAGCATGAGGCCTAATTATTATTATCAAATCAGTTTCTGGCTCTAATTACAAACCCTCAGTATTTGCTGCAACATGTTTAGCTTCGAAAATAGGAGAATAAAGTCCCTTCTATTCATGAATTGCATCAAATGGGTCATTCTGCTGGCAGAAGGGCATCTGCTAGATGTAAAGGTTCTTTCTCCCTTTTCTATCACTGCAAATTCCTCAGGTTTCCTTTTGAACTGATTTGGCTTGTACACATGGAGTTTGAGAGAAGATCAAAGGAAGGCCCGACTGCAGAACTGAAAGGTCGCTTGCATAATGCCCATTGTTCCTAGTATCTAGAATTCTGTATTGATGCCATGTTACATCACACTGCTACACACTCCTGTGCTCTCGGATAATGACAACTATGTATGTCTTTGCAAAGTTTTTAAACTATTTTTTGTTTTTCCTCTATTTATTCTTGGGAGTGGAAACAGACTTACCCAAAGCTTTCTGGGTTTCATTTACTAGCATCAGGTTTGGAAGCAAGTGCCATTTTGTATCTTATTAATCTATTTTATGTGAGAAGTTGAGTTTTTTAAACATAGACGATTGTGACAATCGGAATGGAAGAGGAAAATTCATTTTCATGCAAACAACCAGTGCCTGACCCTTCTGCTCTCTTGTTCTGAAATATTGAAATATTATGTCCAAAGAATGCTTTGCCATTACTGCAATTTAACAAATTGTTAATGAGAAATAAAGGTCAAGTGCTCATATTTCAGAACAGCATAACCGGGCTTCCTTGCGTGAATCACCAGTTTACCCATTTTTAAGGTTTTTGATTATTCTGCTTGATTGGATGAGCTTTGACAAGGTGCTTCAAAAAGATCCTTTAGCTCAGGGGTGTCAAATTCGTGATGACATGTCGTCACATGATGTATCGCAGCTTTCCCCCCTTCACTAAAATGAGAGTGGACATGGCCAGTGCGTGATGCATTTAGCCCACAGGCCGCAAGTTTGATACCCCTGCTTTAGCTAGTCCTCTCCAGGAGGATTCCTCCATGCTGTGTTTTATCCAGGATAACACTCCAGTGGAATGTTAAGAATGTATTTGTAGTTAGGAGTGTAAGTGAATGCATGAAATGGGAGTGAAGGATTACTGCTGTTTTAAACTATTAATTTTACATAATAAAAGCTTGAAACGATTATACAGATTACAAAAAAATGAAGTTTTCCTAAACTGGAAAATTTCAGAGTTAGATCCTCTTCACAAACTTCACAGAACATGTTTTCTTCCACACTCTGGGGTAACATTCTTTGTGGCTCTGCAAGTGGCAGCATTTTGGGTAAAGCTGTCACTTTTTATTCCCAAGATTTTTGGTATTTTCAGTTGAACTTGTGCAAATTACTTCAGAGCTTCCTTGGCCATTAAAATAAAGGAGAATTCAATTACCTATATCTCAACCTAAACCTATCAATTTAAAGCTGCATAGATTCTGCTTTCTTAAAGAGAGCTGGTTTGATTCGTGGTTAAGACAGCTGGCAGAGACTATAAATTCTAGCCTCACTTTAGGCATAAAGCCAGCTGGTGACTCTGGGCCAATTATTAAACCCATGATGTGAGGCTTGACAACATACTGGTTGGTCAATTCCTGATTATAACCAATGGATTATCCATGGTTGGTCCAAAAATAAGCAGGCCCAGCACTTAAGGGCAAATGCTAGCCAAAAAAACACGTTCTAAAATGAGCCTAACATGAGATAGCATGAGTTATAGTGGGTTTTTGGTAAGGCCTCCAGAGTCACTTGTGTGAAATTAGTAGCTGTATAAATCAGATAAAAATGACATTCAGTTATTTATCTAAATATGAAGGTTTGCATAGCTTCCATTTGATTAAAGTGGAAAAGAATTGCTGTTCATTATAATGGTGAGAACAGCACAGTGCCTTGATGGCTAAACACGCTGAGCTTGTCAGCTAAAAAGCTGATAGGGTTCAAGTCCCAAGTGCTGCACGATTGGGGGGGCTCCCATAACTTGCCCCAGCTCCTGCACACCTAGCAGTTTGAAAGCATGCAAATAAGGGTAGATAAGGTGGTACCACTTTGGTGGGAAGGTAATAGCGTTGTGTGTCCCTCAAAGTAAGGTCTTAACTGGCCATATGACCACAGAAAAGTCTTCAGACAATGCTGGCTCCCTTGGTGAAGAAATGGAGATGAGCACCTAGAGTCAAACACAACTGGACAGAGGAAACTTTGCCTTTATATTGGTGAGACTAGATCCATACATACATTCCGTAATGTAATTCTGTATGGGAGTTTGTGCAATTGGCATGCTTGGAGTCCTGAACTAGAAGTTATTTTTAAATATGTCCAATAATTTATATTTTAGTGAATCTTCTAAAGGAGTAGTGGGAAGTACACGAACCTCTTGACTGTTCCTGATAACCTTATTTTTTTTGTCAACATTTGTACCTTATCCTGAATCCTGTGATGTTTTCATTATGACCCAGCAATTGCTGTGACTAAAGATTTTTTGTTTTTTAAACACACAAGTCAAGTTTCACTTTCTATCAACAATTTCCTTTAGTCCAAGTGATAGCCAACTCTGGTCCTTATTTAACATTAAGCCATATTATGGTTAATATAAAGCCATATTAAGCCATGTGTTTAACATACTGTACAATGAAATGCAGACCTATCTTGCTATCCAAAATGGAATTGATCGCGTATGGCACTTCTAAAAGAAGCAGACACAAATGACATTATGCATGCAACAAACCACATTTTTGCATGAAACAACAAATTAGAAAATTGTCTTATTTTTTATGAGTACACACCCTAGAATACTTTTAAAAGCAATTTTGTTGATTGTCATACTTCAGAACGTTGCTTCGGATGTCCATGGGTGTTAAGTACTTGTGGTTATCTTTCTTGAGGTCCATCAATTTGTACTTCTAAGTGTCAAACTCAAGGACTGTGGGCTGAATCCAGCCCACAGGGTACTTAGATCTGGCCCGCAGGGCCACCCTGGAAACAGCGAAGGATCAGCCCATGGTGTCTCTGCCAGCAAAAATGGAGCCCAGGAGGGCTGTGCATTTTCGCTGGCAGAGGGCTGCAGGAGGCCATTGCGGCCAAAAATGGAGCCTTGATGAGTGAGGTCGAGCTGGCCACGCCTATCCTATTTACGCCCACTCTAGCCACGCCGACACCCTGGCTCCCCTGAGGTCAAACACAACCCTGATGTGGCCCTCAATGAAATTGAGTTTGACACCCCTGGTTCTAGATCAAAAATAGAAAGGAAATATTTCTGGCATACTTCAGAGCAGTTTGCCAATTCCTGTGCTGGAAGCTTGCCGTTTGCTTTGAAGCATGGTTGCTTCCCAATGCTATCATAATTCTTGGAAAATAAAAGTGGTGCTTCATTCTGAAGTGTACCCCTAACATGTCTGGGGACTAGAGTCAGGGGAAATACCTTTTTCACAGATTTATGTCTGACCAAGTTAATTATGGCAGCTTTTTTGCAAATTGGCTCTCACAATCTGGAGTCACTGTTGGCATGACACTTTATTTAATTCATCCTTTTGTTTTTCTGCCTCTGTGTTCCTTTCAGGCTCTGAGGTTAAATATGAAATATTTATAAGTTTGTATTAGAGACTTTGCAGAATATTTTCAGACAACAAATAATTGTTGATTTATATTATTGAAGAATAAAACAAGGCTGGATTAGACATTTGCGAAGGCTGTTAATTTAGATACTAATTAACTGCTGGTAACAGTAAAGTCCTCTTGGGTTCAACTCAACCTCTCAGGAATTCATGGACATCTCCACACAGTTTTCTTAACATCAACAGGTTGCCATTGCCTTTTTCCAGAATGCTTTTTGGTTTTCTAGCCTAGTCAGTTTCCAAGGAATTTCCCATAAAAATATCACCAGTCTAACTGCTTATCCAAGGTCTGCTAGATGCTGATTTATAATTGGACACTGGAAATTGGGATGTACGAATAGCTCTTATATACAGTCAGACCAGTGGTGGGATTCAAATTTTTTTACTACCAGTTCTGTGGGCATGGCTTGGTGGGTGTGGCAGGGGAAGGATACTGTGAAATCTCCAGTCAGAGGTGGTATTTGCCGGTTCTCCAAACTACTCAAAATTTCCGCTACTGGTTCTCCAGAACTGGTCAGAAGCTGCTGAATACCACCTTTAGTATAATTTAACTCAGTCTATTCCTAGCTTCTGTACAGTTGCAGGGGTGGAATTTGGCCAGTAAAATACTGACCTGAAATGTACTAATACTTTAATACAAGTAGACTTTGACTTATAGCTGTAAATTGAGCCAAGAATTATGGTTGTAAGTTGTGTTGGTTGTTAAATGGGTCACTTCCAATTTTAAATTGGACCACATCCAATTTTACAATCTTTATTGTGGTGGTCATTAAGCAAATCCATTGTTCACAATGGGTGGGTTTTTTTGCCGGAAAATGGAAACTCCAGTTTCTGGCAAAAAAAAAATATCATAAATCACAATCCTGTGACCACAAAATTTTGCAAACAGCTGTAAAGTTACCAAGCATCCAAAGTGCACTCATGTAATTGCTGTGTTTGAATCCTCTTTGGAATGCCGGCTGGCGGTTGACGTTAGATCGTCATTGGAGCTTTTAAATTTGTAACCAATTTTGTGGGCTGGTGGGGCTTGGGGCTTGTTAGTTTAGTTTAATTTCTTTTTAACTATTTATTGTTATTGCCTTTTAACTGTGAGCTGCCCCGAGTCTTCGGAGATGGGGTGGCATACAAGTCCCATTAATAAATAAATAAATAAATAAATAAATAAATAAATAAATAAATAAATAGCTCTCTGGAGGCGTGTCATAACTTCAGATGACTGATAAGCATCTGGTCGTAAATCACAGAATACCTGCTTAAAACTGCCTTACAACCACAGAAACAGAATGAAGCTCTCAGGGTTTTCAGACCATGTTTCATTCTCTCTTTTAATCTTTTATCACCAAAATGAAACCTAGAGAGATAGCAAAAGTAGATCGTTTCCTAATTTATAAAGAATAGTTTTTTTAAAATAAAGTTCTTGACTTCCTGATACGACTGGGGAGGACAAAAAGAACCTTGGGTATATTCATGCTGGCAAGACCCAAGTGGAATTGGTGTTAGAGTGCAATACTTCATTATTATTGTGATTATTACTATTCATGCTGTCTGAATACCAATTCATCTCCTTTGCAAAAAGTGATAGATTTGCCCTAAAGTGGATCATGGCCTTTTGTGTACAAATGGATGAAATCTGCTATTCTATGCTAGGATTTAAACTAATCTTTGCAAAGTCACTCCAGACATGTTAATCTTTTAGACAACCCAGGTGTCTTTGCTTCTTGCTGCACCTTTATTCATTCTGCCACTTATTCATTGTATTCTAGTATCTTTTCATTTTAAGAAAAATCAATTGTAGCAGCAATGCATTGCAACTACACATTTCTCTGATTTGGAAGGAGGTGTTTATACATTAACAGTACGGTTGAAACAATTTAGAAATCATGTATAATAGCAGTTAAAATGTAGAATGTTCAGCCCAGGATATTAATTAAAAGCAGCTAAAAAGCTTTTCAAAGCCCATTTAAAAGCCAGTAAAGTGGAATTAGAATTGTAGAAATTGTGGGTACCATTGAAACAACAGTATCTCTATTGGGTACTTTTTGCTATTATTGAGATATCTAACACTGCAATTAAACTGATATGAACACAGACTTCCATTGTGTAGAGCAGATTAGTCCATTACTGAATTAGGTTATTTTAAAAATGGTAAAGCTGCTTAGTGTAGGTTCTAGAATTAGCTGAAGTGGATATGTCAGGATTACCAGCAGTTGATTTATTTATTGAGATGCTTTTTGTCAAGTGGGGCCCTTCAAAGGGATCTTTAATGAAAGAGGAGAAAAACCTACACAGCTATGTAATACAATTACAGAATAAAGACCAGAAAGCCCTTATTGGAAACAAGCTAAAACAGTGATAAAGATCTGTACACATGCTTCCAAGGTTATTTTGGCCTGACAGTGAAATTATAAATAGAAAGGCTTAAATGATAGTATTATCTGAAGAGAAAGAGAGCAGCTACAGTGTAGAACTTTTCTACACATGTGTTATAGAGCAGGGGTCCCCAGTACCAGTTTACAGCATGCCAGAAACCGGGCCACGCAATCAAGTGAAGCCCCATTCTCAAGATGCAGGCAACATGTAAAACTATGCCCCCTCCGGTCCCTGGAATAACCTCTCTCCACAGAACCGGTCCCTATTGCCCAAAAGGTTGGGGGCCGTTGCTGTAGAGGGAAGAGCCCATAAAGTTTTAAGTTGTTGCAGTATAGAGAAAGCATCCTGTGTCTCAACATTTGGGTAAGCAGAAGACATGCTATAATTAGGAATACTAATATTTTAAGCAGAGCATCCATATTGATAATGAAGCTAGATTTTATCTAATAGCTACAGAGGGCTGATACTTTTAACTGTACGATACCTAGTTATGACTATTGTGTGAGTACATATACTTGATTTTTTGCTTTTCAATGGTTTAATGCTAGTGTTTAGGCTTTGAAGTTTATGTATATATGATAAAGAAAATAAATACTCTGAATTACAGTTTATATATGCATAACTATAATAGTTTGAACCTCATTTAAAAATACAAAATCTTATATATTCATTATTGGGAAACAAACATTAAAGTTCTTAGTACAGCCCATGATTTATCAGTAGATTTAAATAGTCACAGGGAATCATTGTGGTACAGCATTGGATTGTTATCAGGGAAATCTAGATTGCAACTCTATGCTTGGCTATGGAATTCTCTAAGTCTGATCTATCTCTCAGGGTTACTGTATGGGGAAAATAGGAGGAAGAGGTGCCATCGTAGGTTTCTGGAGGAAAAGGCAGGCTATACATCCAACTGAGAAATAAATAACTGTAGACAGCACAAACATAATTTTGCAATGAACCATTGCAAGGTGGCTTTTTAATTTACAGTTCATTTTTTTTAGTTAGCTTGAAAAATGCTGTTGATTCTATGCTACTGATTTTGTTACTAGTTTTATGACATAGAAACAAAATAAATGTGGTCACCTTAAATTCATATTTAGTTACAGGAAATTTTTTATTAGGTTATATAAATTTTCTTTTTTTTATTAATTTTTTTATTCTAGAAAAAACCTTTATTTGACATACATTTAAAACAGACAAATCAACACACACACACACACACACACACACACACATACATTTTACAGCTTATATTGAACAATGGTTAAATTTTTTCCCTTTATCTTTATCATTGACATGATCTGCCTTGTTACAATAACTCCTTCGTTCTTTTAATGTTTTAATTTCTCTATATAGTTTGTAATTAAATGCACGTCTCCTGTCTTTTCCATAACTTATATACATTTTCAGTTGCAAACTTGTCCTGGGAATATCAATCTTTCCCAACCTGTAGATAATACAAGCCCAAGATCCCATAATAATGGAGCCAGCTTATGGAAACAATGTGCTCTTTAAAAATATGCAAATAATATGCATGAATGATGGCTGGGCTGCACCATCTAAATATATATGCTTAGCATTGTAACATTTCAAATAATGTAATTTTTCAAAGCATTGCAAACAAATGACATATTTTATCAAGAATCTCACCATAATAACAAAAAATGACTTTGCCAAAGAAACACCCAGTTTAAACAAAAGCTTGTTCTTAAAATAACATTGGATGCAGAATAGTATACAATCAGATTACTTCAATGTAATGTAAGTGTCTTTTGTTTCAGAATCAATGTATTTCCCTAGGGATAGTAATATTTGGTGCAATGGCAGTGTATATTTCAAACCACTCCCTTCTACTGATAAAAAGAAAAAGGAGTGGGGCAGGCCTAACAATATAAATTGAACCTTTAATTTTAAATAGTATGTGAGACTGCTGCAGTACTTCAGATTAATTCATTTTTTTCATTTATTTTGAATTTACATAGGTTACTGACACATTAATTGAAAATTAACTGGGTTTTTTTTTTGCCTGTAACTTACATGTTAATAGAATGTCACGTTAAATACTAGGTTGAGCAGTTTTTTGTCAGTTTTATTGTATATTTAAACGGACCAAGCTGAAGTCTGGAGGCACACTAATGTAGGGGGTGGTTCTACTTTCCCTTAATGAATAGAATGTTAACAAGAATGAAATAGATTCATGTACACTATTGATTTCAAAAATAAATATGTGTATTATGTGCTATCTTTCCTCCTCGAATTCATTCCAAAGTGAAGAAACCCCATCCTTTATACAAACATGGGAAAGTCTACATTTATAGAAACATATTTATTTGTATCTTCTTTCAAAATAACCCTAATAATAACATACAAAGCTCCTATGAAGATTAGTGACTGCTGTAATATGTAAATAGAGTGGGCAACTGAGTCATAATATGATAGTGAAAGGTGAAAATAGGTGAAATGGAAAAAAAGAGTTGTAGCTCACATTCATTCTATTAGGACAGGATATAAATAGGCTTGTGATTAAAAAATTCCTCTTCCTCTACAGAGGGAAGGGAAGGGAGATGCCACATTTCTCTCTGAATTTCTTGAAGAAATGAACAGTCACATATGGCATTGACATCAAATCTCAATCTTGGTTTTAATGGCTGCTTCAGCCTCACTTGCTAGTGATGAAGATGGCACTGAAGAAAGCAGTTGGTAGAACCGGAACCAAAATATGTAGCACTTCTTATTTTCTCCCTTTCTAATCTCCTTTTCTGTGGCTTTTTACTTTTTTCCCCTTTCTTTCCCAACTCAATAGTATGCCTGGAAATTACAAATTATACTATCAAGCAGGGTAAGCTACATGTGGAAGTAGATCGCTAATTCACCATTGTTTCTATAAAATATAGAACCTCAAGCAGAATCTAAGGACTTTTGTTCCATGAAGACTACAGCTATGAGTAGAAACATTTTTGGTAGGGGCACCCCAATTGTCTTTTTTTTTTGTTCATATAACTAAAAAGTTCCAGACTTGAATTTATGAAATTGTGTTACAATTTTTGATGTTTCCATCTTCCCTATATCAAATTGATGTAGCCAATTGATGCTCGTTCTGAAAAAGTGCTATTATGAATTGTTTTATTGCATTAAAATGTGAATAATAGAGAACACAGGAAGTCCTTGGTTGGTAATTGGGACCAGAATTTCCATCATTGAACAGTGGTGTCATAAAATGCAGTGTCATATATGACTTCATCATTTAGTGATGGCAATCCCAGCAGTTCATGGGGCCATTTTAAGCGAAGATTGCAGGTTATTAAACGAGGACTTCCTTGTGACTTTCTGCAGTCTTCCACCAAACAAAGGCAATGAGGAAGCTGGCTTGGCCACCTACTCCTAGATGGCCAAGCACCTGCATTTTGTTAACCAATCAGAGTTGGAAGGGATCTTGTAGGTCATCTAGTCCAATCTCCTGCCCAAGCAGGAGACCCTATGCCATTTCTGACAGATGGGAGTCCAATCTATTCTTGAAAGTCTCAAGTGATGGTGCTCCCACAACTTCTGAGGGCAAGCTGTTCCATTGGTTGATTGTTCTCACTGTCAGAAAGTTTCTCCTTATTTCCAGGTTAAATCTCTCCTTGTTCAGTTTCCATCCACTATTCCTTGTCCGGCCTACAGGCACTTTAGAAAACAGCTTGACCCCTTCGTCTCTCTGGGCAGCCACTCAAATATTGGAACACTGCTATCATGTCTCCCCTGGTCCTTCTCTTGTTCATATGATTGCGAGACTACTGCAACAGCCATAACTTCAAGAGCTGGATGTATCATTTTTTCAGAGCCACCATGACTTTTAAATGGTCACTGAATGAATGGTTGTTAAGCAAAGACAATCTGTAAGTTAATGAAGTTGGTGATTGATATGTACACATATATACACACAATAGTAATTAGAAATGATTAACACTGTGATGCTTTAGATAAATTAAAAGTTTAAAAATGAGAAAAACATATCAGTATGGAACATGATTTCTAAAACTTTAGAACATTGATAAGCAGTTGCAAAAAGGATTGAATTATTTCATGAGTCTTACTTTTTGATCAAATGCTTCTTTTCCCAAAATATCTAACATCATTTGGGAAATATGTTTATCCTATTCATTTATTCCGTATCTCTGTTGTTAAACCAACATTGGAGTTTTGGCTGGAAAATTAATCGACTATATATCAAGGCAGATTTCAATTATGGTGCTTGTCTGATCCTCAAATTATTATGGTCTGTTGTTCCTTTTTTCCCCCCTCTCAAATCTTAGCTTGGCAAGTTTTGCAGATTGCTGGGAGGGTGTCTTGCCAGAGCGGGATAGGCTTTTGACACTTCCATAGTTTCCAAGGGCTGCTAAGGGTGTTGGTTTGTGAGACTGAGGAGTCATGTGGGGGCTTTTTTTTTTGGCTCACTGCTTTTCAACAGGAATTTAGCAAAGAGTGGGAGGGGTGTGGAAATGTCTAATGATCAGAAGCAGGGAGTAAATATTTGGGTGCTCCTATGCTTGCATACAGTGAACAGAGAAAATCTTTCTTTGACTTGTCAAGGAAGACAGACAATAAATAAGAAAGGACTGTGCCCCTTTCATAAATATTTTCTAATTATTTTGCAAGGGTTACAGCAAAGGGGAGGAGAACAACTGGCATGAAGGCAAAAACATCAATTCAGAAAACAGGCCAGGGAGTTTTATTTAAATAAGACTTTGAACTGTGCTCTGAACTATGTACAGTAAAGTGACAGTGAAATGCATTTCTAGAGTCCTACGCAAGGATTGGTGCTGGTACAACACCTAATTTTGGAAAATACCTGTAGTCAGACTAAATATGCAGATGTTAAAACCATAAAGGTATGTCTTTCTCTGGCTTTTGTATGTGTGTCTGTGTGTGTGAAGTGCTTTACTCTTTTATTGATGAAGGTGAAAAGTCATAAATAAAACGGTAGGTTTTATAGGCATTATAAGGAGTACACAGCTCTTATCTATTTGAGATCAGTAACAAAGAAACCTTATTTGAATTTTGTGTTGGCTTGTGGCATTCAAGCTCACATGGAAATAAGCATATTGGGATAGAGGAAACTGATTTCCAAATACAACATTGGGCTGTACATTGAAGCATTTGTGCTTTCTTTGAGTGTCATAAGTTTAATTTTATCTTTTCCTTGCTTGCATATGACCACTTTATTTCCTTTTAGCTATCTTTTAATTTTCATTTTGTGCTCTTTCTTGCTACTCTGACTTTCCACTTGTGGGTAGGAAAAGGAGTATATTTTTGCTTTTTAGATATATAGGTATCTAGTTTTGGTATATTAATATGGCGTTCATTTATAAGCACATTTTTAGAAGTCCATATTGGCATGCTTAATACCATTTAAAAATATTTATTTTCAAGGATGTTCCTCATTTTAAACAATATTTTATATTCTTTTGGTGTCATATGAAATCGTGGACCTACTATGGAATAAAATTTTTCAACCAACCAATATATAGAGCTAGAAAGTCTGCCAACAAGCAATGAATAATAGTTGGAATGTATTCCATTGCTAATAATTATAGGATTCATAAGAATGAACGCTACAGTTGAACAATGTAAGCTATTTGACAAGTAATATTAAGTAAGATCAGTTAGGAGGAAGATTTTTTTGTTGTTCACTGTGATGTTTAACAGTAGCAGTCTAAAAACCGTAATAGACATATCTTTGGGATTGTAGTATCACTGACATGCTGCCAGTAACATATTCAGGTATGGGAAATGATAGCCTTGGCAGCTGTTATCTATAGAATCCTCACTTTTGCCGTGATCAATTGAGGTTATAGGGATAATGCCAGTTTTCAGAGGTATTCATTTTAATAGTGTATTTCTATCTTTTCTTTTTTTCTTGAGTGCACATGGGAGTGTACATTGTATTTGTACAATAATAAGCCTATAAAGTACTAGACTAAGGTAAAGCACCCAGTGAGCTCCATGGTTGAATGAGGACCTGAACTTTGATCTCTCTGGTCTAACTAAGTACAATAGTTTAACTACTGTCCTACCCTGAAATAGCTTCAGGTTTCAAATGTATTTCTTCCTTCTATTCAGAAAGCCAGAAAAATCCGGGGGGGGGGGGAACCAGCCATCCCAAGTATATAATCTTCAGGGAGAAGTATTTTTCTTTAATTACCTTAATTATAGAACTGTGTGCATTATGTTTTAAAAATAACACTGGTCCCATTTCTTTAAGAAGCAAGTTAATTTGAGGTATAAAACAACTCACATAGACATGAATATTGAGAAAGCTTATTTTTCAAATGTTATCCAGATGATACTTACAGGTGAAACTTGAAAAATTAGAATATTGTGCAAGAGCCTTGGTGGCTCAGGCTGTTAAATGCCTAGCATTTAAGTTCCAGCTGCCTGCAATTACTGCAGGCTCGAATCCCACCAGGCTCAAGGTTGACTCAGCCTTCCATCCTCTCGGGGTAGGTAAATTGAGGACCCATGATTGTTGGGGGCAATAAGCTGACTTTGTAAAAATGACGCTTAGTAATAAGCAGGCATATACAATGGAATGAAGGCTATTGCTGAGTGCACTGAGTTGTATCCCAAAAATTGTAAGCCGCCCTGAGTCTTCGGAGAAGGGTGGCATATAAATGTAATAAAAATAAATAAATAAATAAAAAGTTCATTTATTTCCATAATGCAACTTAAAAGGTGAAACTAATATATTAGATAGACTCATTACATGCAAAACAAGATAGTTCAAGCCGTGATTTGTCATAATTGTGATGCTTACAGCTCATGAAAACCCCAAATCCACAATCTTAGAAAATTAGAATATTACATGCAATCAATAAAACAAGGATTGTACATAGAACAATATCAGACCTCTGAAAAGTATAAGCATGCGTATGTACTCAGTACTTGGTTTGGGCCCCTTTTGCAGCAATTACTGCCTCAATGCGGTGTGGCATGGAAGCTATCAGCCTATGGCACTGCTGAGGTGCTATGGAAGACCAGGATGCTTCAATAACGGCCTTCAGCTCTTCTGCATTGTTCGGTCTCATGTCTCTCATCTTTCTCTTGGCAATGCCCCATAGATTCTCTATGGGGTTCAGGTCAGGCGAGTTTGCTGGGCAATCAAGCACAGTAATCCCACTGTCATTGAAGCAGGTTTTGGTGCTTTTGGCAGTGTGGGCAGGTGTCAAGTCCTGCTGGAAAATGAAGTCAGCATCCCCATAAAGCTCGTCTGCGGAAGGAAGCATGAAGTGCTCCAAAATCTCCTGGTAGACATCTGCGTTGACCCTGGACTTAATGAAGGACAGTGGACCAACACCAGCAGATGACATGGCTCCCCAAATCAACACAGACTGTGGAAACTTCACACTGGACTTCAAGCACCTTGCAGTCTGTGCCTCTCCATTCTTCCTCCAGACTCTGGGTCTTTGGTTTCCAAATGAGATGCAAAAGTTGCTCTCATCAGAAAAGAGGACTCTGGACCACTGAGCAACAGACCAGGTCTGTTTTTCTTTAGCCCAGGTAAAATGCTTCTGACAACATTTGAAGCCCATGTCCAGGATCCATCTGTGTGTGGTGGCTCTTGATGCACTGACTCCAGCCTCAGTCCACTCCTTGTGAAAGTCCCCAACACTTTGGAATGGCCTTTTCCTGACAATCCTCTCCAGGCTGCGGTCATCCCTGCTGCTTGTGCACCTTTTTCTTCCACACTTTTCCCTTCCACATAACTTTCTATTAATGTGCTTTGATACAGCACTTTGGGAACATCCAACTTCTTTTGCAATTACCTTTTGAGGCTTTCCCTCCTTATGGAGGGTGTCAATGATGGTTTTCTGCACAACTGTCAGGTCCACAGCCTTTCCCATGATTGTGATTCCTACTTAACCAGACTGAGAGACCATTTAAAGGCTCAGGAACCCTTTGCAGGTGTTATGGCTTAATTAGCTGATTAGAGTGGGACACTTTGAGCCTAGAATATTGCACCTTTTCACAATATTCTAATTTTCTGAGATTGTGGATTTGGGGTTTTCATGAGCTGTAAGCCATAGTCATCACAATTATGACAAATCATGGCTTGACATATCTTGTTTTGCATGTAATGAATCTATCTCATATATTAGTTTCACCTTTTAAGTTGCATTATGGAAATAAATGAAATTTTGCACGATATTCTAATTTTTCGAGTTTCACCTGTAAGTGCAACCCCAGAACTTTGATATATAAACAAGTGTTGTAAGAAAGCTCTGTTGAAATATGTTCGTTGACAATGTTGAGTGGATTAAGAAACCAGAAAGCAGATGACAAAACAACAAAACTTGCATGATCTATTTTCTATAGCATCTTTCTAAGTGTTAGTGTTCTAAGTGTTAAAAGAGATTACTATATGTAGCTGCTAAAGGTTCACACTTTGATCTGGAGAGAAAGGTAAGAAACTAAGGAGCCCAGAATTGAACCAAATATTAAACCAGAAAATATATTGTACTCCAGATGTTAAATTACAGGAGCCCTAGTCTGTGTGGCCAGTTGTGAAAGATTTTGGGAGGTATAGTTCAGCAGTGTTTGGAATATTACACACTATATACTTTTGTGGTAAACAAACAATTTCAGTGCTTTAGTTGGTTATACCACCAAGGAGAGTAAGCTAATGCAAACAAGAATGAATACACTTTTTCCCCCAAGTCCTAGCAAATGCCTAAAGAAGCCTCTGCAGTTTTGTTGGCAAGGTTTTTCAGAAGTGGTTTGTCTTCCTATGGCCTTTTTCAGAAGTGGTTTGTCAGTGTGCCTCCTTCCTAGGGCAAGACAGAATCATCCAACTGGCTTTGTGCCTAAGGCTGGACTTGAACTCTTAATGTCCCAGTTTCTAGCTTAGTGCCTTACCCACTACACCAAATGGGTTAAATAATGGAAGTCTCTAAATCTTGCTGATATTTCAAAACATTTAATCAGTTTCTTTTTTCCGAGCTCATCATTTTTGCCAGAAATGAATGGGATTCTAGCTTCTACAATCACATGAACCTTTAGGAATTTGTCTCCTGTTAGAGAATCATCTTTCTGTGATTAATATTTTTGCAATGATAATTAAGAAAAAAAGACTGTAAACATAGTATATACAGAATCATCCTGTCTTACTATAATGGACACATCCTGGACAATGCAGCAACTGATTGCAAGTTGCCAATTCATTAGTAATGTCTCCTAGAAAGTGCTGATTGAATAAAGCGGAGCTGCTTGTTTTCTTTTCCAAATCGCAAAGCAAGAATTTAACAAAAGGAATGACTATTATCTTTTGTAGTGGTGTCTGCAAATGTATATGATCTGCATAAAGTAATACATTTTCTTGTCATGTTGTAGAAATTTCTGATTAATTTCAGCCAAGTGTAGATCGGCTTCCCACTTTCCAGCTAATCATGTACTAGTAACTAGGAGACACATGGCTTCTGGAGTTTTCAGTTTAAGAGCTGGCAAAGTTCTCTTAGATGAAATTTGCATTAGTCAAATAGTAACAAGAATAACTAAGGTCAGAATCTTCACCATCTTTTTTTTCCTTGGGTTTTTGAGTATAAATGTAATAATTACATTTATATCGCCCGGTGCACGCCCACAGACAGGGCCTCCTTGGGGTGCCGTCGGCTAGACGATGTTGGCTGGCGGTCCCTAGGGGGAGGGCCTTCTCTGTGGGGGCGCCCACTTTGTGGAACCAGCTTCCCCTGAAGCTACGACTGGCCCCTGACCTTCGCTCCTTTCGTCGTGGCCTAAAGACTTGGTTATTCGAACAGGCCGGTCTGGACTAAGGGGGGGGGGTGTTTTAATATTTTTAAACGTTTCTAAATGGGTTTTAATGATTATTTGGTCGAATTTGATTTAATTCTATTTTAACTTTCGTATTTGTATGGTTGTTTTTTATGTGAGCCGCCCTGAGTCCTTCGGGAGGGCGGCATATAAGACCAAATAAATAAATAAAGTTTTAAAAATCTGTACAATTTTCTGCATTCCATATATGTGAACACTTCCACAGGTTTATCTGTCTTGGGAAAACAGTAATGGTGATTGGGTTATGGTATCAGACACTCAATAAAAATTAGTTTGCAAGAGCTAAAGATAATGCAATCTTTTTATTAATTTGGGACATAGTTGGTCAGATCTAAGCATATGCTTTTGGTAAGGTAAAATGCTTTTAAAATTTCTGATTCATTATCTCCTTGTTTTGAAATAGTTGCCTCATTCTGCAGACTTTGAATTGTATGTGCCACGGCTCAAACCGTACTGAAATTGTTTGTTTTGGCATGTACCTCTTCAGGTTATATTAATGTGAATGAGTCTGATGTTATTGAGTTTTTTTGGAAACAGTAGGGAGCCAGTCAAGACAGGTATTTGTTATTCTTGTATTTCCATACAGTGAATGTTGTACCTGTCTAGAGTTTTACAAGTGATCATTGTGTGTTTTAGTAATGATCGAACTAAAAACTGTTTTTCTGTTCTCCTGTCCTATACCTTATGATAGTTTCCTGACCAAGATATGTTGGGGACAGCTGACCTGATGTAAAGCTCTGGACTTTCTTGGTTTTTCCTTGAAAGCATTTCACTTCTCAAGTAGGGAACTGAAGACACCTCTTGGATGAGAAGTGAAACATTTACAAGGAAAAAAAACCCAAGAAAGTCCAGAAATGCCTTTTGAAAGCCCCTGTCATGCCCCTGTCGGAGTCTGAATCCGAGGAGGAAGCCGAACAGCTGACAGGGAGTATGAGTGTGGCTCCATTGGCTGTGGAGGAAACTGGGGAAGGGCAAAGTCCGGCTGGGCAGAGCAGGGAAGAGGTAGAACAAGGGAGAGGGAATTCAGAGGAAGACCAGGCCCACCCCCTCTTCATCCTAGGGCATGCAGGGACGAACAGAGAAGAGAGCAACGTGGGTTGCATGGCTTATGGGGGAGGAAAGGGCCCTGATTCTCTTCATTAGCCACAGTTGGGAACAGTTTAAAAGAGATGCATTCAGCAGCTGCTGGGAACAAACATGAGTTTATCTTGTGTTGATTTGGTTATCTGTGTTCCTGGCGTCCTCCCAACCCTGTTGAGTTATTGCTGTGCCTTCACACCTGGAATTCTTGCTCCTGCCCTGCCGGACTAATTACCTCATTTTACCTTGATTGGACTTATAGTTACAGTTTTTGTTGACCACGTTTTGGATTTGATTCTGTGCAGCCAAAGGCTGTTCCTGGGAGAGTTTTTCTCCAGCCAGAAGGTAACCTGGACATTGGGGGCAAAGTTGGAGCTAATAAAGGCACTCTTATTGATTATCTGACTGTATTGCCTTTGTGCCATGCCCCGGGTCATCACAGCACCTTTGGGACAACCATGACCTGGATGATTGAGAATCTCCATTAGACATTTAGCCATACATTTTGGGATAAACATGCCTCAGAACTGAAGAAGTTTCTTGGATGAGAAGTGAAAAGTTTTCAAGGAAAAAAATTAAGTTGCCTTTTGAAAAGCATCTTTGGGACTTCTCATAGGTAGTTCTGGGTCTTTTAATGTTATAGCAGCATCATGGAACAAAGCAGGATTCCTGCGTCATTGTTAGGTTGTGTAAAGCACACCAAAGGCAACACAGCTGCCCTTGAAAGCTTGTTTTCTGCCTGTGTACACAAGGCTAGCAGATGCACATACTGAATTACTTTATTGCAGCCATGCTATCAGTATGCAAACAACTGATAATTCTTGAACATTTTCAGTGTCAGTTTGTACCATTTGATAAAAGATACGCTTCCACTATAAGTTATGCATTTCCCAGCTACTGTGAACTTAAAGCATAGAGGGACTTCCTCCTTCACACAGTATGCATAACAATCAGACCAATGATTCTGATTTGAACAGAGAGACACAACCTGGAATGTACCTCAGCAAACTTTGGAGTCAGCCCAGAACCCTCCACCAGTTGTTGTTAGCTCATTAAGCTCTAAAGTGACAGAAAGAGGACATGGTTAAGTGTTTGACTGGAGTGCAATAACATCAACTCCATTTTCATTAAATGTATGTGAATTGGATGAAATTTCATTTTTATCTCGCCTCTTCCCATCATTATGTTTGTACATGCCTGCTTGCTGCATACCACTCAAGAGTTCAGATGTGGCCTTCAGCCCAGAAATAGCTGTATTATTACTAGAAGATCACACCCATTGCGCTCATTTGGAGGGAGCTCTGCAATTGGATTGTGAAGAAACATGCTTCACTCAGGCTGTAAACGCCTTTAAATAGTTTTATACTGACAGTACCTGTACTGCTGCATTATTAGTTAACTTGGAAACTATATTTTGGATGCATGTGTTATTCATTACAACATTGTACAACTTTGTGTGCTTTCTTTGTCTTGTTCTGCCGCTTTTCATGTACAAGGAGCATGGGAGAGACAATGAAACACAGTGGCAGTCATACCTCTTTTCTCCATTGAAATTTATAGGCAGTGTATTGTAATACGGACATAGTTATACTCCCTTTACCATCCAGTATCCTTTCCATAGGGTGACATGCAAGAAAACCCTTAATCCTAGCTCTGAATAGACAGAAATATGCTTCATCTTTTGTAGTGAAGGTGGGAAAAATATACTGTGTATATTATGGCGTGCCCCAGCTGTACCGTGTATTTCCTGGGTAGATGTTTAATCCATGATTCATTGTTCATTTGTTTTGCATAGATGGGCCCACACTGTGTCTATACCAGTTCTGTGTACTAACAGTGAATTCATTGTTTCAGGGTGGATCAACATGGAAAAATCCCTGTGTTCTTTGGGTATCATTCTAGCACTTGTGGGTTTTTTTGTTTGTAGTGTCTTATGGGGCTGTGCAGAGCTCCAGATTCAGTTCATAGGAGGTGTTCTGGAATGTGCTAGAGTGTGAAAGCAGTAGCTGTTGCATCCTCATTAAAGCAGGTGTGTCTCCTTTCAAGATTGTGTGACTGCCTTGGAAATCTCCTGGCAGCACAGCCCTAGTAATAGGATTATAATGCTGCCTCTATTAATGCTTCCATTAATATTCCATCTTTCTTTCGGGAGCTCAAAGTTGTGTGCCCATAACAATAACCCTGTAAAGTAGAATGGAGTGAAAAAGATTATTTGACCTGAAGTTTTGTCGATTAGTTTCTATGCCTGAGAATAATCATAATTCTGAATCTCCAACTCTCCAGCTAGCTAGATAAATAGATAATTTCTGCACTTCTGCACATGAAGATATCACTTGGAAGGGTTAATGTTAATTAGTAAGTTTGCTGTCTGGGATAAATGAAAGTTTTAAGCTCAAAAGTATTTCCCTTCTTTAATAGTTATTACTCCTCACAAGTTATTATCACTTCTCAGCCTTTTGGCTAAGTTCACATGGGTGTGTGTGGCATATTTTATGCTTTACCTGTTGGTAAAGCTCAGGAATGTAACTATCAACCTCAGTTCAATTGTATTAACAAACATATCCTTTAATAGTTTTTTTTAACAAAAACTATACATACTGCTTTGTGCAGTACTACTTGTCAACATTACAGACTTTATTTACTGTATGGGAGGTGAAGCACAATTTATATAAATGTTGTAGCTACAGTAAAATTGCTGTCCTCGCAAAATCAATTTCTTACCAGGACGCTAAAGGAATGTGTAAAATGAAGACTTCAAATTGTGTAAAATTATATTTGTATAAGCGTCCTTTAAAAAAAATAACCTCTTTGATGTATTTCAAATCCTTTCTGCTCTTATTCTCCCATGAGCTGCTCCGAGCATCCAGGATTGGGAGGTGCTTCAGTCTCTTCCTAGTTAGGCTGGGCTTAAACTTTGAGGACTCTCCTCCTTCTGCATGGGACTCCTTAGTGTCTCCAGTTTTAGCTCAGCCTTCGTAGGAACAGGCTGTTTCTCCCTTGGCCGGAATAGACGCTAAAACAACAACTGGTATTTCAGGTTTGAATTTCTTTAAACTTACTGTTCTATGAGGTTTTGCGGTTCCTGACAAGTCAAATTAACATCTCGACTGTCGGAGCTCGCAATGTCCTCTGTGGAGCGATAGCAGCGCTCCCAGAGCGGTGGGAGGCACTGGCCTCCCCAACCGCTAGCCCTTAGCCTTCCTACCTGTTTTATTAGTTTTTTTACTGTTATCTTCCCATTTTTTTCTTCAGCCGCGTGAAAGCGCTCTGGCTCACCGTTTATTAGGTTTTTTTACCGTTATCTTTCCGATCTTTGCCGTGCGAAAGCACTCCGACTTAGATCGAGCGCATTAAAAAAAATCAGGCTTCGGCAGCTGCGTTGCCCAGAAGAGCCAGCAAACGGCCACCTGCTAGCAAATAAAATAAAGGCGCGGACCTAACGGGCACCATTTCCAATGAGGCTCCAGCCACCAGCAACTAAAAACAACGCGAATCTCAGAACGGGCGCCATTTTCTAAATGCACGGCGCGCGCACCTTTAAAATTTAACGGAGGTCTGTGTGAGGTATTTCCCCTCAGGTTTCCCTTCCTGGGGACCAGGAGCCTATGATTCGTCCTCTCGCTCGCTCAATCCTCCCAATTGCTTTGGGAGTAGTGGACACCTTGAGCAGAACCAAAATTAAGCAGAACCAAAAATCAATCAAGTCACCTGGAACAACTTTACAGATTGGCTAACAGCGAAAGGATTGTTGTTTTCCCCAGCAGGTTTCCCTTCCTGGGGACCAGGGGCACAGCACAATTCTAAATTGAATGGGGTCCTCAAACTCATTCTTGTCCCTTTTCAAAAAAAATAAAAATAAAACAAAAACAACCAATTGGCAATACAATTCAGAGGACCAAGCTTATTGTGTGCTCATCCACGGCCTCCAGGAAACAGGCGCATAGGAGATCCTTTACAGCAGTAACACATCATGGCAGGTGGCCATAGCTCGAGGGCCCCTACTTCCAGAAAAGCCCGGGACAAATCCACGGAGCTCAAAAAGCCCTCTCGAGCGGCTGAAAAAGATGCCCATAGAAGGCATCAAGCCCTAGAAAAGGAAGTGAGAAAGCGGGCCGGAGAAGCTGAGCAAGATCCTCCTCAGCCACTTACCACTCAGACCCCCGGCCCCCCGGCCTCTCCATTGGATTTATCCATCCAAACGAGACGTACCAACCCCAGGCCGGTCCCCCCTGATACCCTAGCTCCATGAAGAGCTCCAGAGGCAACTTTTACGCCCACTGCTGCTGGCCTCCACCAGATGGAAGATTTACCTGAGGAAATTCCCACCAGATTCAGATCCATGGATGGAACTGGCTATCCAGAAGGGATAGCAGCTGGGGTGCAGCAATCTCTTCAAGCCAGACGATATTCTGCCACTTCGGATTGCGGATCCTGTTCGGACCAATCCCTTGGCATGATGGACCATCATCTCTCAGGTACCTCCCCACGGGGAGTTTTCTGTCCCACATGCT
This sequence comes from Naja naja, assembly GCA_009733165.1. NCBI lineage: Eukaryota > Metazoa > Chordata > Lepidosauria > Squamata > Elapidae > Naja > Naja naja. The sequence goes on from CM019148.1 coordinate 212,750,027, forward strand.
ATCCACCCACAGGGCTCCCCAGAGATGGAGGAACACGAACAAATGGACCAACTAGAGGTGGAATCCATACAAACCGTAGATCAGGGGCTATCAGAGGTGGACCCCGTAGAACGGGGAATGTCTGATGATGAGGCCCTCATTCCTGACCAACCAGTCTTTACAGGATTATTCCGCCCACAACTATTTAGGTCCCTTTTGTTCAAGGCCAAGAACACCGCTCGCCTTGACACAGCAAACTCCCCTTTACAGCCAGCAGCACCCCAAACGGACTCAGGAGACTTAATCTTCTCCCAACCCGTCAATGAAGTGGACGTCATTCCTGTCCCTCATATGTTCAAGGACTTGGTCCAGCGACAACGGGCCTCTGCGGTGTCCTATCCTGCGCTCACGTCCTATGACAAAAAAAATTATAATCCGGCCCCGGATTTTTCAAATACTCTTAATACATCTGACGTGGATGAACCAATTGTAGCCTTGGCATCCTCCTCCTCCATTTACATGGAGGCAGAGGAAGCCCTGAAACCAGAAGAAAAGAAGGCAGAAATGGCCCTTCGTAGAGCTCACATTTCAGATGCATGGGCTATAAGAGCAGCGATAGCTGCTTCCTTCTTTATTAGGTCCTCACTTTGATGGCTTCAACACCTCAGGGACACCATACCAGTTTCTAATATATGCGCACATCAAGACATAGCCAAACTTATAGCGGCAGCGGAGTTCTCCGCAGATGCTACTTTCAATGCCATGAAGTTTTCCTCCAGAGCCATCGCATCTCAGGTATCCGCGAAGAGATTGTTATGGCTCTGCCATTGGCAAGCCGACACAAAACATAAGTGCAAACTGGCATCAGCCACCATATTGGGGGAAGAATTGTTTGGCAGTGTTCTTGATCCGTTGTTGATAGAAACTCGGGCTAAGAAAAAGATTCTCCCTTCCCTTTTTCGTAAACCCAACAATAAATCTCCCCAGCCATTTCGGAGGAGTTCCTTTCGATTCTCTTACCAGGGCCCCAGCTGTCCCCGCTTCCTCAGGACATCAGGATACAGGCAGGGACAACAGCAGGACAGGGTTGACCCTTCAGATAGGTATAGAAGGGGCGGGCAAAACAAAAGACAGGCCAGGGGTGCAGGAAATAGATCCTTTCACCGCCCCAGATAACAACCAGGATGAGACTCCCATTGGTGGGCGTCTAAAATTATTTGCCAACATGTAGGACGCCACCACGTTTGATGCTTGGGTCAGGAATACTATTAGATTTGGCCTGGCTCTGGAGTTCCACTCTAGCCCCCCGGATGTTTTTATGAGATGCCCACGATCTAGGGACCCCGAAAGGAGCTCCCTCATAGAGACCGCGATCAGTCATCTCCTACAGATATAGGCCATTCAACCAGTTCCCCTGGAACAAGGCAGGGGTTTTTATTCTCATCTGTTTGCAGTCCCCAAGAGTTCGGGGGGTTGGAGGGCTATTCTGGACGTAAAACGCCTCAATCGGTACCTCATTTACCGTAAATTTAAAATGACAACCCTACAATCCATCCTGCTCAGCATCAAACGGGATGACATGTTAACATCCATCGACCTCACTGAGGCGTATCTTCACATCCCAATTAGGCCAGCCCACTTTAAATTCCTTAGATTTTGTTATGATAATCGTCACTACGAATACGTCGCTCTCCCTTTCGGCCTGGCTTCAGCTCCCAGGACCTTCACCAAGATTTTGGCAGCCTTGGTCGCTTACCTCAGAAATACGCCCAATAGATTACAATGCTATCTCGATGACATTTTAATTTTGTCATCATCCACTAGACAGGCCAACATAGATACCCAATTGACAATAATGACCCTACAACAGCATGGTTTCTCCATTAACTGGACAAAAAGTCACTTATCCCCCACAACTAGATTGATTCACCTAGGGGCTGTATTGGACACAGAACAGGCAAAGGTCTTCCTCTCCCCAGAGAGGCTAGAAAGCATTAGACGATTATCACAGGAGATCAGGACCCTAAGAAAGGTACCCCTTGCCCTCCTATCCCAACTATTAGGAACGTTGATTTCCTACATTTCCATCATCCCTTGGGCCTGATTCCAGTCCAGACAGCTGCAGTGGTTCCTCCTACCGCACCAGTGTTCCAGCAGAGCCAATTCTAAATTACGAGTTTCAGTACTACCGAATGTTCTGAGATCCCTCGGAAGGTGGACAGTTTCCTCTATCAATGAGGGTTGTCTTTTCAGAGAGCCAGAAAGATCAACTGTCAACACAGATGCCAGCCTTTCCGGATGGGGGTCATTACCAGTTCCACACGGCTCCAAGGGCGTTGGACCATCCTGGAACAGTCTTACAACATCAATTGGCTAGAACTGAGAGCGGTCCACCTAGCTCTACGCAGGTTCTTACCTCTGTTCCAATCCAGGCACATACTAGTGTTGACCAACAACATCACTATGAAAGCCCATTTAAACAAGCAGGGCGGCACCCACTCCAAGCAACTGATGAGGGAATCAGAGAGATTATTCCTGTGGGCAGAATGCAACCTGCTCTCCCTCAGGGCAGAACACATAGCGGAGTCCTCGAACGTCCAGGCAGATTGGCTAAGCAGGGCCACAATCGACCAATCAGAATGGCATCTGTACCCGTCGATCTTTCAGGAAGCAGTGCAGCGGTTTGGCCAACCCGTCATTGACCTGTTCGCATCCCCACTCAACGCCCAGCTACCGCGGTTCATTTTGCAATACCCATCGAAGGGGGCAGAGGACGTAGATGCACTCCGCTGCCGCTGGCCACCCGGTCTGCTATATGCGTTCCCTCCCCTCCCAGTGATCCCCAAGCTGATCCAAAAGCTCCTGGAGGAAAGGGCAGAAATATTGTTAGTGGTCCCCTTTTGGCCTCGTCGGTCGTGGTTCACAGACCTGAGGGACCTGTCAGTGGAACCACATTGGAGGATCCCATCACTGACCATCCTGCTGTCTCAGGGGCCAGTTTTACATCCTGACCTGCAACGGCTCAACCTAGCCATATGGAAATTGAGCCACATCGCCTGAGGAGCAAAAACATCTCTAGTCAGGTCATCCATACCATACAGGCGGCCAGTCGTCCGTCGTCGAACTGTATCTATGAGGCAACCTGGTCTGTTTTCTACCGTTGGTGTAGGAGGTCTCAGATTGACCCCACTTCCCCATCAGTAGCTCAACTATTGGACTTTTTACAAGAGGGATTGGACAAGGGCCTATCACCAAATACTCTACAGAGTTAGGTGGCAGCCCTAGCATCGGTCATCTCTTGGGGGGATTTATCCTGCATTTCCCCTCACCCCCACATTCGCAGCGTTCTCCCTGGCGCTAGGAATTTGAGATCACTGGTAGTACATCCTTACCCGACCTGGGACCTTAACAAGGTTCTAGCGGTGCTTATTACAGGTCTCTTTGAACCCCTAAGGACCTCGTCTCTCCGTCTCCTAACCTATAAAGTCATCTTCTTAATTGCAATTACATTGGCACAACGCATTTCTGAAATAGCAGCATTATCTGTATGGAAGGACTTCTGTATCTTCCATTCAAACAGAGTTGTCCTTAGGCCGTACCCAACTTTTACCCCAAAAATAAATTCGGCATTCCATAGGGCTCAAGAGCTAGTGCTCCCAAATTTTTGTCCTGCACCATCTCACAAACTCGAACGCCAGTGGCACCATTTGGACGTAAGAAGGGCCCTACACATCTAACTCGATCGCACCGCTTCCTCTAGAAAAACTGAGACCCTTTTTGTGTCCTTTCAACCTCACACTCTGGGGTGCAAACTTTCGTTGTCTACCATAGGAAGATGGCTGAAGGCCACAATTGCAAGATCACATGACTTTCACTCATTACCGGCGCCCCACGGCATAACAGCTCACTCTACTAGGAGCGCAGCAACCTCAGCAGCATGGGCCACACAGGCCACTATAGACGAGAATTGTCGAGCAGCAACCTGGTCCTCGCCTTCACCGTTTATTAGAAATTACAAAATTGACGTCTTTGCATCCGCTTCATTTGGTAGGAGGGTCCTACAACGTGTTTTTTCAGAACCGGAGAGGATTTCAGCCCAGATGGAGTCCCTCCCTTAGGATAGGGCCAAGCTTTGGTGTGTCCCAATCCTGGATGCTCGGAGCAGCTCATGGGAGAAAGAGCGTTGGTACTTACCTGATACGCCCGTTCTCTGTGAGCTGCGAAGAGCATCCAGTCCCACCCTTTTTTTCCATCTGTTGGGGATCTATTCCAGCCATGGGTCTTAGATAGGATGATGAATGACAGGTATCATCACCTCGGCTTTGCAAAACTGGGGACGCTAAGGAGGAGTCCCGTGGAGGAGGAGGAGCATCCTCAAAGTTTAAGCCCAGCCTAACTAGGAAGAGACTGAAGCACTTTCCAATCCTGGATGCTCTTTGCAGCTCACGGAGAACGGGCGTATCAGCTAAGTACCAATGCCCTTTCTGTGTTCTTCTGGAAGCTATAATCCTTGTTGTGTTTATTAATAATCTGTATATGTAGTACTCACCTTTTAATTTCTGCAAGAGTGAAGAATTACCTTTTCCTACACAATCCAACAGTATTTCTGATATTCTTGGCAACTCAACAGTGCAGGCCCTCATCCCACATAGTTCAGTTGGCGTACATGTTTCAGATATAGTGGAAGATGCTTTGACAAATGAAAATATTCTTAATCCAGCTCTGGTTTGGAGAAGAATTTGAATAACCTAGGGTGAATTTTCTAGAGGAAAAAACACATTTTTAGGTAGAGAGGTGTTAAGGAAAACTGTTGTCTGCAATCTTGGCTTGTGAACCTGCATGTGTTGCGAATATTGAAGAATTGTTCAATTAAACAAGATAGTAGAAGTTCAGCTCTTAGGATGTGGAACACTTGTTTGTGTGGGCGCAAACCTGACTGAAATCAGTAAGCTTTTACTTCTCATAAATGTGCCCAAGATTATGCTTTTAGTTTTTCATTTTTATGAATTTTCCAGAGGTAGTTTTTTAAAAAGCTTTTCCAGTTGAAGTTTTCTCCTCTAAGCCTAAAGATGGTAGACCCTTCGAATCCAACCAGTGGCAATTCTTCAGAATAAGACATCTTGATATTGAACTGATTTCTCTCAAAGAATGAATGCTTATTCATTTGCTTTTTTTAAAGAAGAGGCCTCTGTATCTCTCATAGGATAGTAATTGGTAACTGCCTGATTTTTGAAAAGTGGGGAACTCAACGTTAATTGCTTATTCCCTCTCCTCAGAAAGCTTTAAGAAACTCCCTGATGATACTGATAAACAACCCCTCTTCCAAACAATACCCGATTATGTATAATTTGAAAAATCAATTGAACAGTGTCCAATTTGTTATGAATGCAAATTATTCTCACGTTTATAAATCTGCCGAATTCAATGTGTTCATTTTAATGACAAAGTCATCTACAGCTTTCCAGCTTTTTACTGTTAATTAACCGTTCTGCAACTGTCAATGCTGTTGCAACTTTCATATTACATTTTAATTGTCTATCCATTTTCTGAGAAACAGCTGTAACCATTTGGGCATCAATAAAAAAAGAAAAAGTAGTTTTGTCCAGTTGATTTCACTTGGATCTTCAAATATTAATAATTCATCATGGTCTGTTGTCATCCAATAGGCTGGAAGTCACTAAAATTTTATCCCTGGGTATTAATATATGAATGAATGTATGGTTTCATGAGATGTAGCCCCCCCTGCCCTTGGGATTAATTCTTCAGAAGAAATACAGGTGAATCCCTGAAATGGGCCTCTTTATTAGTAATAAATTCAAGGTTTTGGTGTTAACATATAAAGTCCTTTACGACATGGGTCCTCAATATTTAAGGGAGCGTCTTCTTCCAATTTCAAATACCGATCGCCCTGTGCGAGCTCACAGGCAAGGACTCCTCGGGGTTCCGTCGGCGGGCCAATGCCGGCTGGCGGTTCCCCGACGACGAGCCTTTTCTGTCGCGGCCCCTGACCTTTGGAATCAACTGCCCTTGGAGCTCCGCCTGGCCCCTGACCTCTGCACCTTTCGCCGTGAGTTAAAGACCTGGTTATTCGACCAACCCGGGCTGTGACCCTCTGGGGAGGGTTGGTTTTAATGGTTTTATAAATGTTTGGACTTATAACTTAATTTAATTGTTTTTTAATGTATTTATTGTTTCTTGTTTTTAGTTGTAAGCCGAGTCTTGGAGATGGGGCATATAAGTTCAAATAATAAATAAATAAATAAATAAATAAATAAATAAATAAATAAATAAATAAATGATGTGATACAGATGAGATTGTGCAGGAAATTGCAGGATTCTGGTATGAGCCGAACTTACATTTTCTTATAATATTCCAGATTATGGTTTCCCCCTCTCATTTTCCATGTCGCTCCTGGCTTATTTTGCTGTTTTTCGGGGGGGTTTCCCTTCAGATCTGCCTCATATCCTCTTTTGTTTGTGAATGATGCTGTTATGACTATATAAGGATTGGCATTTTGCAAAACTGTTCTAGGATTGCAAAGTGATGCTTTTCAAAAAGTGTTTTTAAAAAGTGCTTGGAGTTAAATTATCAAGATAGAGCAGTTAGAGCTTTCTTCAGCAATGAGATAACATAAGAAAGGCTCTTACATTAACTGCTGATTGACATGCTTTCCTGAAATGCCCTAACAACCCTGGCTCAAAGCATAAATATCTGTAGCAGATTTGGCTATAACCTACAGCTCAAAGGATGGTTTTTGGCCTTTTAAAGTAAGAAAATGTCATTTGGACTTGGAGCTGGCTGAAAGGATTTTCGGTTTCCAAGACTGCTGCTGTCCAAAGGTCAGTTTATCAGATCTACAGAGGACTCAGAAACAGTTGTTTCAGGAGAAAGTTTTCAAGTTCCAGGGGGATACAAAAAAAAGGTTTCCCAGGATTTTGGTAAATTGTGTTGTTTAAATCCAGTAGTAAATAGTTACCGGACTGACTTCTATATTGATGGAATTAACCACTCTTCCTTTCAGATGTATTAAACTCCTTAAAGGGAATACATGATTCAAATCTTTCAAATTAAATAGAAATATTTTTAGTCTAGTGGTTACAATTTAAAGATCAATGATTATTTGATGGAATTAGTAGATGGAATTCCTCGGACATTTTCAAGAGAGAATTAGCACAGTCCTTTACTTTGTTGCTATGCAAGGCTACTGCATAACTTATGAAACATTTATCTTTGTACTTGCAAGATCAGGAAATGTCACCTATAAAGTATAGATTGCTATGAATATAAGCAGTTTATTTCCAGTGATTTTGTACCCTCTTGCACTTAAGGTAACTTCTTTTCACCAGTTTCCTCCCTCATTCTCTGTTCTCTACCCAGCATTTTGTGTCTTTTTTTAAAAAATATGAATTTTACAATCCTAAAAGATAATCCAAACTAAAATCAGGAAAAAAAAAAAAGAATAGAAAAGAAATACAACATGCAAAAAGAAAGAAAAAGAAAAGAAGAAAGAAAAAGAAGAACATTTAAAGAACCAATTCCTGAATGTCCTTGCAGACAAATACAGGCAAATTAATAGTTTCCTACCGACTATGACGTTATATACATACCTCACCTCTTCCCATACTACCCTGTTAATTCACAAATGCAAAAATTATTGTCATTTTGGTCCAAATATTCTAAAAAACTCATAAAAGGTTTCCAGAATTTTATAAAGATGCTCCATATTTTAGCCCTGACTAAGCAAGCCAACTTTATATTCTATTATTTTTCTGACAATCTTAATCTTTAGTTCATCAAGTTGTTCTTTTAAGATTGAAGCTCCTTGTTTTTCTCCCACCTCAAAGATTTTTTTCAAGGTTTTAGAACCCCTTTTGAAAATCCAAAAATAAGTCCTTTTTCATCTCTTTTTTTTGTCATTTCTGTTTCTACCCTGTCACTTCTCTTTTCTTTATTTTCCAATATTTTTCATGAACTAGGATTTGTATCCCCACTTTGTCCTGTTTATCCATAAATTCTTCTATATTTTTGTCTGTCACAGCTTTCAGTATTTTGTAATTGTAATTCTTCAAATTCATTTACTGGTCTAGAAGTAATTGCTGTAAGAGTGGTTATAAACTTCTCTCCCAATCTTTTGAAATGTCTCAAGCATCATACTGTGTTTTATTTGTCATTTTACTTGATGTTACTTACACTTTCATTTTTTTCTTCCTGCCTATAACTTCAGTCCCTCTAATGGCCCATTTCTATATTTATGAAGTCTCAGGTTTCACTGATGCTTTGTTTTTTCTTTCAGACAATAATCTGTTTCCTGGCTGACAAAACAATTTGTTTTCACACATAAATATTGTTTTGTTTGCTCAATTTTTTCAGAAAGCTAAAGTCCTAATATTCCAAATTTTTCTAGACCCTTAAATCTGTTTAAAATTTTCTTAGATTCCTTTCTTATTCATCTTTTTGCCATTTGTTTGATATTGTTTTAGTTATTTTAAATTGCTCTTTAACATTTCTTCTATTTTGGGATTAAATTTTACTTAGGTAGTTTTTTATACCTGTTGTTTGGAAGACCTCCTTTAACTGAAAAATAATTGTAAACCTAAAGGTGATTAGAAAATGAGATGGTTGAATCCAGTGTCTTTAAAGGCCCTGCCATAGTTCAGAATGACTTCCTTTGTCTCCTGGTGCTCAGACCAACAGGATGATTGCTGTTTCAATCTCTCGTCCTCTCTTTAGTCAGGAATGTTACTGCAGTGCAGCTGCAGTATAAAAATCTACTGTCTTGCCTTGCACAAATGTAAAGTTTCAAGTAGTGATAAAATTATCCTTAGTATTTCCTAATATTATTGACCAAATCTTGCATCTTTGCCAAAATTCAAATTTATTGATTGCTGCCATATTTCTGTGTTATCAGAAGCGTAAAATTAGATTGCAAAAGTATCCTACAGCCTTGCTATTGCTTCAACAAGTTAAAAACAAAAAGCATATGCAAAATATTTCTTGTGGAACAGATCTCTAGGTTATTTTTTTTAAAGAAGTAATATGTAAATATGTACAAAATTCTCTGTGCATGGTTTTGATCTATAAAGACCAAGGTGGCTTGGTTCTTAGATACTTACAGGTCTACCTGCTTCAAATAAAACCTATGGATGCAGTGTGGACATCCCACATGGACATGAAGATCCCACCTGAGTAGGAGCCAGTACTCCTTAGTTATGACTCCAAATGGTATCCAGCCTCTTGACCAGGGGTGGGATGCTACCGGTTCTGCCCGGCTCTATAGAGCCGGTAGCTCTAAAGAGCAGCAGACACCGAACCAAACCAGTTCTGTGTTTGCTGCTGTTTGGCCCACCCACCTGCCCGGGCTCTTACCTGTCCTTTATTTCCTGCTTTTTCAACCTCAGCTGCTTTGCGCAAAACGTAGTCACTAAACTGGTAATAACACTGGTTGAACCCCACCCCTGCTCTTGACATTCAGGAAGGAGATGAAAACTGAGCTGTTTTGTAGGGCTTTTACTACATAGATAGTTGCTAGAAGGGAGATGAACACTTCTTTCAAATTGCAGATTTTTTTACTAGATGTATTACATATTTGCTTATTTTAATATGTGCTGTTAACTACTGAGAGTCTTGTTAGAGTGTGATAGTATAAAAATGTAAGTAAGTGAACTATATTACTGTAAATTATTTAATGAAGGTTAGAATTATTTAACGAAGGCGGTTCTGGAGAATGTAGATATTCTATTCTAAAGCATCCTAAAACCTTTTTAAAAACTTTGTAGGTGTATTTTTTTTAGTAGATTTAATATTATCGGCAGTAAGAATCTATAAGAGCAGAAAGTAAATAAAGTAAGAACCTTTTTTTTCAAAAGCTTGCTTTTTAAAAAGAATTTTATAAATCATGGACAAATCATGAGCCTTGGTGGCTCAGGCTGTTAATTGCCTGCACTTAAGTTCCAGCTGCCTACAACTGCTGTAGGCTCGAATCCCACCAGGCTCAAGGTTGACTCAGCCTTCCATCCTCTCGGGGTAGGTAAATTGAGGACCCAAGATTGTTGGGGGCAATTAGCTGACTTTGTAAAAATGCCGCTTAGTAATAAGCAGGCATATACAATGGAATAAAGGCTATTGCTGAGCACACTGGGTTGCATCCCAAAAATTGTAAGCCGCCCTGAGTCTCCGGAGAAGGGCGGCATATAAATGTAATTAAAAAAAAAAATTTCAAAATTTGCAAGATATTGAGAAACTTTATATCTTGAGATTCTTGCTTTTCTTCTAATTCTCTTAGAAATGAAGTTTTTCCAGCCCCAGTTCCCCTATTTAGTTTTGAGGTCCAAGTAAGCACCGATGCAGAACAAGAATTGTGTGTATGAGTTATTCTATAAAAGTTCCTGCTTCACTTCCAGAGATTAAATTACTGAGACCAGATAATTGAGTTTATTTAAGTGATTTAACTGGTGATACATTCATATTATTCTTGCTACTAGTAGTTAATTCAACTCAATTGTGTTAGTTTTAATATGTCTGACATGTTAACATTCGCAGAGAAATATATTGAAGGCCCACCCATGACCAGGAGCTATCCATTCTTGTCATGGTTGTCTCAGCAAAAAATACTTTTGCGAAAGCAGTTTTCTCACAATTTGTAATAGGCCATGTCCTGTAATAAAGCTCATTAATTCCAGGAACCACTTAATTTTTTTTTCAAGAAATTATACTGTTAAGTGCTGTTACATTCCGGACTTAAATCCCCTTGAGGCATTGCAAAGTCTTTGATTGTGCGGTTTTAACTTCATGTGTATATTTCCTTGTAGCACTTCCTCTACTATTGTAGGGTTCAGGGATGTTTGTACAAGTATTTACATATTTAGCATTTTTTAAAAGAAATGTCTAATGAAAGAACAAAGAAATTGCATTTTTCCCCAAATATTCAGCCAAAGCCTTAAAAAAACAATTTTGCAGTTTTTTGTGGCGTAGCTGATAATTACAATACACTACTATTAGAAGAGAGAGAGGGAGCATCATAGCAGGCCTTTATTTAAATAGCTGTCACGGCCCTTTCCTTCTGTCTAAAACCCTACCCAAGCATTCTTGAAAAGAGTTGCTACAATATTTAGATTGGTGGGTGACCAGACCTTTATACATGGGAAACAGAACGTAGAAAGAAAAACACTAAAGTTAGAAGTGTAGCTTATACGAAAATATTCTTGAATCTGGAGCTTTTGTTCTGTTTAGGGATTAACATGGGAAGCCTGAGTTATTTAAATCTACCTACAACTAAGAGCTATAGTGAGGGAATTCAATTGGGTGAGAACCTGAACTACACAGCTCAGAGTCAGAAGAGAAAGCTGAAATGAATGAGAAAGGAAGAAGTGATAAAGAGTCCTGATAATAGCCATCTGACTAATAAGGGGGTATGTTTCCTAAAGACAACCAAATAAGCCTTTTAGACAAGGAAAGGAGATAAAAGTGAAGAATCCTGCGCTAACTCTGTGTCTTTTGCCCCTCATGAGAAGTAGGTTTATGGGTACAGAAAGCCACAGCTTGCAAAAGAAAACTGCAACATAAGCACTGTTACACTACATAGCTCCAGTTCTTCATGTCACTACTTTGCACAGCTCTTTCTCCAGGCATCCATCTCCTATGGGAAGGAATGCCTCAAAGACTGGGCTCCACTGACTGTTAATAAAACCTAACTACAGTTCTAGAGAACTTCCTCAAGAGGAGGCTGAACATGATCTCAGCAACTGGTTGGGCTTCACCTACAAATTCTCCACTTAATGCTTTAGGGCAGGGTTGTCACACTCGCGGCCTGTAGGGCCAGATGCATCACGCACTGGCCACGCCCATGCACGATTTAGCGAAGAGGAAAAAAGTTATGACACGTCATGTGACGATGCCATGACGGTGCAAGTTTGATACCTCTGCTTTTGGGCTTGTTCCTTATTCCTATGCGAACTAAAGCTGGAGAAATAGCTCTGAAATGAAGGGCCTTCTCTACAATATTTTGACTAGAGAAATCCACCAGGCCCTTGGGTCATTTGTTTTATTAGATAAATGCTTCCTTTTTCATTGGGATTCATCTGATGATAGGATCTTAATTTGATTGACTTTGCTGTTTATTGTTTTTCCATTGGCTCCTGATCCAATATGTCTATTTTTGAGATCTCTGAATGAGAATATGTAAGTTTGCAGACAGGGTGTCAGAGCCTTTTGGCAGGATGGCAAATAGAAATATACAGTCAAATCCTGACACATACATAAAAAAGGAAGGTAGGGCTTCAATACATGACTGTGGCCACCATCTTGATTTTTTTTGTCACCCTCCCCACCGACTCTTGTTGAGTGTCTTACATAAAGTGTTTAAACAATCACAACAGCAGTAAAGGCCACAAAATTGTTAGTCATGCATAACCACACATTGAGAAGGATAGCAACTCAAGGCATTATAACCATCAGAGTAGACTAACAGGGTTGGTCCAACGTGTACTTCTAGATGTGTGTTCCTAAATGCACAAATGAAGTCGTCTTAAAGTAAGGTGACCAGTTTACCGCCATGTGCTAGCTGCCAGAAGTATACAATACCTGTGTTGCATGTCCTTCATTGGCTGCCAGCAGGCTTCTAGGTATGGTCCAAAATGCTGTTGTTTTTATGTACTAATATTATTTCAGTCTGGATCGTAACATACCTTGATGGCTCTATTGGAGTTTAAATAAACATTTACGTTTATTTATTATCCTGTTTTTCCCCCCATAGCTTAATCAGCAGATTGTAAATGTGAATAAATACTTCGCTTTTGAACATCAGAGCCTCCCTTACTAGTTTCATTTGTGTTGCCATTCATTACTTGAAGTATCATTTGATGAAGGTGATGGAAGATGGGACCCATGTTTTAGAGGCAAAGTATCTTAATTAGGCTTAGTATAGTTGACTGTGAAGCAATGTCAGAAATGCAAATTCCATTCTTAGCTTTAGTAAGAAAGAGTAAAATTACATTCTGGTATCATAATGCTTTAAAATATATGGCGTGAACCAGCTTGGAAATTTCTATTAAGTTTTGACTGACATACATCAAGAAAAGCATTGTAGAGCTGGAAATTCCACAGAAAAGAGCACTTTGCAGAAATGATTGAGATGTTGCAGTAACTATCCTGTGAGGAGAAATTATAATATTTGAGAATTTTAGCTTTAAACAAGAAGACAGAGAAGGGTGGAACAAACATGATAGATACGTGTATCTATCAATGTAGTTGGATGCTAAAATCCAGGATCAAGCGATAACATTCACTGATGGGAGAGAGAGGACAGAACAAAGACATTTCACTATGGCATAGTTATATCTTAGTGTGGAATTTGCTTCTCTAAAATATAGCACTGGCTGTTAATTTGACCACTTTATATGGGGGATTAAACCAATTCATGAACATAAGACTGTCAATGGCTATTAGTCACCACAGGTATTTATTGTTTATCCTAGTGATATTATGTTCCTGATAACCTATTACTAGGAGACATTTGTGAGTGTGTGACATTGTACCAGTGCCTTACTTGTAGGTTTATAGATGTCATATCTGCCATTGTGGGAATAAAATGCTGGAGTAGATGGGCTTTGGACCAAATCCAGTAGAGCTCTTTGTCTGCTCTTTCTTACAGACAGAGTGGCAACAACTGACTCCTTCTTTCTTGTTAGGAAGTAGATGGTGATTGAATTTATTTCGTCTAATTTTTTTTTCCAAATTTTTGTTTTATTATAGACGGAAAGCCAAGTCAAAAGCTCCCCTTCCTCCACTTGAAACTAAAGTTACTGATTGCTCACCTTTTGATGATCTAGAATTGTCTAACTGCATGATGGACCAAAAAGAAAATGCGATTGATAGAGACATTCAGCTGTCTGTGATTCTTCCTGGAGAGGTGATCAAGACTACTAATATTAATGGCAGGTATGTTGAAAAAATTTTTGAAACTGTTTTGTGGATGAAAACTGGATTTTCAGAAGGGCATGTGTTTGTGTATACACACACATAGTTTATTAATTTAAATGATTTACATGACTGCCCATTTCACACAGATTCTGAGACTTTCAGTCCTAATGCCAAGGTAGAAATCTTTCACATTAAGCTTCACTCCTGACAAGCTCATGTTTTTTGTCAGTGATATGGAAGACTTTTATGATAGACACCTTCACAGATTCTAATTAATCTGTTAATTGGCAACTGGGGGATTTCCTAATATTCTTCCACCCAGATACTATCCAATTCCAGCTCTACAGTATTTAGTTTTTTAATATCAACCTATTTGGCTAAAAAGTGCCATATTCTGTATTCAGGGTGGTTGTAATAGTTTAAACAGAATTTTATTACATCAAACACCTTCAATTGAAAATGAGCAAAATAGATTAAGAACAAATTTTATTTCCAGTTGTGTGTGTGTGTGTGTGTGTGTGTGTGTATGTATGTATGTGTATGTATGTATGTATATATATATATGTATTTGTTTTCGTAGATTTTCACGGGTAAAGGTATGTAGGTCTTGGTGTATTCGGGTCTTGTCCCGTGTAAGATTGAGAATACCTTGGCAACGTTTCGACGAAATCTCATCCGTCATCTTCAGGCTGGTGTCTCTTCTCCCAGGAGAACGAAGCTGTAGACACCAGCCTGAAGATGACGGATGAGATTTCGTCGAAACGTTGCCAAGGTATTCTCAATCTTACACGGACAAGACCAATACACCAAGACCTACATACCTTTACCCGTGAAAATCTACGAAAACAAATATATATATATATATGTATATGTATATATGTATATGTATATATAACTTTAGGCAGCAGTGAAGGTGTTGAAATTTCTGAGGAAGGATGTTGAAATTGTTCCATTTTTGTCTCTCTTCAAAGTTTAGCTGAGATATGCCAGCTTTGAACATCATTGAGGAATGGGAACAATATTGGTTTCAGCCAGGCTTTCCATAGAAATCATGTTATTGGCATATAATTTTCCAATCTTGTAAGTTTCTTATTATCATCCAGGATTCAGGTTTTGGGGCTATTGTAGGACTCTTGGGGTTTAGCATCAAAAGATTGCCTTTGCCTCATAAACCCCAATCAATCAGCTCTACTTTTTATATAATCTCAAGATCTAGAGAAGCTCTTATGTGCATAAAGAATCTTCATTACTGCTAAAAGCTCCTTCAGTGGTTTGGGGACCAGCTCCCTTGATCCTCCTGACAAATACTGCTTCAGCCTCTATAGTACAGACTGCTCCTTGGATATACCAGCACAGAGCTTAGTTTTATACCAGATTGCTATAGTTACATCACCTTTGGGCTCCTTTTCCCTTCCGCCATGACTTGAAGACCTGGTTATTCGACCAAGCTGGGCTGTGACCTATGGGTGGGGTGTTTTAGATTTGCGGTTTTTTAGTTTTGTATTAATTGGGACCATTAATCTAATTCTTTTTTAAATATTTATTGTGTCTGTTTTTATTGTAAGCCGCCCTGAGTCTTCGGAGATGGGGCGGCATATAAGTCCCATTAATAAATAAATAATTATATACTTTTATCAGTGGTGGGATTCAAATTTTTTTACTACCAGTTCTGTGGGCGTGGCGTGATGGGTGTGGCAGGGGACTGTAAACTCTCCAGTCAGTGGTGGTATTTGCTGGTTCTACGAACTACTCAAAATTTCCGCTACCGGTTCTCCAGAAGTGGTCAGAACTTGCTGAATACCACCTCTGACTTTTACTCTTTTCATTGGCATTTCTTACCAATCCTTGATTATTGTAATCCACTCAGATTTCATAGCTGTGGATCTTTCGACTGCATGAATGTGGACTGGTTCATTTCTTAAGCTCTAGATGACTATATCTGTATTCAGAGTCTGACTCATTTTTTGTCTTCATCTGATTGACTAGTAGTAGATCAGTCTCCCTTTTCTTGTTATGAAGATATTACTGGAAACAATCAGTATCCTTTATGTGAACCATTATTGCACAGGTTCAATACTTTGAAATAGATATAAATCTACCTCCAGTCTTTTGAAATGATTCCCTCTTAACATCAATACAAAGTGATATTTAGTAGTGATTGCCACTTGTCAAAGTTCAAGTTAGCGCTGGGATACTGATTGTTTCTAGTGATAAGGAGGATCAGAAACAAGAATGGCTTTGGATAATATATGAGATAAGATGCATAGCATGTACACCACTTTTGAGTGTTGGAGACTATCATACTGTCTTTCCCAGGAGCAGATCATTGTTTTCAAAATATTGATTGCTGTTAAGGTATTGGCATTGAAAAGTCATGGTTCTGGTCTATCAGTGAACCTTAAAACGGTATTGGAGAGAGAATACATTAGAGAGCCACACTACTCTGTGTCATCAATTAACCAGAATTCCTCCTTTTCTAGGCATTGTTGCAGGAACCACTGATCCAGTTCTAAGCAATGCTTTCAGCCTTACTGTTCATCCTAAACTGTTAGACAGAAAGTTGTCTGATCTTTTCATTCCTTCAAGAACTGTTCTTTTCCTCACAGCGATGTTGAGGTCAAGTATAAACTCTGCTTTTGATTATTCTTATCGCTGTCTCCCTTTTAAAGTTCACAGCCTTGTGTTTGGAGGCACATTGATTCACTTTAGAAACTTGCAAACCCATTACAACAGATTGCTGGATATTTGCTGAGGGGAATGCCATGGAGTCCGATGCTCTCCCTCCTAAATTTGGCATCCGAAAGGAAGAAAAAATTACAAACATTATTTGTACACACCAACATTTCTTTCCAACCTTTGGTTCTTGCATAAACTGAAACAAGTTCAGCTTCTGTCCCCGAAAGTATCTCTTTTCACAGGAGAGATAATGGATTCAGTTTCTTGCCATATATCTTTAACCAAGGATTGAACAGGTATTTTCCACATTCAATTCATGCTGCAGCTGAATCTGAGCAAATCAGGAAGAATATTTTCCCAGCCTCAAGGCCTCTGATTTTGCTGTAGTTGCCTTCTTGACATGTTGAGTTGTGAGCCTTCCTCGGGTTTGTTGATCCTTGCTTTGACTCTGTCAGATATCATCTTTCATTCCTATTAAATAGTTTCTATAGTTGAAGGATCAAAAGAACCAAGATAATCTATCATTCACATTTTTTTCGTGGATTCTGATTACTCACACATTAAAGATGTGAACAGAAGAAACCAAGTTATATAACATACAATACACAGAAAACCGTGTATATCATTATTTTTTTAAATGATTATTTGTCCTTTTCACCATGCTTATACTGTCTCTCACCTTTTCTTACTGGTGGCTCAATTATTGTTTGGAACTGGGAGAATTCTCTGCGGGAGAATTCACTGTGATAACAGCTAGAGAATGTTCTAGACCAGGGGTGTCAAATTCAGGGCCCACAGGCTGGATGTATCACGCACTGGCCATAGCCACCCCCAGTTTAGTGAAGGAGGAAAAAGTTGCGATACGTCAAGTGACAACAGTGTGACATTGACACCCATATTCTAAAGTGTTGTTTTGCTCAGATATCTAAAGAATTATAGGTAGTCAGTTTTTCAGTATTTAGAACTTAGTTTTGTAAATTTCAAAAATATTCCTGATCACTCATTGAATTATCACTTTCCTGACTTCTTGAAGCTATTTTTCTAGGGAAATCTTTTAATTTGCTCACATTCTTTGCTTTTCTGTAGAACCCTATTTAAAAAAAGGCTTACTAATGAATGCTTCTTTTGTAAGTAAAATATTCAGGAATATTCTGTTTACAATTAGTTGGATGCAAAGCCAAATTAATTAGATTATTATTTATTATTATTATTATTATTATTATTATTATTATTATTATTTTAAAGTAAGGCTCTTATCATTGTGGGTGAAAACTTTTTTTACGAGGTAGGGAATTTATTTATTTATTTATTTATTTATTTATTTATTTATTTATTTATTAGATTTATATCCCGCCTCTCTTCCCCCATCGGGGAACTCGAGGCGGCATACAACAAGATAAAAAAACACAGTTGCCTATACAATATAAAATTGATTTCACCATCATCTCTTCTATTTGTTATCAGCCAAACACTACTTTATGTCAATATTGTATATGGAAAATTAAACTCAACTTTTTAATTTAAATTTTTACTGTTTCTTACTTTCTTTCCTCCCCCCCCAAATAGTCACTGACATTTCCACAAAAAGTTATTTTTTTCTCTTGCCCAGGTGTTCAGATACTTCTGTGCATTTCGTAATATCAATGTAGGCAGCTGGCTTTTGTCTACAAATACCCAGCTGTTGGAAATAAATAATCACTTTGATAAAATAAACACCTGAAAGGAAAAGAATGACTAATCTCTTATAAAGGTTCTGATAGAAGAGCTTAAACCACAGATGACATCAGCTCCAATCCAAAATAATGCTAGTTACTTTTTTGAGAAACAAAAAGTAATTCTAAGCATTGTTAATGTGGGTGGGGATTGCACTGCAGGAATTCCTTTATGAACGATACAATCAATTTCTTAAAATGCTTCAAAGGTTTAGGAATGTAAGAAGCTTCATGCATGAAAAAATAATTCTTTGTAATCAAGGCAGCCACTATTATGCAGTGGCTTCCACAGCAAATGGCAGTGCTGCTAGAATGCTGCACTTATATCTTCACACTACTGCTGTCACAGTGTAGTGAAGTTAATCATTATTATGGTCACAGACCAGTAAATAACAGGATTAAAACAATAATAGTAAAAAATAAAAATAAAAGATAGATAACGTGATTGGTGGTGGATTAACACTGGGCCTTAAAGTTTGCTTAATTTTACATAGAGCATAGTAGAATTTGGCCACATTCAGAGAAGCTATTTCATATTGATCTGATAACAGTAGTTGCACATTAAAAAGATGTGTACTTCCTGGATGTTTTTATTAGGTAAGGTGCTATAAATTGAGTCCATGAGTCCTTATAGAAGATTCAGTACAGCAGGATGTGAGCTAAGTTTCAATGGTCCCTTGTCCACAGGGGCACAATCTCAGCTCACATGGTATTTTTTTTTGTATTTGCCCTCCAAAACTGTCATGGGAAGTTCATTGCAGTGCCCTTAAAGGTTAATGCCCTTTGGATTTTTGGAATAGTTATTTGATATAAATATCTTGCTGCTTTAGAGGGGGGAGTTTGACTGTTCAAATAAACATTCTTGGGAAGAGCAGCCCAATCTTGTTGGATTTTTAGATTTTTAATACATTGTTTAAGTTCGCTAAGTGCATACTCTTACCTCCTCATTAGAAGTACATCTCTGGAGAAACCAAGATACTGGAGCTTTTGTGAGATGGTCCTGACCCATATTGATTTGAAATTGTGTTCTATAAGGAGATAACTGTGCCAGCATCACTCTCCGATCGCCCTGTTCGCTCTCATAGGAGGGGCCTCCTTGGGGTGCCATCAGTCAGATATTGTAGGCTGGCGGTCCCCAGGGCTAGGGCCTTCTCTGTGGGAGCACCTGCCCTTTGGAATCAGCTCCCCGTCGATCTCCGTTTGGCCCCTGACCTCCGCTCCTTCCGCCGGGACCTGAAGACTTGGTTGTTCCAACGGGCCGGCCTTGAATGACCCGGGGTTGGGTTTATTTTAATTTTATTTGGCTTGTTTACTGTTTAATTTTGTTTTATTGTAAATTTTTCTCTGTTTTAATGTTCGCCGCCCTGAGTCCTTAGGGAATAGGGCGGCATACAAGTCGAATAAATAAATAAATAAATAACTCAAACTTGTAGAGAAAAAGAGTAGCTTTAACCAATGCGCAAAAATGTAAATCCATGCTCCTGTCTCGATTTTGACTAGTCCTGTCTCCCTACTGCATTTGGGACACAGTGCACACTACCTGAAATATGCTCTTAGGGATTTGGATGCCCTACCCAGAGGAGTATAAAGAGGATTAAGATCCTAGCTGAGCCCCAAAGAATAATTATGCAGGGGTTCTTAGCTGAATATAATTTCAGTGCTACAAAAATATACTGTGCTCCTGGAAAAATAAAAAGATTGGATTGCTATCTATATTCTGATCTATAAACTTGCCTGAGATACACGTAATGTATTGAATATTTCCATATAATATTCTATCACTTTTTATTTTAGCAAACCAATGATGGACTTATTGGTATACCTTTGTGCACAATACCATTTAAATCCTGCAAGCCACATTATTGATCTGATGTCAGCTGAGAAGAAACCAATCAAATTCAAACCTAACATGCCTATTGGAATGCTTGAAGTTGACCAAGTGATTTTAAAGCCAAAACAAATGGATAAGAAAAAGCCAATTCCTATCATCCCAGAGGTGAGAGAGTCAGTAAAGTCTTACTATTATCACATATTTTTCATGTATTTAACTCTTAAGTGATTTCTTTTTTCTGAAGACTCTGGAGGTAGCATCAAAATTGTTCATTACATTTTCTCTGAATTATAATTATCATGGGTTTTACTTTGAGATTCATAAACACACACACACATACACACACATGTATAATACATATACAAATATAGATACATATCTCAAATAAATATATAAAAATTAGAAAGCAGTAATATCCTGCTTTAAGCCATATATCAACTAAAGGGTGCTCACAGATACCAAAGTACTTGTGATACTGTATAAGTCAGCATTTGTGGTTCCACAAAGTTAATTTTTTAAAATTCAGATGAACTGAAATTTCATGACATTTCAAATAAGAATGCTCTAATCTTGTGAGGTGATGTATCCTTGTGCAAATTTTGAGGTGCAGTTGTAAAATCTCACAAGAATACAGGAATATTTTAATATGCAATTAAAAAATATTTTGACTAGTAATGTATTATTTGTTTGTAAAGTTTATGCTTCTCAAGCAGATCACCAAGACACCTAACAAAATTAAAAGTCATATCATTTGACACATAGAAAGATCCAATGCTGATCTGTATTTGAGATTCACCTATTCAGGCTGCAGTAATTTGTTTTGGATCCTTCTTACATAGAGAAGATGGAAGCTTCTGTTTGTTTGCAACTTCTCCATGATATCCTAAAAATTTATCCTGGCAGGCCTTCCCTTTTAATAAGAGCAAATTGCTCTTGATGTCATACTTATGACTGTTTCTCCTTTTCCTGAGGAGAAAGAATATTAACAGCTAAAAATAACCTTGCTCCAATTCATTCCACAACATATCAGTTTTAGGATAGTATGGGTGAATGAGGGAGGCCTAGCTTCGTATCTTATAGGGAACTTTGAAGTGTAATGGAATTTTCTTATATTCTTAGAAGAGTTGAAGAAATATGGGGCTGAATTACTATTCTATGGGGTTTTTTTTACGTTAAGTATTGCAAACATGTTTTGCATTAATGGACTGTGTAGAGCTATAGTGCATGGTGTGTTGAACTCTTTTAAAAAATTATATTGTTTTAGCAAACCGTGAGAGTTGTGGTGAATTACAAGAAGACACAGAAGACAGTTGTCCGAGTTAGTCCTCATGCACCGCTTCAAGAAATTGTGCATATTATCAGCAGCAAATGTGATTTTGATCCTTTACACACTATTTTGCTAAAGACCTATCAATCCCAAGAGACTCTTGACCTGACAAAATCCCTTAATGACCTTGGACTCAGAGAATTATATGCAATGGATGTCAGCAGAGGTAAGAGTTATGGTTTGTCTGTCTTCAGAACTGTTTGCTAAAAGAAATTATGTAAATATATTATACTTTTTTGGGATAAAATTCTATTTCTGCATTCTTATTATTGATCTAAAATAACGAACAATTCATGATTGATTTTTGTAAACAAAATAGTATCAATAATATATTAAGTTCATTTTCCATTTATATTACTAGATTATCCTCATAATAGATAAAGTAACTTTCTAATATTTCATAGTTCATATTTGCTAATTCTGGAAACTAATTCAGACAGTTGTTACCACTTTGTATTAACTCTCATGTTCAAAGTTCATTCTGTTTCCCCCTTTTCCGCTTTCAGGTACAATCCTTTCCCTGAGACTGTTGACCATAAAAGACAGGGGAAACTAGTGTAAATGGTGTCAGATAAGCCATAAAGTAGGAATATCTCAACATAGTGAAATAGTTACAGTATTTGGCTGAGGAGAAGCAAGATTCAACTCCTCAGCCGAAGAAACTCAGTGGATGTTCCAAATGTGCTTTTTCAAGAGGCAATTGGACTTTCTGTTTTTTCTTTGAAGATGTTTTGCTTTTCATCCAAGAAACTTCTTCCGCTCAGACTGGATGGTGGGGAATGGAAGCATTTGTGGTGATATATATCTGTTTGTGGATTTTTGGATATATAAATCCTTCCATTCCCCATGATCCAGTCAGAGCTGAAGAAGCTACTTGGATGACAAGTAGAACGTCTTCAAAGAAAAACCAGAAAGTCCTGTTGCCTCTTGCAAAAGCACTTTTGGGGGCAACCATGACTTGGATGACTGAGAATCTGAATCAATACAAGAGCACACAGTAGATACAAACTCAAGGTAAACTGTACCAAACTTGATTGCAGGAAATACGACTTCAGCAACAGAGTGGTCAATGCCTGGAATACACTACCTAACTTTGTGGTTTCTTCCCCAAACCCCAAAAACGTTAACCTTAGACTGTCTACTATTGACCTCACCCCATTCCTAAGAAGTCTGTAAGGGGCATATATAAGCTCACCAATGTGTCTTCTGCCCCTGTCCTAATGTTCTTTTTTATTCATACCCATTTCATGTATTCATAATCATGTTTATACTTTTTATTTTTACAAATTTCTCAAGGTGGTTAACATTTCCAACAGGACTTCTTCCTCCTGTTTTCCCCACAACAGCAATACTGTGAGGTGGATTGGGCTGAGAGAGAGTGACTGGCCCAAAGTCGTCCAGTTGGCTTTCATATATATGCTTCTGGAACATTTTATAGTGTACCAGTTGTATTGTCCACTAATTTATAATATGGCCTTTCTTTCTAGATGGGATCGAATAGATTTTTTTAACATCTTGCCTATGTAGCCTTCAGATGTTCTGTTGAAACTTTGTAAAGAAGCATTTTAAATACAAATAAATTTGCATTTTTTGTCTCTCTAGCCACGCCAACTACTGAATACAGCTTGTCTTCATTACAAGGTAAGTCATCTTGAACTTAGAGATATAAATAATAAAACACTGAAATTCACAACTATTCTTATTCAATGATGTTTGAATCCACAATACTAATTATCATTCATCTAAATGGGATAACACTGATTTGTATTTGTTAACATTGATTAGGTGTAGTACATCTAGGATTACTCTTCAATGATCAGATGACTGTTGAACAACAATAGAGTAATTGTGTCCAATTCTTTCTTTGGCATTACCTGAGAAGTTGCATAAGGACTGGAGGAGAAAGAAAAATACATGACTTCCCACTTTTAAATATTTCTACTGTATCATTGGAAGTACATACTTTTTAGAGAAACTCTGAGATTAAATTTTGACCAGCCTCACACAAATTAATAACTGTGAAAAAGTGTAACAAATAGCATGTATTTGTTTAAAATCAATGGTCATCATAATGATTAAAAATGAAAGTGAGAAAGGGGAAATAGATATCTAGAAAACTTATTTACTGCTCTGAAGAGCTTTGGTGGTGCAGGCTGTTAAACGCCTAGCACTTAAGTTCCAGCTGCCTGCAATTAGTGCAGGCTCGAATCCCACCAGGCTCAAGGTTGACTCAGCCTTCCATCCTCTCAGGGTAGGTAAAGTGAGGACCCAAGATTGTTGGGGGCAATAAGTTGACTGTGTAAAAATGCCGCTTAGTAATAAGCAGGCATATACAATGGAATGAAGGCTATTGCTGAGCACATTGGGTTGTGCTCCAAACATTGTAAGCCGCCCTGAGTCTCCGGAGAAGGGCAGCATATAAATACGAATTAAAAAAAAAAGATTATGATTTGTTTTCTCAAAAATCTTCTTTGTGGGAAAAACTAATCCTAATTCAAATGTTGACAGATGACACATATCAGCACTGTACTCCATTGTTGCAAATGGAGCAGGATGCTTGATGCTTTGATACATTCCAAATTCTAGGAATATAGCCAAATAAAAATAAACCTCAAATAGTATTGATGAAAGGAATTGGGTCTATAAACTTGGAATGAAATAGTTGGTTAGTAGATCTGAAATCTATATATATTTTCTAAACTAGTATAATACTATGTTGTTTAATTTATTTG
Source organism: Naja naja (assembly GCA_009733165.1). Lineage (NCBI taxonomy): Eukaryota > Metazoa > Chordata > Lepidosauria > Squamata > Elapidae > Naja > Naja naja. The sequence continues at coordinate 212,774,202 of CM019148.1, forward strand.
AGTATAAGGGTCAATATCTTAGTAGACTTCTCTGCCTTTCCCCAATATGATTCCCTGAAAGTTATTTTTATTTCAACTCCCTTCTCACTCCCCACTTCCCCACTTTTTCCCATTTTATACTTCAGTAGAACCTAAGTAGGACATGGACTGATGTGACATAATATTTTTGCTTTTTAAAATATTAATAACAGTGGAGTCTCCTTTGTATCATGTAATATTAAAAGGCTAGGCTTCCAGCTAAGGATAATCAAGTGTTGGCAGTTTTAAAGAAATGGGGACTGGAATTGCTGGCTTTTTGTAGAGACTCATATTTTACCCAGAAATGACCTAGCTTTTACGGGAAGATTGGGTAAGTTCATGTAGGTAACAACTCTAAACATGAAGGAAGTATTGCCATTTTAATTAGTAGATTTGCTAAAAGGTTTGTTGAAGAAAATTATGAGCGAGTGGTTGATCTATGTTTAGTACTCCTGAATTTATGAGGCTTGACCACACTTTCTCCAGAACAAATGCATAGCTGTTTTCAAGAATTGTATAATAAGCCTCTAGATCAGTGATTTGAATCAAACTCCAGACTCCTTTTAGATGGCAGCAACACTCAAATTATATTCTTGCATTCATAACATTTTTCACAATTATGTATGGTTTTAATTTAGTAGCTATTTGACATTCTGCTCATATTTCCAAACGATCATGTGCTTTCTTTTATATATAGAAATGAACAGAGAGAGAAGGAGGGAGGGATGGATAGAGAGAGAGAATGTTATACAGCTATAATTAGTATTTATTGCTTTAATTTGGGGGCTTAGACTCTGGTCTTTTTATTTACTTAGTTTTATGGTGATATATATCTACATAGTATAGAAATATCCTTTATATAGCACATGGAGATTCACATACATTTATTTGGAGCTTTTCACTGTGTTAAATCATTTATTCATTACCAGTTGCCCCTTTGTTGCAAAGAGCCTGAATGGACTTATTCAATTCTTTTTAATTGTTCCTATTGTAAAAAAAATTCCCACTAATAAAAACATATCCAGCATTCAGCCTTTAGAAGCTGGTTAGCTTTTAGAAGGAATTATGATATAGGTATAATAATTACTTTCCAGACTAATGAAAATTGATGAGATTGTTACAGTAGGTAAACAGGTAGTTGCACATTTTTCTGTTTTTCAGTGAAAATGCCCACCACCTCACAGGAAGGCTATTAGAAGAAAAATTAAAAACCCTCTGCTCTGAAGAATTTATTTTAAATGCAAACTAATTCAGTTGCTTGGATTCATATCACCCCATTCATTTCTTACTAAGGACAATTCTTTGAGAATTATACATAGAAAGAATCAATTTTGAGTTTTAAGCGGTTTTTATTTTATATATTAATCAGAAAAAGATATGCAGATTATATCTTGCTTTGATACAGATAAAATAGTTTGAATCTAAAACTGCAGAAAATGTGTCAGATTAAATGTCCTATTCAAAATTTATTATCTATAATGCAAAATAGTTTTCCATTGATATTACTGTACATTGTACTGATTTTCAAAGATCTACTATATAATAGAAAGAGAGGCGCAGTGAAGAAAATATGAATAGAAGCTAGAAGTTGTGACATGATACTTTTTTTTAAAGACTCTTTTCAGAATGCACAAAATTCAGATAATTTGAAGGAGAAAGAAAATAAAGGATTCTTTGGCATTTTTCAACGGAGCAAAAAGAAACGGCAACAGGTAACAAATATATAAGTGTTTATAATTATGGTAAGATAGAAGGTAAGCTTGAGCAGGTCATTTTGAGCTGACCTACCGTGTTTCCCCGAAAATAAGACCTACCCTGAAAGTAAGACCTAGTGTAAATCTCCAGTTCCAGGAAGACTTTTCAGGGAGCAACCATGCACCCACGAAACACCTCCCCCTACACACTCACACCCACTATTTGGCACCATAAATATATAAGACCTACCCCAAAAATAAGACCTAGTGTGTTTTTGGGAGCCAAAAAAAATATAAGACAGTGTCTTATTTTCGGGGAAACACGGTAGATGGTTTGTCCTGCTACAGTTAACTGGAGTGGTTATTTTTAGCGCCATAACTACTTTCAGTTTCTCTCACAGAGCAAACAGCCCATATTTCCGATCTTTCCTGATCAAAAGTCATGCAGTATCCCTATTTCTTTGCTTCTAGGAATTTCTTACACACACAACAACCATGCATGCATCTGCACAATATCAGTCCCAGCTGTTCCTTATTACCCAAAGATTTCAACCTAAGGAAACTATTCCATCCAAGTTCCGAAGACCCTATTTTTGAGCTGTTTTCTGAGATTTTACCCATTGTGCAAATATGAATATAGTCACATCTCCCCCTTGCCTATAGAGTAAGACCATCTGTGGTTCTGTCTTACTTTTCCTCCTCAGTGTAATGGATTCTCTGAGCTTGGGAATGAGAATATTTTCAAAACATTGCAGAACCAGAATAGAACAGAAGAATTGTTAACAAATGGAAGCAGTGGAAATTGTTGATAGGTGAAAATTTAAATTATATATATAAATAAGAATAGGTGGACATTATATTTGTGTCTTGTAAATAACTAGATAGTTTCCCCATAGACTGAGGTGTCAAACTCTATTTCATTGAGGGCCGCATCAGGGTTGTGTTTGGCCTCGGGGGCACTGGGAGGGAGTGGCCAGCTCAGCATCACTTGTCAAGGCGCCTGTGGTGGCCCGAGCACTTTGCCAGTGAAAACCGAGCTCGGGAGGGCCACGTGCGACCCTCCCGAGCTCCATTTTCATTGACAGAGGCACCGTGGGCCAGTCTTTTGCTGTTTCTAGGGTGGCCTAATGGGCCAGATCTAAGTACCCTGTGGGCCAGATCCGGCCTGCGGGCCTTGAGTTTGACACCCCTGCCATAGACCAAAGGCAGGGTGAAAAGGTAAAAGGCATCAAGGATGAGCCTGCTTTTATGCTTGAACTGATAAAAGAGAAGCTAAAGAACATACACCTCCTGTGTTCAAGATTTTGTAATCTAATCCTATTTTTCCTTTCAATAAACTTAACTAATGAGATGTCTGAATCTAGATTTTCAGGATATTAGGGGATATTAGGGGACTAAATCCTTACATGTTAGCATGATGGGAACTAGGGATAACTAGGCATGCATGGAAGGTTTGGTGCTCAAATCAAAACAGACGTTTTGGTCATTTTGGTCCAAGGATTGAGTGAATTGAGGCTGTTTTATAATCCATGCATGGTCTGAAGTAGGCCTATTTTGGTTCAAGTGGCATGTGTAAGGAGCCAGGGATAGTGACAGATGAGAGGAGGATAGGAGATAGAAAGGGTAAGATACTTGGAAGATACTTGGAAGTGGGAGACAGGCTGCTGGGATGCATAATATTATATAGCAATTTTGATGGAGGCCTAAGGGAGGAGGGAAAGAAGAAAGGCATTGGGGTGGGAGAGTGGCTAATGAAATACGCAGATAAGCATCAGCAGTGGCAGCTGAGGGATGTGGTAGGAAAATACAGTAGGACTGATGAGTCAACGAGATAGGCTCCGTTGCAACATTGGTGGCAGCAAAGAATCTGAATGGAAGGATAGAACGTACTAGGAAGATATGGAACAGGTAAAGTAGAAGGATGTACTAAGCTGGGACATTGAAAGAAGTAGAATACGGAGGATAGAGAAGAGGAATAGAGAAAAAGCGGGGTGTTGCAATGCCCCACCTTGCCCCAGTTCAGTTTTGGCCAACCCAGAATAGTGAAGGCATTATTTTTGTTGATGATGAAATATAAACAATCAGTGTATCAGTCCATCTCCTCATGGTTTCGGTATTGAGTTTCTTGGGGAAGTTCCTGCAAGGAAACAACAACTGGGCTGTTTATGCTACATTTGAATGTGGCCTTATAATAAATGTGAATAATTAAAGAAGTTGGATGGTTGAAAATCTAATCAAATTATTTTTTTCCCCTATCTCCACCCCAACCTCAATAAGACGGCCAGTGCTCCTGCAACACCACTCATGAACAAGCCAAGGCCGGCCTTTGGTGTGAGATCCAGTTCAATTTCAAAACAGTACGACTCAAACACTTTGCCCTCTGAAATGCCCAAAAAGCGCCGAGCACCTTTGCCTCCCATGCCTGCTTCACAAAGTGTGCCCCAGGATCTTGCTCAAAGCCAGGACAAACCTAAGATCTGTATGCTGAAATCCAGTAGTGTGGATGAAACTGATAAGGTTGGTCATTAACATTTTGCTCTTTATTTCTCTCTGGGAATAATTTTAAAATAACGTCTGAATAGTTTAATGAGAATAATCACCATCATGCTTTCCAATTAAATTGTGAGGGTTGACTACAACCAAATTTTGAGGATGCTTCTGAAATCAACCATGGCCACAAAATTACTTCTTTATGTTCAGATTTCACACTGAGCATAATGGATCAACGATATCAGCAAATATTGCGTGCCTAATTAGCAAAAGAAAACTCAGGACCATATTGGTTGGAAACATGCAGAAGAGGCCTTTATCCTGCAGTGGATAGACAATGGTTAAAATGATGATGATGGTGATAAATACATCAGACACGTAGACAGGGTAGATCGTAAGAAATATATTGTATGAATTTGGAATGTAACCCTGTGTTTCAGGGGTTTTTTTACATTTATGATAATAAGACACAGAGGAACATGCTAAAACTTTGCTCCTATTAGAATCCTTGAAGAAAACTTCCAAATCAAAGTGTATATTCTTATACTTTCAAATGAAATATGTGGACATCTGATAACTGTGCTTAGGGAGGAATTCATTATTCATAGAATCCTTCTTCATTCAAACTAGCATTTATTATCAGACTTCTAAAGCAGTGGCTTTAGATATTAACCTTTAATTTGTAGATGGAAGTTAAATATTAATATTAAATGCTGAAAAGCTTAATATGATCAAAACAGTTCAGTAATCATAAGTTTAGCTAGTTGCATTGGTTGTTAAAAAATTTATTTTGAAGCAATATCAAATTGCAATTTGAATTCAGCTTTCCCAAACAGATATTTTCTCTATTTTCATTAAATGTGAAAAAGTATAGTTTAAGTATAAAATAAAAAAAGATTTGAAAATTTGTGTTTTCCAGATTGTCTTTCCCATCCTTTATGAAAAATATACCTAAATACATTACTGGGAAAAGGTTTCCCAAGCAATTCAAACCATTGCATTATTAGAAACATATCCAATCCTTAAGAAAATCAAATTTTACTTATTGGCAGAACATGGAATGTTTAAAACTAATGTTTTTATCTTAATAACCTTGCCTGTTTCTATAATAAAGCATTTTAATGAAGTTATAAAGGAGGCTGCCAGGTCAAATCTATCTATATAAATCCCATACATGCTGAATTTATTCCAGCATAGTTTGAGGGGGAAATTAATGCCGTTAGTAATATCTTAGTAAAGCATAAATTGTCAGTTGTGAATTCCAATTAAAAATCAAAGCTAAGTGTATTAGCGTAAATGGGAATATGTGTACTGAGACAACACTTTGAATCTAGAATAAAAGGCATTTTTCTAATATCCTGGAATATATGAGCATGCTATACAGATGAAGAGAAAGTGAAAGAAGAAAAGGAAAACCAGGCCCAGTAGATGAATGGAACATAAGTGCAATCAGTGAATAGTATTTTTGTTTGCCTGAAATACAGTTATTTCTATTTTTTATAAAGCCTTAACCACAAGAGTGCGCTGTTTAACAGAGGTTTGGAAATCTGTAACTAACTAAAAAAAATCTTCCTTTGGGAAAAGGCAGTGGTCATATCAGTGCACTCTTCAGATAATATCAAAGTAAACTGGTTATGTCAGTTAAGAATCTGTAAACGTGTAAGACTTTCCGGATGTCTTAGTCTAGTTTATACTTTGCCAAACTTCTGGTAAAGCTGTGTCCTGGGAAATGCACCAGCTCTAGAACAATAGATGAAGCATTCATAGATACTATTTGTACCCATAGCCGCTCCATCTTGCATTCTCAGTTTGTTTTGCTCAACTCAGTCACTCACAGCCTCTAGACATCGGGTCAAGCCTTCAACCTCATCTCTTAATCCAAAATCCTCTCAACAGGCCATCCTTTTTTCATTCGTCGTCTTTATATATCTGTTTCTGCCATTCCAGTTGGTTAATTTGTCCACATCTCCCCTTTCTTCTGTTTTGTAGTCCTTTGAGTTCCCACTCTTTCATTTTCATGCCTATATTTCTGCACTCTGACTTCCATTGATCTCCTTTCCATCATTTACAAAATCCTTTACACTTCTCTCCAACTTTGCAGTCGTTCCTCTATACATTTCTCCACAATAAATTGTTTATTCCTCTCCCCCCCCCCATCTGCTTTCCATCATAAGTATGCAAACTTCCTAGCCCTCTTCACATCACTGCTGGCTATTGGAAGCTGCAGACATCCACTGGCCCACAGCCTGTGAGTGACTTCAAGTCAAGTCTCTCCTACTTAACCGCTGCTTTCAGATAAGGGGTGCTGGTACGCCACATTCAGAATGATGATTTCCCATCATAGTGGGAAGTAAAATCATAATAATTTGGTTCGGAAAGCCAGTTGGGAAATTTTTCTGTGAAATGCTTACAGTAGTTTTTCTGTTTTGGTTTTCACAATGTCTCTTATCCCTTTCTTTAGCTCCTCAGCTGCTCTTTTGCGGTCACTTAGTTCTTTCCATAGATTGATTCCGAACATTCCGACTGAATGTTTCACAGATCAAATCTTGCTACTGTCCCTACTTTAACCTACTTTCCTAAATATATGATGTCAATGATTCATGGTCTCTTCCATAATGTGCGCCTGGAATTGGCCTGGCTTATTGGATTACACTTTTTCTGTTTCCTATTTCCTATTATGTAGTTAATTTAATGCCAATGTACCTTATCCATTGATGTCCAATATTTGTATTTGTATTTATATTCCTTGCAGCAGACGTTGCAATAATCAAAAAATTATCTTCCTAAAACTTTACTAACTTATCTCCTATATTGTTGACCTTATCCTGTCTAAGTAATCCCAGCTTTAGTTTTTTAATTACTGACTGGTACTATTACATTTTTGTTAGATGTTTCATTTAAAACCACTTTATAATTTGCCAAAACATTCTTCTATGCCTATCTCCATTTCATGTTCGGTGCAACATTGTATATTCTATAACATTGATACTAAGTGAATATCCACTAATGTTGTTAGATATGATTATTGTTAATTGAGATATAAGTGGAACCTTCTTGAGTATTAGGCCATTCCGTTCCCTCATAGGATTTCATATCTTTTTTTAAAAATACATTTGTTGAAGAGTTTAATAATAGTAAAATGATAATACAAATTGAAATCAGAAAGGAAAAAAATGTTTAAATTCCATCAAGGGTTTACAAAATGTATAGAAATATTTCATATTTTAACCTGGATCAAACAAGCAACTTTATATTCCTTTCTTTTACTTCTGACGGTCTTATCTTTAATTCCTCATGTTGTTGCCATAGGATTGAATTTTCTTTCAAACTTTCTTTCTCTCATCTCAAGAGATTTCTTCTAAGCTTTAGAAACCCTCTTTTGTAAATCCAGTGGTAAATCTTGTCTAGGGCATGGTTTCATATCGAAAATTACATAGAAGCATCTGATTTAAAGCTGTCCATTACTATTCATCCAAGTTTTCCTGTCCTAAAACTTGCAATCTGCAGTGCTTCATTTCTTGATTCCTACTTCTCACATTACATTTTAAACTGTATATTTATTTGTAGAAGTTCTCTTTCAATGCTAGGGACTTCCCTGCAATATTTCTCTAGCTAAATCGTATCTTCTCTTACTCCTGAAAGTTCAGCATTCTTCCTTGTTAATTAGAGTGGGAGCACTAATAAAATTCAGTGGATTGATTATGTGACCCCTGTCTCTTTGTCTCCTGTTTTTCAGACAGTTTTAAGGCTGTGCTCTGTCTCATACAGCCACTGCTGAGATGTAACTTAAAAGGAGAATTGCAGGCAAAAAGGCAAAGTAACTTGTTATATTATCTTAGTATTAGACTAAACTGAAGCACCTTTGTCCCAGCTGAACAGTTTGCTCTGTTTTGATAAAGGAAAGCGTTTATCTATGCTAAAGTGGTAATATCAGACAAAAAGAATAAGTTTCACTTATTATAGTCTGCTTTCTTGGTTTTAAATGGAAAATACAAGAATTTGATTACCTTCTTTGAAATCTTTCATCTTATTTGAGAAGTAAATGAGATGTACAACCTAAAATTGCTGTCAGCCTTTCCAGCCGTAGCCCTTCAGGTGTGATGGACTACACTCACCAGAATTCCCAGACACTGGCAGACATTGGGGGAGCTATAATCCAGTACATCTGAAAGGCTACTTTTAAGATATTGAAAGTTCCAGGTGGTTTCAGAACTACAGCTTTTTTCCGAGTATCACAAAGAACAAACCAGAGGTAATTTTGGATTGCCTGTACGACTTGCAAGAGGGGATGCTTGCTGATGTGTTACTTTTCTAAATGCATGATATTATTTTTGTTTTGTTTTGTTAACTCATGAAGAAGTTTGCTGGAACCCCATCTTCTCGGTCTCATAACAACATGAAATCATTGCGTGACACTGAGGACAAATTGTGAGAGTGTGTGTGTGTTAGTTACATGGTTAACTAGCTATTCAGTTGTAACATTTAGCATTGCTTCTTAGCTTAGGAAGTCACTAATTAGAAATTTGAAGATGATGTCTCCCTTAAGACAACATCTGGCGATGATACAGGCATGTCCGTATTGTTTCCTTGGTAACAGTATAGAAGTCATTTGCCCCTGTTGGCTTCTAAAATGCTTTTTGACTTTCTGGGCTAACCTACAAACCCTGGGATTTCCTGGTGCTTTCCCATCTGAGTACTAAACAAGCTTTTTCAAGATCATCCAAGGTCTGCTAAGTGCTGCCACTTCACTGTTAAATAATGAGCGAGGTCTGCACGGGCAGATAGATTTTAAAGCTTTAGCTCACTTGTAACATTTAAAGGTTTACTTTTTTTTCTGAACAACATGCAAGTAGATTTTTCCCTCAGCTAAATATAGCTTGGTAGAACAGAATCTAGGATGAATAAAATATAGGTTGCCATTTTTTCGTTTTCTTAACAGCAAACGCTAGTAACTTTACCATTGTGTCTGGACTGTGAAGGTTTATGATCCCAGACAGATGTTGGTGTCTACAAATAACTTGGATTAAATTACAGTCACTTAAATGTATTATTAGAATTTATTTATTTATATACGCGGGGAAAATATATCCATATTTTCATATTTTCAAATTAATGCTTAGTTTTGGGTTCGCCGAAATGATCAATTGTTTCAGGAAGGACCAAATACATACATCTTTTATGGAGATATTAGTGCTGCTGAATTTATACCTTGATTACGTTGAAAGAGTTTTTTGCATTTAGAATAAAACAGAATAACAGAGTTGGAAGGGACCTTGGAGGTCTTCTAGTCCAACCCCCTGCCTAGGCAGGAAACCCTATACCATTTCAGACAAATGGTTGTCCAATATCTTCTTAAATACTTCCAGTGTTAGAGAATTCACAACTTCTGGAGGCAAGTCGTTCCACTGATTAATTGTTCTAACTGCTAGGAAATTCCTCCTTAGTTCTAGATTACTTCTCTCCTTGATTAGTTTCCACCCATTGCTTCTTGTCCTGCCCACAGGTGCTTTGGAGAATAGCTTGACTGCCTCTTCTTTGGGGCAGCCCCTGAGATATTGGAACACGGCTATCATGTGTCCCCTAGTCCTTCTTTTCATCAAACTAGACATGCCCAGTTCCAGCAACCGTTCATTTAACAGTGAATGATGAATGTTTCTGTTAATTTCATTTCTGCTCTGATTTTTTCCCCCAGGGACTGTCAGGAGTAGGAATAGAGAGATCGGGTTCTCTTCATCTCAGTGGCACGTCTTCAGTTAATTCTTCTTTAAAGCGGGCAAAGCGCAAAGCACCTTCTCCACCTTCTAGAAAACTGCAAGGCCAAAGTGACCCTAGCGCTGACACAGGTAAACATAGTATTTCACAATTCTGTACCCAAAACCTGAAACAGTTTTGCCTCTCATGGAAGGTAATGAACAGTTGTTTTCTTCAACTTACAGACAGTGTTGCCTCATTGAATTATTACTACTTTATACCCCCAAATGTGAAATCACTGTGGTCGCATCTTTAGCTGGTTTAGAACTTCATCAAGTTCTTCCCAAGAACCTAGAATATTGTAATGGATCAGTGTAGTATATGTGCAGATCTAAGCAGTGTGGCCTGTTGTATTATTCTTACTTTTGAAATTTGATGGGAAGTTATTACTTGTTACTTATTGATTACTTATTACATATTGACTTATGACCACAATTGAGCCCAAAATTTCTGTTACTAAAGGAGACATTTGTTCAGTGAGGTTTGTCCCATTTCACAACCTTCCTTGCCACAGTTGTTAAGTGAACCACTGCAGTTAAGTTAGCAACAAGGTTTGTTAAGTGAATCTGGCTTCCCCATTGACTTTGCTTGTCCGAAGGTCACAAAAGGTGATCACATGACTCTGGGACACTGCGACTGTCATAAATATGAGTCAGTAGAGCCTTGGTGGTGCAGGCTGTTAAACACCTAGCACTTAAGTTCCAGCTGCCTGAAATTAGTGCAGGCTCGAATCCCACCAGGCTCAAGGATGACTCAGCCTTCCATCCTCTCGGGATAGGTAAATTGAGGACCCAAGATTGTTGGGGGCAATAAGCTGACTTTGTAAAATGCCTTAGTAATAAGCAGGCATATACAATGGAATGAAGGCTATTGCTGAGCACATTGGGTTGTGCTCCAAAGATTGTAAGCTGCCCTGAGTCTCCGGAGAAGAGTGGCATATAAATGTGAATTAAAAAAAAAAGTTGTCAAATGTCTAAATTTTGATCATGTGACCATGGGGATGCTGCAATGGTCGTAAGTGTGAAAAACAACCATAAGTCACTTTTTTCAGTGCTGTTGTAACTTGCAACTATTAATGTTCTACTATGTTTCTGGCAACAAAGCAGTCAGCCATGGTGGGCTGCTGCCGATTCGGACCGGTTCACCTGTACTGATAATTCTGGCCACTAGCTGGGCCTGCCCACCTGCCCCGGTGCTATCCCGTCCTATATATATATATATCTCACTCTCTGGCTCGATCACCCTGCCCACGCAGCCCAGCTGATTTCAATGCCTCGCCTGCTCTACTTACCACGGCTGACGCACACATGAAATCGCCATGTGTTTGCAGCCGCCAAAGTGGCGTTTCAGTTCCGCACTAGGCGAACCGGTTGTTACATTATGTGCAGCTCATCTCTGGCAGTTTACCTTTGATAAAAGATATTTGGGTATTGTTTCAGCTTTGCCATGAAGAGGAAGTATTTCCAAAATGCCTATTTTTGCCTATCGTATTTTTCAGGATCCGAGTCTGCAGAATCAATTCATACAGAAAGCACTGACAAAGGAAAATACTCAAAAGTGCAGTCTCCAACAGGTATTTTTAATGCAACGTTCAGCAAAAATTAAAAACGACAACGTCAGCTGCATCTGCTAGTATTGCAAATAAAACTCTTTTGGCCCCTTTTATCATTCTTTTCTCTGCCGTTGTGATTATCATTATTCCAAATGAACCCAAAATAGTGGTTTTATTTTAATTTACTTGAGTTGGTCTTTAAAATGTATAAAATCAAGCATAATTAAATTACATTAATGTTTTCCCCTTCTAATCCAACCCACTGCTCAAGCAGGAAACCCTATGTCAGCAGCCGCCAACCTTTTATCCACCAGGGGCTGGTTCCATGGAGAGAGGTTTTTCCATGGACCGGAGGGGACGTGGTTTCGCATGCTGCCTGCATCCATTGATGGGGCTTTGCTTGATTGCACAGCCCAGCTTCTGGCATGCTGCGATCCAGTTCTGGTCCATGGACCAGGGGTTGGGGACCTCTGCCCTATATCATTTCAGAAAATGGTTATCCTATCTCTTCTTAAAACCTAATGTTGGAGCATTCTAGTGGCAAGCCGCTCCACTGATTAATTGTTCTAACTGCTAGGAAATTTCTCCTTAGTTCTAGGTTGCTTCTCTCCTTGATTAGTTTCCACCCATGGCTTCTTGTCCTTTAGTGCTTTGGAGAATAGCTTGACTCCCTCTTCTTTGTGGCAGCCCCTGAGATAATTGGAACACGGCTATCAGGTCACCCCTGGTCCTACTTTTCATTAAACTGGACATCCCCAATTGCAGCAACGGTTCTTCGTATGTTTTAGCTTCCAGTCCCCTAATCATCTTCTCTGCACTCTTTCTAGAGTCTCAACATCTTTTTTTACATCATGGCAACCAAAGCTGGATGCAATATTTCAAGTATAGTGATTAAGGCACTAGACTAGAAACCAGGACACTCTTGACTTCTAATCTTGCCTTAAGTACAAAGCCAGCTGGTGAACTTGGGCCAGTCACTCCCTCTTAGCCCTAAGAAGGAGGCATTGTAAAATCACTTCTAAAAAACCTTGTCAAGAAATGGCAGGGACTTGTCCAGGCAGTCACCAGGAACGAACACTGACTTCAAGGCATATACTTGCTATTTTCAGGAACACCCCTCCCCCCAATCTTTAAGCGGTCACATTGATTTAGAGATAACAAAAATATTTAAAACGTCTGTAAATCCACTTATTTTATAGTAGGTGTTTTTATTAAAAGAAAGAAAGAAAGGCAACCACAGTGAAATACCATGTAAATCAATACTCTGAAAAGAGAGGGACTGAATGTTTACGTAATAATTTGATATCTTATTTGAGATGAAGGGGGATGTGATTTGTTCCCGTTACACCACGTTCCTGGTCTTTCAATAGGTTAGGTTAAGAGAGTATGCGATTGAATAATAGTCTACATAACCCTCATCGACTATAGGAGTGACGGCTCTGACACGTACAGGGAATGGGGTCCAGTCACATATCCTGTTTCCATTATCAAGGCTGGAAAGGGCTTAAATAGTTGACAGTGATGTGGAGGAAGGTGATAACTGCTGAAGCAAAAACAAAAACCAATCTTTCTATTTACAAATAGTAAGAAAAGTAACTTGGAACTGCTTGGCATGCAGATCCTCCTACAACCTACAGCTAATCTGTGCAACTCGATTTGTTGGCTTCCTCCTTTGAGTTTTCAGCAGAGTTGTATTTTCTTGCCCTCTTTCCATTTCTCTCTCCACAATCAAATCAGAGGTATCCTTGACTATTTTTCTTTTGCATTTCTGCCTATTAAAATATATTCACAATTCCACTTCCCCGTTTAATAGTCTGGGTTTTCCAAAGGGACCAATATTCACCTTGTCCCCAATCTGCTCCTGAGAGGGTCAAGATGGCTGTATTTCTTCAAGGTTCGGTACTAGCTCTGAGGTTCTTCCCCACTTAATCTGGGCATAGAATACAGTTTGCTTCATTTCGATAGCAGTCCTGATGGAAAGAGGATTTCTGAGGTGGGAGAAGCTGTGACCCTGATTCTTGGAGAAAAGGGGCCATTGAAATGTGGGTTCAGAAAACTGGTTTTGGGCAGAGTCCCACAATTTCATGTACAATTAATTGTTCTAGAAAAAAAAAGAATTGGTAATTGCTTAATCACATTGATTTCATTGATTAATGATTACATTTGCACCTGGGTGGTTATAAATAAATTATAATTTCAAAAGAAAAAAATAAGTGCCCTTGTTTTGTTTTTAAATAAAGCACGTGCAATTTCAGTAGGCAATATTTTAGAAGTGGTAGTAATTCTGTTTATATGAGAGGGAAAAAGGTAAGGCTCTTTTGAACTGATACCTTGATGATCAGAAACATTTATAATTCTTTTCAATGTTGAGTAGAGAAATGTGTTAATTAGATTGTGTCTATTAACTAAGTGCTGCAGGCCTATTAATATTACCGAAAATGACTGAAAACATTTTGATTTAACTAACATTGTTCCCTCTGCTTTTTTTTCCTTCTCGTGTTTGTTTAATTGTCACATTAATCAAGTTAATTCACACATTGTTTCCTAACCTGCTTCTTAGGCAATGTAGTTGATCTAACCAGGACCCCAGTGGCAGCAGGTACTTCATGCAGCTTTGATCCAACCAATCATGATCAAAACAATATCCAGCAAGTCGCAGATGAAAGTAGAGTTTTGGTTAACACTGATACTCCAGATGAATCTGAAGTGTCGCTCAAATGTAGGTGGCTGTCCTGTTTTCTTCTTGGGACTAATTTACTAAATTATACATGCTAGTCTCATTTAGCATGAGCTCTCTGAAAGTAATGAAGCCGTTTAATATATGTTTTGGGGAGGAAAGGAGGACCTTCCATTCTGTTCAGCTTCCTGTGCTTGCTTTGAGTGTTGTAGCCCTACTTTAACTTATTCATTGCTTTCTCTTCTTGATGATACCATTATTGTGTTTGTCTTGAGAGTGGTGAAGTGACCTAGACATGGAGCTCTCGCCTGACAATCAGGAAACTGTTCGATCCTAGGTAGAGGGAGATATTTCTCTCTCTGGGCACAATGAGAATATATCTGCTGACCAAAACTCCACATTGGTGACTGGAAGGGCATCCGGCCATTAAACACTCTGCTAGCTCTATTCAGTTGCCCAAACTCTACCCTGCAAGGGATTATGGGGACGTTAAAAGAAGATGATTCTTGTATTTGTCTTAACATAACTCTATGATACAACACATTTATGCTGAAATCATATGATATTATTTTATTAATGAAGTTAAGGGGAAGCTGAGATATGCAGAGACTTTTCCTCTGATTATGGTAATACTATTAGATAATTTTCTATTTTCTTCCACAGAATGTCTAAATATATTAAATTCTATTATAAAGCAGCTCCCTATGTTCCTGTTGGTTTATTCTCTTATGTGTTTAATTAAAGAAGGCAACATTACTTTAATGGTATTTTCAAATAAATTTGCCAAACTGTCATCTTCTATTAATATATACGTGTTTCATATATTACATTGTCCCCACCTTATTTATAGTGATTTTAAATGATAGGGCAAAGCTCCTGCACCAGCATAGCAAATGCATCAGTAAGCAAGTATTCAAACTTAAAAATAATAATAATATACTTTTGTATGCTGAAACTCACCAAAGTTTACACTTTGTGTGTGTGTGTGTTGATGTTGTTTTTGCACAGCTGACATGGGTTCTGAATATAGCCTAAAGGAGATAGATGAGAAGGAAGAAATACACAGTGATTCTCTCAGTGCTTCTGAGGTTCCACTAGATGTTCAGAAACATGAAACTGCTTCTGATTCAAGTTTTAGTATTGGAGACAATGCACAGGAGTCTAATGAAGAAAAAACAGAAAACACGACTGCAGGGGATAAGTAAGTAAAGCTAAGTTTAGTATGGTTTTATATATGCATGAGAGTAAGGAACTGAATAATTCATCCAAGGTGGGTGCCATCATCTCACATTACTGCAGGTAGTCATGGTGGTGCAGTGGTTAGAATGCAGTATTGCAGGCTAACTGCTCACACTGCCAAGAGTTTGATTCCTTCCGTTCTGACCAGCTCAAGGTTGACTCAGCCTTCCATCTTTCTGAGGTGGGTAAAATGAGGACCCAGATTGTCGGGGGCAATAGGTTGACTCTGAAAACTGCTTAGAGAGGGCTGTAAAAGCACTGTGAAGCGGTATATAAGTCTAAGTGCTATTGCTATCACTATAACTGTTGGAATGGGAATTAAAAAATTGTGCTATCTAGTATAGGTTTAGGTTTAGGTTTATTGGGATTTCTATGCCGCCCTATCTCCTGAAGGACTCAGGGCGGCTCACAACAATAAAAAACAGAAATACAAAATTTAAAAAACTATTAAATCAAAGAACCCCAATTGTAAACCTTAAAACATTAAAAGCCAATGAACAGATTAAAACAATTAAAATCCCCTTCAGTCCAGGCTGATTGAAAAAGTCAAGTCTTCAGGTCACGACGGAAGGATCGAAGGTCAGGAGCCACCTGAAGCTCCATGGGTAGTTGGTTCCAGAGGGCAGGCGCACCCACAGAAAAGGCTCTCCCCCTGGGGGTCGCCAGCCGACATTGTCTGGCCAACGGCACCCTGAGGAAACCCTGTCTGTGGAAGCACACAGGGCGATGGGAAATCATTGCTGGCAGCAGGTGCTCCCGCAAATACCCCGGACCTAAGCCATGAAGGGCTTTATAGATGATTACTAGCACCTTGAATCTCACTAACAGTATAGTACTGTTAATGCCTCATAAGGGGGGCCCCAGTGGCTCATGGTAAGATGCTGGGCCTGCATACCGCTGAGATCGGCGGCTCGATTCCCGTGAGCAAATAAACTACGTAGGGGCAAGAAAGGAGCCTCCCCCAAATGCCTACTGGCATTCAGGCATCCCATGAGTAAAGATGACACCACCCGAAAACATTTCTTTCACAGAGGCAGTTAGCCACCTCGGTGATCCCTGGCTAACACATGCCATACGGTAAAAATAAAAAATAAAAAATTCCCCATATAGCAAAATAAAGGTTAATCAGTGCTTCTCTTTTTTAAAAAAATGTCATGGCTGGTGAATTTATCAAAGATTGACAGCTGATGTTTCCCTAGTTCATTTGGGAAGAGGGGGAGCCCCAGCATCACCTTACTGAAGCTTAGTAGCAAACAGTTCTGGGTTTTGATGACATTATAATGTTTTTTGTTTTTTACTGTTTCCCCCAACAAACACTAGAATATATACTTAAGCCTCCATTGGATTCCATTCACCTATTTTGCCCAGATTTGTGACAGCAATTGTGGCCAGAATTTCCATTGCTTAGCACTACGATTGTAAAGTATCACTACACTGCTTAACAATGCCATCTCTACAGTTCCAGTTATGAACTAAATCCCATGGTGGTTAGGCGAGGCACCTTTTTGTTTGCTTTCCACAACCAAAATTAGTGGGAAGCTGGTAGGAAGTTGCAAGTCCCTGACCAACTGCAACCCTGACCAGGTGGGGAGCATGGGCGTGCACGGAAGGGTTAGGGAGGGTACGCAAAGATGCAAGGGGGGTATGTAAGAATTGGTGCAGTTTGGGGAAGTTGTACGGAGGAGTCAGGGAGGGTGTGGTGCAGAGGGGTTCAAGAAGGTGTGCAAGAATGTAAGGGAGCTGTGGCCGGGTTGTAACTGAATGCTGAGCATTCAGATTGTGATCATGTGACTGCAGAAGTCTTGCGATGACTGGAGTTCCAAGGACCAGTCACAGCCATCGTCCCTACAGTACAGTGGTACTTAGAATGGTCATTGAATGAATGGTCAAGGGCTAAATCTGTCTACATAACAAAACACAGCCCTTCCTTCTAAAACATGCCAGAAATCTCAAGTGTACCTCCTTTAACATCATCATACCTCTTGTGGCCTGCTGAGACCCAAACCCATAAAAAGGTTCAAAAAATCAAACTTATCAGCAGCTCTGGCAACGAAATGGCTATGGTCCCCAGGATATACAATTCTTGCTCTATTTTATTTCTAAAATCCCCCCAAAATTTAAGATTATATAAAGGTAAAGGTAACGGTTCCCCTCGTACATACATGCTAGTCGTTCTGACTCTAGGAGGTGGTGCTTATCTCTGTTACAAAGCTGAAGAGCCAGCACTGTCCAAAGACATCTCCATGGTCATGTGGCCGGCATGACTAAATGCCAAAGGTGCATGATTATATACTTTTATGTTACTACATTTATATATTTATATAATTATATAAGATTATCTACTTTTACATTTATATACTACATTTCTGCCAAGTTACCCAATACTGTTCACATTCTTAAGAAGCTAAAAGAAATGTGCTCAAGTAATAACCTGCAGGAGTTGAAAGCACGAGGTTTCAGGGCTGGACATTTTTACTTTTCTCATAGGACATGGATAGTCACAACTGCTACCTAAAGATTTGGTCAAGGGAGATTCAGGTTTAAGCTTTCTAGAAGTTTGATTCTGTCACCCGTGTCCTCAAAATAAATTTTTATCATACTGTAAATAATTGATTAGCCTATCCATACCAGAAGGCTTGGGCTTCAATGAGCACTGCTTATTTATGCTTATTTTACTTAAATTTAAAGATTAAT
Source organism: Naja naja (assembly GCA_009733165.1). Lineage (NCBI taxonomy): Eukaryota > Metazoa > Chordata > Lepidosauria > Squamata > Elapidae > Naja > Naja naja. Next base: position 212,792,317 of record CM019148.1, read on the forward strand.
GTAACTATTGCAAGCCATACTTTTTTTTCTTTTCTTGATTTTCTCTAGCTATATTTGTCTTTTCAATATCCTTGTATACCTGCCAGCTAGAATAACTCCAACCCATAAAAATCTACGCTATAAAAATATATTAGTCTTTAAAGTCCTTTTTCATAGTTTTCTTTAGTTTTTTTCTTTAGTTCTTGTGTCATAAGCTGAATTTATGTGTACATTTTATCATATAGACCATATTATTATTTTATGGACCATATTATCATTACAGGTAGTCCTAGGGTTGATTAATTACTTAACCTACCTACCACCGGGTAATTATGGGACTATTGGGACTGGGAACTGCATTGTTAAGTGACATAGTTGGAAAGCATAACATGTGTTGCTTAGTGACAGTAATGCTGCTGTGATTAAATGAGGACCATATGGGTCACTAAACAAGGACCTCGTGTGACTGAGTTTCAATTTCCTGCTGGCTTCCCCACTGACTTTACTTGTGGGAAGCCAGCAGAAAACATTGGAAATCATAATCACATGATCATGGCTCATTGGTACATCATAATTACAAGCTGGGTGCCAAGCACTAGGATCACGATCACATGACTACAGGTATGCTGCAGTGGCTAGAACTCCAAGGATCCATTGTAAGTCCACCTCATTCAGTATTTTTGTAACTTGAGGACTACCTATATTCTACTCTGTCTTTGAAACTTTTTCTGTCAAAACAGATTATGTTATGTTTCATCTGTTTCTCAATAGTCCTCTCCCTAGTGTTTCTGTCTTGTTTCGCAGAGCCCAAGATAGTGAAACACTGAGAGAAAGAGTTAGCATTCCCAATGGTACCACACTTGGAACATTGCAGCCAAACACAAATAATGGTGAGTTACTCTTTATAAGAATTATGATCTTGTCCTTCATGTAATGTCTTGAAAATCAAGATACAATCCTTGCAGTTTTTTTCTGTGAATTGCTCATGCAAGGGAATTTTCTTTCTAACTTTCTGGGAATGCTAATTAAGTTTAGTGGCACAGAGGAATTATTCTGATTCTCCTTGTGGTCATTCTCAAGCCATATAAATCAGCAATCATAAAGTCCTGCCTGAAGTTACCAGTATTAGTGCCATACTAATGCATTATTAATACAGTTATCCGTATTAGTACTACACTAACATAGTATTAATACTAGTATTAGCTATAGTATTAATAAGCTATTTTGGGACTGTTAGGCATAGATAGTGAAATCAGCCCAACAAATTCAGTATAATCAATGAAATTTATATTAAGGGAATTATTATGCTTAGTACTGTTTTAATGAAGAATTATGTGAGATTCAGAGAATTTTTCTTCTCTGTGCTAATGTCAAAATTATGTTTCCCTTTTTTAAAAGGTCATAAAGAACCAACATATCCTCTGCCTTCTAACAAACTCAGTAAGGAAGAAATAGGAAAAAGTAACAAGCCTGAGACACTGGATGATACTTCTCTAAATGGGGTGAATGATCAAAAATGTCATCAGATCAATGTAGATCTAATAAAGACTCAGGATGTTGCAATTCAGACCCCATCTGAAGATAATTTTGGTCAGACTGCATTAAGTGAAAACAGCAATCATCAGGGTCGCGCACTGAGCCCTGACAAAAATTCAACTCATGTACACAAGCCAGTACAGAAAAAACATTCCTCAGGAGCCCTGAATGTGATGAATAAGACCATAGAACAAGCCGACCAAAACAGTGTGAATCCTAATGGCATCCATGATAATGCATTTGTAAGTGATAACCAAGTTCTCCCGGAAACAATTGTCAGAAGCCCAGTTAGTTCTCCTACAAGAACGTACCCAGTTTACAGACAAGATTCAAAGCCTAAACCTAAGCCTTCCAATGAAATTACCAGAGACTACATACCCAAAGTTGGAATGACTACTTACAAAATAGTACCTCCCAAGTGTTTGGAAACAGCGAAGAATTCGGAATTGGATCATGTGGAATACCAAGAAGTAGTGGTATCTCCCAAGAATGAAAACTCCCAAGAATTTGGTACACAAACAGAGACTGCTAATATCTCAAAAACAGAACCTGATTTTAAGAATGAAGTTATATTACCTGAGGTAGGGAGGGATCCCCCGCCTAAAACATACCCGGCTGCTGATCATAGCCCAGTTTCCTTCTCCAGTGCCAAAGGCCAGAAAATGGAGGTAGAACATCCCAGCCTAATCAAGACCACCCGATTCCTCCCTTAATTCTAAATTCAGGAAGCAAAAGTTCTCCACCTGCAGTGCAAGAAAAACCAAAACTTTTGAGTCCCCCGATGAGGCCAAGCAATTTTTATTTGCAGATACAGAGGAGAACCACAGATCATTATGTAACTTCTGCAATTGCAAGAGGTGGCTCTCTAAGCGGCCCTAGTCAGAATGAAGCTAAGACTGCAGAGACAGAGAAAAAGGTGGCATCTCCAGATCAACATTGCAGTCCACTACCTAAGTCAATTACTGTTCCTTCTCAGTCATCTGAGGAAACTACTGAAAACAGATGTAATGAAGAAAGAAAAGTCACTACTTCTCCTGTAAAAGTATCTCAACCATTGAATTCTCCTTCAACCCAGCTTTCTCCATTACATTTGAAAACTTTGCGGACTTTTGTTTTGCCTCAGCCATACTCTTCTCCTAAACCTTCACCTTTTGCTCTTGCTGTATCGTCAGCAGTTAAAAGATCACAGTCCTTCAGTAAAACATGCGCCAATACAACCAGGCCATTAAAAGAACAATCTTCTCTTGACCTCAGCACGTCAGCATCCAGCACCGAAGTAAAGGATCATTCACCTACACCAAGTCCAACAACTCAGCAGATCCTGACAGACAAGGTAAAACTTATATTTAACATACATTCATAATGGCATTGCCTGTCCCCAGTTCTATCTCTTCTTACCAGAATATTTGAATGAGTTATTTGTCCAACATTAGACAGTCATGTGTATTACCTGAATTTTGTGGCAACCTTAATCCTCCCCCTCCAATAACAATAAATGAATGATTTATTATTCTGGATCCATGAAAGCTTAATAAATGTGTTAGGTGTTACAATGCTTTGCAGATAGAAACCTACAGCTCTTTGAACACGTGCTCAGAATGATGGTAACACACTCCACTAACCTTACTTGGGCCATGTTTTAACCCAGCAGAAGACTAACGATGCAAGCTATGAGCAAAACAGGCAGGCACCCCCTTTATTCAACCATCCAGCCACTGCTATCTGTGAGAGAAGTATTGCTGCAGCAGTCCAGCGCCCTGACCCAGAACAGATCCACCAGAGCTTGCTGGCTGCAATCCACTCTGGAGAGGCTGCTGCCAAATTGAGGCGGGTGAGTTGCTGTCCTCCCTTCTCCCGCGCACCATTAAATCAACAGCAGGGGATTTAGAGCGCTTCTTTCAAAGTCAGTGTAATAATGAGAATATGATTATTGATGAGCGAATCTTGTGAATGTGGGATGATTTTTTAAATTGTGCCAATAGGAAATAGATCTGTGTTCTGAACTGTTGTTTCTGACTTTGATCTGGTTAACCTAGACCTACCATATTGCCCCGAATATACTACCTACCCCGAAAGCTTGATTTTTACGTGTGTGCCCAGTATAATCCCTATCCCCAAAATAAGCCTAATCAAGACCCCGCCGACGCCAGGTGCATGGGTAAAAATTAAGCTAGGGTGGGGATGGGGGTGGTGGAGCTGCCCTGCTACTTACCTTCAGACAGCTGCAGCCAGGCCTCGCATCCCTGAGGCCTGCCTTATTGGTCCATTTTTTCTACAACCGGCAAGGCTTTCCTGAGGTCTCTGCAGCTGATAATGCAGCTCTGAATCAATCCGGAGCTCTGTTATTGGCTGCAGAGGCCTTCAGGACAGCCTTGCTGGCTGCAGAAGAAATTCCTGAAGGCCTCTGACAGCGAAAAGGAGGCCGGGGTCGATGCACGCAAGTGAGATGAGTCAGTGACGACATCCCCTCCTGAAAATGACTTTTTTGGTGGCAAAGATATATATAAGACGGTCTTATTTTCGGGGAAACACAGTAGGTATATAATTAACTATACATTATATATCATATCATTACTGACCGATGATAGAGGATATCAGGTTGTTTCTGCACCCTTAGCTTCCGTCTCTTCCTATTTGCCTGGCCACTTTCCCCTTTCTTCCATCCCCTCTTTCAGTTTCCTTACTCATTTGTATTTTCCAAGTTAAGGTCTTTCATAAACCGGCTTCATACCTGCACATCCCTCTTCCCTAAATCTCTTCAGCCTTTGAAGCAGATACAGGTGAAACTCAAAAAATTACAATATCATGCAAAAGTTCATTTATTTCAGTAATGCAACTTAAAAGGTGAAACTAATATATGAGATAGACTCATTACATGCAAAGCAAGATAGTTCAAGCCGTGATTTGCCATAATTGTGATGATTATGGCTTACAGCTCATGAAAACCCCAAATCCACAATCTCAGAAAATTAGAATATTGTGCAAAGGTGCAATATTCTAGGCTCAAAGTGTCCCACTCTAATCAGCTAATTAAGCCATAACACCTGCAAAGGGTTCCTGAGCCTTTAAATGGTCTCTCAGTCTGGTTCAGTAGGAATCACAATCATGGGAAAGACTGCTGACCTGACAGTTGTGCAGAAAACCATCACTGACACCCTCCATAAGGAGGGAAAGCCTCAAAAGGTAATTGCAAAAGAAGTTGATGTTCCCAAAGTGCTGTATCAAAGCACATTAATAGAAAGTTATGTGGAAGGGAAAAGTGTGGAAGAAAAAGGTGCACAAGCAGCAGGGATGACCGCAGCCTGGAGAGGATTGTCAGGAAAAGGCCATTCCAAAGTGTTGGGGACTTTCACAAGGAGTGGACTGAGGCTGGAGTCAGTGCATCAAGAGCCACCACACACAGATGGATCCTGGACATGGGCTTCAAATGTCATATTCCTCTTGTCAAGCCACTCCTGAAGCGTCTTACCTGGGCTAAAGAAAAACAGACCTGGTCTGTTGCTCAGTGGTCCAAAGTCATCTTTTCTGATGAGAGCAACTTTTGCATCTCATTTGGAAACCAGGGACCCAAAGTCTGGAGGAAGAATGGAGAAGTACACACTGCAAGATTCTTGAAGTCCACTGTGAAGTTTCCACTGTGTGTTGATTTGGGGAGCCATGTCATCTGCTGGTGTTGGCCCACTGTGCTTCATTAAGTCCAGGGTCAATGCAGCCGTCTACCAGGAGATTTTGGAGCACTTCATGCTTCCTTCCACAGACGAGCTTTATGGGGATGCTGACTTCATTTTCCAGCAGGACTTGCCACCTGACCACACTGCCAAAAGCACCAAAACCTGGTTCAGTGACCGTGGGATTACTGTGCTTGACTGGCCAGCAAACTCGCCTGACCTGAACCCCATAGAGAATCTATGGGGCATTGCCAAGAGAAAGATGAGAGACATGAGACCAAACAATGCAGAAGAGCTCAAGGCTGCTATTGAAGCATCCTGGTCTTCCATAACACCTCAACAGTGCCACAGGCTGATAGCTTCCATGCCATGCCGCATTGAGGCAGTAATTGCTGCAAAAGGGGCCCAAACCAAGTACTGAGTACATATGCATGCTTATACTTTTCAGAGATCTGATATTGTTCTATGTACAATCCTTGTTTTATTGATTGCATGTAATATTCTAATTTTCTGAGATTGTGTATTTGGGGTTTTCATGAGCTGTAAGCCATGATCATCATAATTATGACAAATCACGGCTTGAACTATCTTGCTTTGCATGTAATGAGTTTATCTCATATATTAGTTTCACCTTTTAAATTGCATTACTGAAATAAATGAACTTTTGCACGATATTCTAATTTTTCAAGTTTCACCTGTAGTTAACTCAGTATCTTCTTAAAAATCAAGGCAGTAAAGCAGAAAGGTGATGGCATCGGTTTAAAGTTTATAGGCTTCAAATTTCAAAATCAGTACTTTAAAAAACCATATTGGATATTTTTCATATATATTCAGCAGAATATTTTGCACATTTTTTTACAGATTTTTTTTTTGCTCTAGTTCTTAATATGACAAAATCTATACACAGATAATTATTCTGGACTGGAGTGCCTTAATCACCACCTGTTTGGATTATTGCAGTGCACTCTACATTTGGCTACCTCTACATTTGGCTACTCAGAAAGTTGATCCAAAACACAGGGATGGAAGTAATTATGGTCCTATCTCCTTTTGCCTGTGTAACATCATCGTTTCATACTCCTACTGTGTTGCACCACTATTTTGACCAATTAGCTTCCAGCTGCAATTCAGAGGACTGGTTGTCACTTCATAGGGCTTGCAGGTGGCCTCTTTTAGTTGTTTCTGCCCCTCTGATAAGATCTGGAAAGTTTGCTTGCTCCAAGTTCTCATGGTAAAGCAGTGCCATCTTGCAGGGCCTTCTCCATAGCCATACATGCTCTCTGCAACAGCATTCCTTCTGATGTCTGTATGACCCCAAATCTGTTGTGTGTTTGTAAAGCTTTGAAGATCAAAGTTTTCCAACATATCCTTCGGAAGGGTGGAATGTGAGTTGGCTCCCTGCATGTTTTCCGTTGTTCTTACAATGAGCTGCTACTTAGTAATTCTATTGTCCCTTGTTTTTCTTCGACTGCTGGGAGGCCCTCTATGGGCCTGGTTAAATAAGTAAATGCATAATGAAAAATGAAGAGTAACTAAGGCCAGGGGTCCATTCATTTTGAAAACTGTGCGTTGGAAAGAGAATGGGCTCTAAGCTTAACTAATATAGCCAGGATGGACCGATTTAGATCCATTCATTTCTAGAAGTTGTTTCGGATTTTCCTCTGTTGTTCTCCGTTGAAGAACTCCCCCCACACCAAAAAGAGAGAGTAGCCTGTTGATTAGACTTTTGCACTATCTAACAATATGAGGAAGTGAAACTTGGATGAGAAAACCGCGGTATCAAATTTATTTTTATGCCTCTTGTGAAGATGATGTAAGGCTGTGGCTGCAAGATGTCACTTCAGCTTTTTAAAACAAGGCCTGTTGCATGTGAGAGAATTAAACCCTTAATGTCAGCAGGCTGGCAGGCTTCTTGATTCCCTTGTGTATGGAGAGCAAGAAGAGAGGATGTTGGGTGAATGCTTTACTCTAGTAAATCAGGTAAAAGGTCTATCAGGTGCTCTCACTAACTGCCAAGTATTTAAGAAATGAGGCAAAAAAACCCTGTTTCTTCTGTCAGCCAAACATTTTCCTCCATTTAATAACTTGTTTGGGTGCAGAGCCAAACTCTGTGGCCTTTTGTGCTGCGGCTTTATTTCTGTTGAATTAAGCCCTCATTAATTGCTAATCAAATGGGTCAAAATAGGGCAAGGCTTGCAGCTATTTATCTCTCCAGAATGTTTCCATCATATGACTAGTCTCTTCCCATTAAGGTAATATTTAAGATAATTTAAAAATCATCTTTTAAAAAGCAAAATGTATACCTCATTCATGTGTCTGTTGACTCCATTCACTGATTGCAGCCTTGCAGGATCTATTACTTTTTTTCCCCTAAGCCCCATGTCTGTTGTTAAGTTGGGGCTGAAATAAGGTTTTGGAGAATGATAGAAGCAAAATAGTTGCACAGTGGTCAGAATCCACTAATTTTTAGCCTGAGATGAGTCATAGAGTATCATATTGTTCCCTTGCTATAATGGCTAAGGTGCTGGGTGAACGAATTTTAACAGATTTCTAAATAGCAGGAAGATAAGTTCCAAATCAGTTAAATGTACTTGTATGTTCATAAAGAGCTCTCTTCCAACTCATGATCTTTAAATTAATGTAATATTAATTAACATGAAAACTGTTTCAAATTGAGGCAGTCTGTAGGTCATTTATTTGCTTGCTTGCTTGCTTTTTATCCCATGCTCTTTGAGAAGCAGGGAGATACTACTTCTTTTAAACGATTTTTTATTAAGTATTTTGAATAGATGAAAACTAACAAAAATTAATATAAAGAAAATAAAGGAAAAAAAAGAAACACAAAGAATAAAAAGAAATAGCAATGTAATAGGATTTTCTTGCAGCAAATATAAATACAATTATAAAACTACCCTTTATTCTATGGTTACAAAAAGAAAAGCTATTTTCTTCTATTTATTTTTTTCTAATCAAAGCCAGGAATCATACCACTTTTTCCTGTCTCATTCCAAAAATGTAAAGTTTTCAGACAGTCAAAAAAATTTGCCTTTTTTACATATTTACCAAAATGATAACATGTCCCTTTTCCATTTCCAACATAAATACAATACCTTTGTATATTCTGTCATTAAGTGTTGTACCTTATGATGCTTGACTCTTGACGAAAGTATCTTTTCTTTTATGTATACCGAGAGCATTTGCACCAAGACAAATTCCTTGTGTGTCCAATCACACTTGGCCAATAAAGAATTCTATCTATCTATCTAGACAAGTTCTCTGGTGATATATACCAGTGATATATCATTTTATTAAAAAATTCCCTTTAAGATTAGAACATAATGTAAATTTCAATAACATGTTCATCTTTTATATATAGTATATTTCAAATATGATACATTTCAATAACTGTACATATATCACACAATATCACAAATTCTTTTTAAAATTAAAATGTTCTGGTCATTATGTATAAAAAGCTGTTGGCAAGTGTCTCTCTTTGCTATTAAATCTTTTCTTGATTTTATTTTACATTTTTTGAAAAAATTATATCATGATAAATTAACCATTTATGTTTGCTTATTTTAATAATAATTATGTCTATAAAATGCTATAAAATATTGAGACCACAGAAGTGGTTTTATGCACAACCTGAGTTTGATTTATTCCATGTTCACAAAATAGCATACCTGACATAATGGATTTTAAAATCTACATTAACTTTAGCCTAATCCTATTGCAAATCTTGATGCCACTCAAATCTGAGCTCATTTTATTTAAGAAAATGTATATGGCTGCTCAACTCACTGTCCATGACTCTGGGCAGCTTACAAGGATAAAACCGCAATACAAAAAACAATAATTCCCCCCTGCCCCCCACTCCCCCAGCAACTACAATAAGATGAGCCACTTGATGGGCTCTGTGGTCTCCAGACCAGTTGATCACATCCTTCTAACTCAAGTGGCCTTCTATTTCTCAGCAATATCCAGGGGTGGGATGCTACTGGGTCAGCCTGGTTCTACCGGACTGGTAGCTCCAAAGAGCAGTTGAGACCAAACCAGTTCACTGTGATGATCTTCTGGTTTTCTACTTGGCCCACCCACCTGCCCAGGGCTCTAGGCTGATCTTTATTCCCTGCCTTTTCCAGCTCAGCTGCTTTGTGCGGCACTCAGCTGTGCCGCGCATCAGCAGGAAAAGGTGAAAGCTTGCAGGAGCCAGTGATTTGTTAACACTGTGCGCGCGTGCAAAATGCACGCTCATCGAATCGGTTGTAATGCTGGTAGGATCTCACCCCTGGCAATATCCATTCTTTCATCCAAACTGACCAACAAGCAGAGAAGTATAATTACAGTAGTGAGGTATGTGACATACAAATCTAATAAATAAATAAAATGTAATTTCAAGTCAGGTAAACCCAATCCTCCTCTTTCCTTTGTACTGTTGTAATACCGTGTTTCTCCAACAATATGGCCCCCCAATAGGAAGACCCAGCATGTTTTCTAGGCAAAAAATGAAATTAAGCCCCTCCCCCCAAATTTAGGCCAATTTTAAACATGCGAAATGGGGGGGAAGGGCGGGGGGAACTTGCCGTTAGGAGCACCCTGCGGGCAGCCATGCCTCGCCACCAGCCGCTCCTAATGGGCGATCATGGCAGAGCGGAGAGCTCCCTTCTCCCGCCAAGCACCTTTGCTGCAGACCCAAGACCTTCGGCGCCTGCCGCTGTTGCTCCCTCCACCCCCATTGCTTTCCCTTCTGCCTGTGCCACCGCTTCCGCGTTTGGAGCGCCGCTGCTGTTTGGAGCGCTGCTTCCGCGCGCCACTGCCATTTGGAGTGCGTTTGGAGTGCCGCCGCTGTTTGGAGCGCCGCTTCCGCATTTGGAGTGCCACCGCCATTTGGAGCGCGTTTGGAGTGGTGCTCTGAACAGTGGCGGCAGTTCCAAATGCAGCAGTGCTCCAAACACGGAAGTGGCACTCCAAACGCCGCAGCGGCATGGGCAGAAGGGAAAGCAATGACGGAGGAAGCAGCGGCGGGCGCCAAAGGTCTTGGGTCTGCAGCAAAGGTGCTTGGCGCGAGTAGGGAGCTCTCCGCGCTCTGCCATGATCGCCCGTTAGGAGCAGCTGGTGGCGAGGCGAGGCATGGCTGTCCACAGGGTGCTCTAGGCGAGGATGGAAGGGGGGGAATTAAAATACCCCTGAAAAGACAGCCTAGCCGTTTTTGGGGGGCTCAAAAAAAAATAAGACCCGGCCATATTTTAGGAGAAACACGGTACCTTATACCGTGTTTCCCTGAAAATAAGACACTGTCTTATATTTTTTGGCTCCCAAAACACTAGGTCTTATTTTCGGGTAGGTCTTATTTTCGGGGAAACACGGTATTTAACTTGTGTTTTTTTCCCACCATACAAATTTAGATAGATTCTTCTGCTATTGTTTAAATAATACATCAGTTGTCAAGACAAATATTGTCTAAAATAAAAATAACATTCCAGATAAAACAGTCACCCTAATCACAGAAATTCTTCTCAAAAAATGACAGTTTTATTTTGTTCCATCTTTAACATATCTTTTTAGTTTCATTCTATATTTTAACATAACTATTTCTGATATACAGTTCATAATTGTCATGGCAATACCCAAATATTTTACTATCTTTTCAATCTTAAAACCTATTTATTCCTCAATTCTGTTTGATTTTGTATTTTCATATTTTAACATCTTTGTCTCCTGTTTTTTAACCTTGGAGATACGCTTCTTCCATCTCATTTTGTCCTACCAATTTGCACTGTTTGGTAAAACAGAATGTCTGTCCAGAGACACCCACTGAATGTCAAGGCTGATTAATATTTGAACCCAAATCTTCTCAGCCTTTCTGACCACATCACATTACTCCCTTTATCAAACCTATATACACTTCTTTATTGAATGGGGTCCGAGTAGACATCTCATCCTGATAATTAGATGTTACTCAGGGGGATAGCTTTTAAAACAGATGCATGTTGAAATGGTGGATGGATGGTATCCAGCCTAGTTTTTTTCTATGATCCTGACAATATTTTCTTTTCTAGGTTGCACCTCCATCAAACACTATTGCCATCAATGGAAGATCCAGTCTCAGTTCTCCAGTGTCCATCGAAACAAGTTACAGTAGTCATTAAGATTTTGTACCAAATATTTTGCACTTTAATCACAATTGCATAGATCTACTGCATAAAACCTACTTCACAGTTACCTGCATAATTATTGAAGACTATGTATAAATGCAGGATTGTGTGGGAATATATTGTCATGAGTAAAGCACAGAAATTTAATGGATGCCTCAAAAGAATTCTTAAAATATATAATTTATGGCTTTTTTGCCTTTTCTCTTTAAAACTAAAAATGCTGCTTCAGAACTTATTCCATGGCGCAGAACAGTTGTAGATTTTTGCTGCTGTAATAATCAGATATGTTAATTACCACTTCATCCATAATAAATGATGTGTAGCAATGTGTTGTATAATGCTAAGATTCATCTTAATGTTTGTAACTGCTTAATAATTATGTTCAGAAACATTTGAATTTAAATGTAGTTCTTCTCACCTGTTGCCTTGAATGTTAAATTTGAAATTTATTACTGCACTTAGCTGAATATTACCTAGAAACTCTGATGGGCAGGTTTTCTAGTAAAAAAAAAACAATGTAGATGATATACATCTGAAGTTATATACTTCTGAATCAGTTTAAGTGCTTATTGTTCTCCCTCAAATCAGTAGAACCTAAAGGTGCTTAATTTTGGCTGGATCATGCCTATTTAGATTGATTGTTACCATGTTTGTTTCTAGTATCAAAATGAAAAATAATAAAACAGAAATCCCCTGGCACCTACTTTATAACACTATATGTGGATTTCTTTATTTAAAACATGTTTAGTCTCAAAGCTAGAGTGCTTATGTCTGTGAAGTGTTGCAACAACACCATCAGTGAGTTCAGAGGAATTTTTTCCCCAAAAGCAGCTGTAAATCCATATTCCAAACCTTGGAAAATAGCAATAAATACTTCTGGAGTGCACTCCCGTTGCTGATGATGGGTGTGTCCCCAAAGCTAATATGGCCAATGAGGATGGATAGTAACAATTGGACAGTATAGGAACATCTGGAAAGTCACAGGTATCCCATCCTGTTCTAAGGAGGTACTGAAGAGCAGGTCCATGCATACATGAACTGCATATCTCAAAATAGGTGTATAATTCAGCATTCCTATCCTCATTCAGAGTCCTGCATGAATTTGACTCGCCAGTACTAAGCTTCAGTAACTTCTACCCACATCTTTTTCTAAATTTAGTAGCTAAGCAGATGTTGGGAAAGGAACTTTGGCAAAGACAGACTCATAGGACATATATTTGGAAATATATTTGGAATCTATATAAATTGACACTCACAATCCAGCTCTGGGCTGGACTGAAGATTCTGGATATTTGTTTGGCAGTGGATATAAATTTTCAAGTCATTGAACTGTGGATCAGGTACAGCTTGAGATCTCAAGCAAAAGTCACAGTGGCCTAGAGCAGCCATAATGCATTTGAAAATAGATAAGCTGTAATTGAACGCAGACTTTTGTGCAGTTTTTCTTCAATGTTCATAAAAGCAAACTATCTTATGTCTGTTAATTTTTAAAATATGTTTTTGACATTCAGGAAATACTGCATACGGTTATGGGGAAATGAGCTTCACTTAAGAAAATAGCTATTGGTGACAATTTCTCCAGTTCAAATTTATTTTAGAAACATTGTCAGTAAACTAGTTCTATGAGTGTGTATTTCTAACATTGTGGAATTTAAGAATCACTTATGGAAAAGACATGTTATCTTGAGCAGAAAACCAAATTCTCAGTAATAGATGTTTTGTTTTGTCACAATCTGTCCATCTTTTCCTTCCTGTCTTGACTTAATGTCGCATTTCTATGTTGAAAATCTGTTTGTGATCCTAGTTCTGATCAAGCAATAAATTGTAGATATGCATTGCAAATAATGGAATATTTTTAGTTTATTTTTAAATAACTCATGGTGTTTTCAGAGAAAAGCAATGGTATTTAGTTTTATTCTTAAATCATTATGTTGAATTATAATTGTGAAAAATATCAACTTTTGATCATTTAAAAAAAGTTTTGATCAGATTAGATTTTCATGAAGACTTCAATATTTTCAAAATTTTTCTATACAGTGAGTTGCATTGTATTGCTCTGCATGGGGCAATGAATTGCTGTCAAGAAAATTACATAATACAAAATTGGAAAAGTGCCATAATTTACCTCTTCACTGATATAGCTGCTTTTTTGCTAATATGACAATACATCATTCTTTCTGCCTACACATAGCTAGGTTTGTATATAGTAATCATGCCATCATGCCAGAAAATAAAATTATATAATTAGTGCTCTTTATATATACATCTAAAATGAGTCTCAGAATTAAGTGGCAAATGCTAGAAAATCTATACTAATATTTTTATAAATTATAACATACAAAACACCCTATCCAGTAATCCAATGGTATCACATCAGTTTTTTCATCATCTGTCATGGTATCTGAGCAACTACAGAAGGAAAGCAATTTGGGGTTACTTTTTTCTAATCTGCTGAGAATACAATCTAAAATAATAGGAGAAACAATCCAGTTCTATAGTTAAAGCATGTAAATATATCACCAAATGGATGCAAATTCTATCTATCCAACTATTCCACTATATAGTGCACACTAATCCCTGCCTTCATCTAGCTTCAACTACTTGTCTTTCCAAGAACAGAAGAAGTAACAATTAGAAAGCTTTAGTATATGAACATAGTTTAAATAAATATTTAAATTGGATGGCATGAAAACACAGCCAAATAGTTCAGAATAAGAAACGTATAAAACAATGAAAACCAATTGCCTCCAGAATTTTAAAATGTCAACAGTATTATAAGGGCTTTCATTGTCATGAAATGCCAAGCAATTTGGTGATAGGACCACCTCTTTGGAAAACAATTTTTACAATTAGGTGAAAGTTATTAGAAAACATGGGCTTTAAAAGTTCATAATTGTAGAAGTTAGAGATAATGAAAAATAATCAATAGATCCTATTTCTCTTGCTCCCCAGAGAAAACTGGCAAAGAACACTGAATACTGGCAAAGCCCTGACTATAAATCTCTGGTAAAACCACTGTGATTTTAAACATAACACATCAGATGATTTCCTTACACAGAAAGCTTGAAAGAAATGTATTCATTTTTGCAATTACATGGACTGGAATCTGGAATCTGTTTTGTGAGTTTCTGCAGTTCTAAACAAGATTCAGTGGTTTTATAATTCGATCTGCTTCAGCTTGGGCATCTCTTCACTTTATCTGACTCCTCCTGATTCAGATCATGATTTGTTCAAAGCCAGGGTGTGATGCCAGGATTGCCTCCCAAGGAACAGAGAGAAGACATCCAGGGAAGGGGTCAAATTATATCTAATCTTACTCAGAAATCTCAAAAGTGTTGGAGGAGAAAACACTCAAAGCAGCATCTAGCAGCAGAAAAAGGTTGTCCCACCTTCTGCCATGACCCTCTCGATCCCTGGTCAAGAGATGGGGGACACTCTGCGTTGGATTTTAGGTATGCCTAGAAAGATGGGGTGATGGAAGGAAGTCACAGCATCCAAGAAGGTGATTTACTAGCTTAATGAAGAGCGATGGTCACATTTTTATACTATGTAAATACACTAACTGCAATTAGGCAGTGAAAAAAATGTATATGCTGAAGAAAATGCAACTGGATAGGCATTTGTTACCAAATGTATTGTTTTCCTAGAATCTAAATCAGAATGAAAATACTGTTTTAAGAAGGAAAGAAAATACAGAACATGGCATCCGGAAATATTTCCAACCCTTTACTGCCAGTGGCTGTACAGGGTGTTTGATCTTTCTTTGTAGAAAGTAATGTAATCTGTACATTTATTTATTAAATTCACATTTGTGACCCCCAGGGACTTTGTATTTCTGTTTTCACCTCCTCTGATGCATCTGCACATGCTAGAAGCCCAAGGAGTGGTCTGCTGACTTCTCCATTATACATCCAATTCTGGGTCACCAGGAGAAAGAAAGCATGTAATGGAGAAGTCAACACCATACTCAGCTGCCTTCTCCCACAGGCTGAAGAACATTTTCTGGTTTTTCTTTTTCTTTTCCACCATAGCTCACAGCTTGATCCAGCCTATTTCCAAAACCTTTTCCCAGCTTCTGTCTCCACACCAAATTTGATCCCATTCCATTCCATTTGAGCAGAGCCCCGAGTTCCTTTCCATAATTTCTCTCCAACAGCCTATTTATTGGTTTGGAAACTGTACAAGTGAATCAAGATTCTCCCATTTATTATATATTTATTACCTTCTGTAAAAATTCTCTTAAGGTGATGGAAAAAAACCTGTCATGTCAAAGAACCTGAGAAATAATGCTGGTCAGAGTAGACAAAATTGTTGTAATTGTCCAACTGGATGAAAAGAGTGTTCTATGTGAACCACCCATTGCTATGGCACTTTGTTGCTTTGGAAAGAGCTTTCTCTTATTGAAAATGCTGGGAGGAAGGCAGGGGGTGGGAAATAACTAGGAGCTTTTTACTCAAGTTGTTGTAACTCATGAACTTAAAAAGCCAATCTCTAATTACACTATATAATTTAGAGCCTGACCCCAGCCTCTTCAATCAGAAATTAGTTGCATGAGTTTGGGCAATATGTACCGTAAGTATAAATGGTAGCGCTCACTCTGGCAAACACAGGACTGGCTGCAGACAGAAAAGATGTTAAATTTCAACCTTCGGTGAAGAAATGCCACTTTGCCAAATGGTTCCGAAGTTCTCACGGCTATAATTTAATTGCCACCGACAGAGATACTGGATTGCTTGACCTTCTCGTGGCATGATTCCTGTGGGGTTTCATTTCATTTCTGAATGGAGAAATAATAGAGACGTATCCAGTTGTCTACCTTGGTGGGAAAAGAAGGGAGCGCTTGAGTTGTTTTGCAGTAAGTTTACACACACTAATAATGGAATGGAAAACTGCACTCTAAAGAAGAAAGATAATTAATTTCAAAAAGTGGTTGTGCTGTAATGGAAAACCTGTTGTAACTTGTTTTGAGCTACAGGCTGTTTGGCAAGAATAATTGGCTACCTTAGATCTGACCATGAAATTTGATGTTTTTCCCTTGCAGAAACTGTGAAGTTTTCTGGAACCATAAATCTAAAAGCAATGAAACCATAACTAATCTGCTAGTCCAAATATGGCTAATTTATATTCATCTATGAATAATACACCAGTTGTATGAATTTCCTTCAACACAAAGCATAAATTGTTTTGTCCTAAGTTATTAGCTGATTAACTTGTTCAATGATAGCTTTTAAAAAAATCTCTTCTTTCAAAGCTGCCCTGTTTTTATCTTATAATATTGAACATAAATGCTCAAGGAGATAGAATACTTTTATGTTTCAAAATTTTTAAAAACTGGTGAAATGTTTTGGAAATTAATTGCATGAGATGCTTCAATTGTTGGGAATTGGACAACTTGCCACAGCCAACTCACCATGGCTAACTTGCTGTGAAACACTCACTGCAGGACAATTTAACAATTCTATTTCATTATTTAAAATAAAATATTTTAATTTTTGCCATTCACACTTCAGTCTGTCCCTTCTTTTGTATCCTTTCTTTAATGATTCAATTCCACCATTTCTTTCATATTAGAGTAACTTTTGTTCTGCAGCGAGTTGGCTGTGGCAAGTTGGCCGTGGCAAGTTGGCTGCAGCGAATTGTCCTTGACCCCAGTTGCTTCTAGTAGTAATATTTATATTTTATTTTATTTAGAAAAAGTATATAGCTTATAGAAATAAGACCCCAAATTCAAAACCTAATATACCCTCACCCCACTGACAGCAACAATCAGACAAGGCACTTGATATCATCCTGGGTTCCCCAGGCTTGCTGGCAAAAACTGTGTCTTCAGGGACTTCTGAAAGAGTACCAAGATAGGGGCCAGTCTTATTTCTTCAGGGAGAGAGCTAACACAGAAAAAGCCTTTCTTCTTGGTCCCACTAGCTGGACCTTCTTAACAGAAGGGATCCATAACATACCTTACCTCTCCACTCTGATGGATCAAGTAGATGTAACCAGGAAGAGACAGCCTTTCAAATAAGTAAGATTCAAGGTGCTGGTGTTAACCTATAAAGCCCTGCATGGCTGGGTCCGGGGTACTTGCAGGAGCGCCTCCTACCAGCATCGAGGTCCAATCACCCTGTATGCTCCCACAGGCAGGCCCTCCTGGGGGTGCCGTCAGCCAGACAATGTCGGTTGGCGGTCCCCCGGGGGAGGGCTTTCTCTGGGGGCACCCACCCTGTGGAACCAGCTGCCCCTGGGGCTGCGGTTGGTCCCTGACCTACGTTCCTTCCGCAGCGATCTAAAGACCTGGCTGTTTTTACAGGCCAGCCTGGATTGAAAGGGATTGGGGATTTTAAATGGGGCATTTTAGTATTTTACAATATATTTGGATTGGATAAGATTTTGGATGATGTTTTTTATGTATTTTGTATATTTATCTCTGTGTGAGCTGCCCCGAGTCCTCCCCGGAGATGGGGCAGCATATAAATCCAAATATTATAATAATAATAATAATAATAATAATAATAATAATAATAATAATAATAAGCCTGGCCCTGTGGGACTTTAAAGGTGACAACCAGTACCTTGGATTGTACATGGAAGCAAATCGGCAACCAATACAGCTCCCACAAGAAAGTTGACATATGCAAATCTAAATTTGCAGAGAACTATATGACCCACCGCATTTTTATCCAATTAAAGCTTCCTGATATTTTCAAAGGCAATTCCATGTAGAACTACTCTGCGCAGTAGTCAAGATGGGAGATGACTAGAGTGGGTGATTGTGAGCAAGATCTATTGGTCAGGAAAGGACTGACTTGGCATTTAAAAGCAGCAGCCTAAAACCCAGGCCTTCACAGCCAGTAAATGGGTTGAGTGCAAGAGGCTGGAACACAAAATTGGTACTAACATTGAGGGGGCTTGCCCCTTGTCTCTCACCATATTTCCCATTCCCTGACATCAGTGCAATACATTGCCCTACCCTGTTTGCCCCACCAGCCATTCTGTTCCCCATCCTCAAAACTTCTTTTCATATATATTTTAAGACACTAATATATCTTAATCTCATGATAGATGCTAGCATGGTTTAATATTTTTCTTTCCAAAGAAATCCAGAAAAATATTGATGTAAAATGTACATTATGTTTAAAAAATGCTTTCCAGATCATTTGCTGAAGAAGTAGCAACAGAGAGAGAAACACCTCTAAAAAGACATGTAACAAATTTAACTTTAAACTTCTGCTCCAAAGGTGCTTTTTTAAAGAGGCAACTGGACTTTCTGGTTTTTCTTTGAAGACATTTCGCTTCCCATCCAAGAGGCTTCTTCAACTCACAACTTTTTAACTTCTGCAGCCAGCAAATTTGCACAGTGTCACACTGAGGGTGTCTGCCATATGAAACAATGCTTCCTGCCATTTTACAATAGGGCTGACCCTGACAAATTTTACAGTAGGTAGAGAGAAGTAGCCATATTGGATGAGGCTTTGGAGCAGAGATCTGTGGAGGAGGACTAGCCTGCATTTTTCGAGTACAGTGAAACAGGTTGGCCCTCATCAATATATATATTAAAAAAAAACATTTAGGAGTCAGTTAACTGAGTCCGAGTCTGGACCAGTGGTGGGATTCAGAAAAATTTACTACCGGTTCTGTGGCCATGGCTTGGTGGTCGTGGCTTGGTGGGTGTGGCAGGGAAAGATAGTGTAAAATCTCCATTCCCACCCCACTCCAGGGGAAGATTATTGCAAAATCCCCATTCCCTCCCCATCCCACTAACCTGCTTTCCAGCTCCATTCTCCTGTGCAGGGCAACAAAAGAAGACCCAGCCGATCAGCTGGGACTTTGGAGGCAGACAATAGATAGAGGCGGGGCCAGTCAGAGGTGGTATTTGCCGGTTCTCCGAACTACTCAAAATTTCCACTACCGATTCTCCAGAACTAGTCAGAACCTGCTGAATATCACCTCTGGTCTGGACCTCAAGTTGGAGAACACCATCTTGCTCTTGGCACCAGAATATAAACTCTCTGGGGCTGGCTCTCAAAGCCCCGAGACTGCCGTGTGGGGACCTCATTTCAGACAAATGTTACAGTGTTCTTAAGATGTGTATGGGAACGAAGAGAATTGAGAAGAGCACAAATTTCTCATGGTTGTCAGCACAAAGAGCACAAAATGGGGCAGGGAATTTGCTTTTTTCATTTTTGACCCATTTCTGAAAGAAACGAGAACTGCTCAATTCACTAAACCTAAATTTGGATTGTCTTTTCATCCTTGTATCTCACACTACATTAAATGCTTTTACAGTGAGGCCACATTCAAGGATGTGAATCACACAAGAGTGCGAAGTTCCCCCAAATAGTTTACCGACTATGATCAGAGACATCTTATCAAATTGCATGTATTCATTAACGAAATGTTGATCACAAGGAAGTGACAAAAAAATAGCATTTGAGAAATATTTATTTAGAATGTGGCTAATATATACTAATACTGATAAACATAACTCATACATATAACAGTTATTTTAGAGTTCTCCATACAGTAATTTTTTAAAGTGATAAGGGGTCCTGAGAGCAAAATCAGTGTTTCTCAACCTTAGTAACTTTTAGATGTGTGGACTTCAACTCCCAGAATTCCTATCAGTACAGTTGTCTAGGAATTCTGGGAATAAAAGTTCACATATCTTAAAGTTGGCATAATTGACAAACACTGAATTAGGGTATCAGACTGTTTCCAGAGAGACCCAAGTTCAAAACCACGGTCAGCCTTCTATGTTCATTTTTTTGTGCCAGAGAAGGGGCACATAATGCAGTAAAAATATCCAAGCCTTTCTTCTTGCAAGTTGTTGCTTCTTTAAGACCCACATGATGAGTTAATTCTTTGCTACTGGGTGAGGGATGAAGCAAGGATTACCAGATTGGCTGGGAAACTCTTACTGAAATGAAGCTCATTTGAGGACAGCTAGAGTCCCAACAATGGCATGTGCACTCCCCAATCCTCATGCCTTTCATACCACTGCAATATTTGACTGTGTTTTGTACTACTAATCTGTACAAATCATAATAAATGAATAAAGTTCTAATATCTTGATCATTTATTCAGAGTTTTCAGCCTTGCATATGGATCCTTATATTCCGTTCCAACTTTTCATTGGGAAATCCAATCAGCTGCAACTGATTGCAGAGACTCTGCCAAATTGGTGACTTTTTAAAGGCTGCTGAGTTCACTTCAGACACTCTATTAACTTTTATTCCAGACCTGCCTTTTCCCCCACAGCCTTTTCTTTTACCAGTGGGTTGCCATCGATCTGCTTCTCTACCTGCAGGTTTCTTTTGTGGCTGCATCTGCTGGATGAGTCACTCTGCCCCACTCTGACTTTTTGATTCTTGGCTTTAATGTTGCAACTCCCCCCCAACCTTCATCTGGCTGCTGATAGCTGCCTCTTCTTTTCTTCCTTCTAGTCTTTCTCTCTGTCTTTCTCCAGCTGCTCCAGCTTTTCCCATGGATGCAATCCTTTCATACATCTGCCCAAAACCCGAAGAGGACTCTTCCAACCCATACATAGGGCCAATACCACTCCTCTATTTCTTTTCTGAAATATAATTTTTATTATTTTTTTATAAAGTTAATTTTAAACAAAAAATATAGAACTAGGAAAGAAAGTAAAAGTATTGAAAGTAAAGGGAGGAAAGATATTTAAAGAAGCAACTTCCAATCTTTTTATAGGAGCTATAAACATAACAGATACCATTTCACTCCCCTTCAGAATTATATAACACAGTCACCTTCTCCCCATATACATCCTTTTAATTGGTAAATCCTTGGTGGTGCAGGCTGTTAAACGCCTAGCACTTAGTTCCAGCTGCCTGCAATTAGTGCAGGCTCAAATCCCACCAGGCTCAAGGTTGACTCAGCCTTCCATCCTCCCCGGGGTAGGTAAATTGAGGACCCAAAATTGTTGGGGGCAATAAGCTGACTTTGTAAAAATGCCGCTTGGGGGGCCCAAAAAGCCCTAGTAATAAGCAGGCATATACAATGGAATGAAGGCTATTGCTGAGTGCATTGGGTTGTGCTCCAAAAAATTGTAAGCCGCCCTGAGTCTCCGGAGAAGGGTGGCATATAAATGCAAATTAAAAAAAAAATCACTAGTTCATTTTTATCCATTTTCAGCAAAAAGTCCATAAAGGGTTTCCAATCTTTTATAAAAGTAGTTGTTCCTTCTTTAATGAAAGAAGTCACATTAGTTCTACCCTCTTCACGGTCCACTCCTCGGTTGTAGCACCACCCCCTGCTTCCATCAGAGCTCCTTTCATTCTTCAACTGGATGGATGGCTGAGAAGTGGAGGAACAATAGAGACTCATAGTTCTAGAACAGTGGTGGCTAACCTTTTTGGGCTCCTGTGCCAAAAATTGTGTGTGCACTTGTGATCTCGTGCACCAGCACCCAGAAGGCAATGTACGCAGCCCCCCCACGCCTCCTGCACATGCGATCCCCCCCCACTGCCCCCTTATCTGCACAGAGCCTCTCAGCTGATTTTTGGCCCATTTAAGGCCTTTTTCGGCTCCCAGAGACTTGAGGGAAGCCACTGCAGCCTTTGCAGGATGAAAAATGGGCCCGTTTCACAGGAAGGCCAAAAAAGGCCCAAAAATCAGCTGGGAGGTACGCACATGCACAGTGAGGTAAGTTTGCCTGGGGCTCGCGTGCCCGCACAAATGGCTCTGCGTGCCACCTGTGGCACACGTGCCATAGGTTCATCATCACGGTTCTAGAAAGTCTGGCTGAGAGGGAATGAAGAACTTGAAATTAGGGCTTAACTTCCAAAACGCTACCAACTCAGAACCAGAGAGAAAAGGGGTTGTGTACTTCTCCTTGTTCTTTCACAACCACACTCTCTTATAAAAATAAATGAGAATGATGCACATCTCCCATACTTTTCTATGTCAACATTTTCCACGCAACCCCATTTTTGAAGGCAGCTGCTACAATGCATGACCTTTGGTGGAACGTAGGTGAAGTCTCAGCGATCAGGAAAAACCAGGAATTTTGGACAGTCCCCCTCCCAAAGTTTTTTATTTTGGAAATTGGGGGAAGGAGTTGTGCTGCTTTTTACCAAGGTATTTAATTTATGCAAGGTTTACACTGCATATGTCATTAGGAATATGTGTCAGAAATATCAATATTGTGGCCACCACTGCACATAAAAAAGCAGTATTGAATTAATGTTTGTAGCTGCCATCTTGACTCTTTTGACCTGACCATCACAGTTGCCCAATTTCATGGGAAAATGGGCGGCCAGTTCTTAGCAACTTTTCTGCTAAAAGATTACTGTGAAATTGTAGGGAACATCCAGATCCATGAAAAAGAATGAGAGGCGCAAACTACTTCGATGTTGTTCCTCTTTTCAAAATCTCTTCCAGGATTTTTCCCATTATTTCAATTCTCTTCTTCGCAGGTGAGATCTTGTACATACGAAGCTACTAAAATTCCTAACCCATCGTAAACTTTTGGCATCTCAGGTCCATACTTGTCCAGATGTGTATTCCTTCACTTTTTAATTATTCTCTCTAATGCAAATCTTCTTCCCATAAGAGATTCAGCATCAAGAATACCTAAATTCTGCTACATAAGTGAAAGCACATCGGGAAGTAACAAATAAAACAACTCCCATGCTTCCTTTTTTTGTAGAATTACCTGCCAATCTCATGGATCATATGGATAGTTTTTATCTTTTTCAAGATCTAAATATGTAACAGGTTGGACTCCATTTACAGGATATATTTATTTTGATGCTCTCTGTTAGATATTTTCTCAGACGGCCAGTTTGACATGGGAATACATGGCATTTCACACTGTCAATCACAACTGTTAACATTTGATATGGAAAATAATAATGCACTATTATGATGATATACAAAAAAGACATCTGATGGGATTAAATCACCTCTCTACATAAAGTCCTATATTAACATAATCCACCCCAAAGCCTTCCGCATGGGGCCCAAAGTTCCCTTCTCAGAAAATCACTTTCAGACTATAAAGGGTAGAAGATGTTACATATACTGTGCGTAATTTTGAAGTAGTCTCTATTAAGCTCCATTCCAATCCTGTTATTTCAATGGTAAATTTAAATCTACCTTTTTTTTTGTCCTGAATGTGGAGGGTGGCTCCTGACATGCACCTTATTCCCCCAACACACATGCTTCAGTTTGAAATCTTTAGTGGCTCTTGTGACAACCTTGCCATCTGGCCACTCTTCCCTTTTCAGTCTGAGGGGCTTGGACAAGCACCATCTTTGGCTCAACAACTTCTATTGTTATAAGGCAATCAGCGCAGCTGTAGAATAAGTCCTAAAAAAAGCCATGTGAATGCCCTTTGGCCTTTTCAACTAATCACAAAGAAGCAAATTGTTGAGCGGGATTCTTTCTTGAAATAAGAGGAGGCACACTAGAGAATCAGTAGGTTTTTCCCTTGCCTGACCTTGGTTTGCTTGATTTTCTGATTTGTTGTTCCTGAACATTTTTAATGCCAAACAATATTTGCTTTAGGCATAAATTAACGTGATGGTAATCAGTGTTTTACTGTTGATCCTGCAAATGTACAGACAAAAGGCCCTGCTAGGTTTCTCCTCAGTGCCTCCTCAGTCCTCTTATCTTGATTTTTTTGAACAAGCAGCTGAGGACCAAAACCCTAATTTCAGTCAGAACCCTGAAAACTTGGCCCTGCTTTCTTATAGAAGCTGAGTCTTGATGTGTGGGCAACGCTGGCAATTGTAAAATCTCATTCCAGAGATAGAAACGTTGCTTATTTTTCAGACCACATGGAACCTGAATTTGGAATGACGCAGTTCATAGAAAAGGGGAGTTTCAAGCCATGGGACATTTTCCAATATTAAAAGCTTCAGAATTACTTGCTGGGACTAGGACAGCTGTGCCTCCTAGCAATTAATGCAGAAAACACCTGGAAACTATTGTTGCCTACCCCGAGTAGCTAAAATCCTACAATTAACACATTCCTATGCGGCCTAGCCAAACAGTAGCAATAACTTTACATTCGATAGAGAAATCCTATTTTAATCTTCTTGTAATAAACCTAAGGGCTGCAATATTCACAGTTGAGAATTTGGACTATCTCATGGAAAATAATTAAATTCTAAAGTTCCTATGATTAAATTTAATTAGAACTGCTGGAAAATATGCTTCTTGACTACCAAATGTTAAATTAACATAGAACTAGCTCAGGGCAGAGGACAGAGCTTGACTTTCCATAAAACATATTCCAGGCATTTCCAGTTAAGCATGAAACCTTGCTGAATTGGAAGTAGTAAAAATATTAGGGTAAATGGGCCAATGGTCTGACTCAGAAAGAGGTTTCACATATTGTACTAAGGTATAAAATGGCTGTTTAAATCATGGTGTAATGCTGTCATTATGGTCTACAAACCATCATTTGGGGTTTGGCATAGGCGAACCTAACCAAGTGTTTTAATCAACAATCCTGAGTTCAATAAATCCTTAGCATAATTCATATAACATGCTAGTTTGCCTTAGTGTTGCCTGCAAACCCCAAACCTCTATGGTGGGTTAACCATGGTTTAGCAGGATGGGTGAGCCCATCAAGAGTGATAGCACATTGTAGAAGTCTTTTAAATAAATAGTTTGCACGTGTTAAGCAAATTTTGGCATATTTTGTGTTAAGTTTGCATAGAGAGGCAGACACGGAGTGCTTCAGCTCTTAAGTTTATTCAGCTCAGAACGGACCCAACTGGCTTTGCTGCGGCTGCTACTTATAGCCGGCAGCCGCAGCTGACAGCCAATCAGAGTGCAGGGTTTTCCCGCACTTTTTAAACCAATCATTTCCAACACTTTACAAGAACAATTCAAACTAAACCAATGATTTCAAACCTGCATACATAACATTTTGTACAAATAAATTGTTAGGTTTTGAATAGGTTTGAGTTACGCACTATATTCAAGTCAAAAACCATAGAAAATGCAGTCATGGCAACAAAAGAAGATGGTTTAAAATCATGGATGGCTTTTGATGGCTGTTTTTAGCAAACCCTCCACTGAACAAGGATCACACTCCAGGACAGTCTCTACTCCCTTCACCCTAAACCAATGTTTTTCAAATTTGACAACTTTAAGATTGTGGACTTCAACTCCCCAGAATTCCTCAGCCATCATGCTTAAAATCTCCAAGTTTGAAAGACACTGATGTAAATTAAGACTGAAAGCTCCCTGGGACCCCCAAGTTCAGCTTTTCCCTAAATTTTAGTGGCTTCTGTAGGATAATGCTAAATTCATATTTCCAAATCACTAAGCCATGTTGGTTTTTGGCTTGAATTTACTTGTGCTAATCGCAACTCATTTAATAAACTCTGCTTAAACAAATCATGGCTTAATAGGAAGTAATCATCCAGCTTGTAGCAGAGGCATGTTTTCACAAACTGTTAGTACAGTATGTCATGGAAAAGGAGAGAATCAATGAGGATCATCTAATACTATAGAACTTTAGGACAATTTGAAGGAATTTAAAACAAACTATGGCTAAATTCAAAAAACTCATAGGACCAGACCTGACTACAATAGAAAAGAGAAATCCTTAGGCCTATAGATTGCTAGATTTTTTTAAAGAAATCTTTTACGAAAGTGATGCAAAACCACTTCCACACTGTCACAAGTGCAAGGTTGTGTCAAACATGGCTAAAAAGAAATTTAACTTTAAACAAACAAAACCTCCTCTTTCTTTTACCAGAAAAGGTGGCCAGTTCTGCAGATTTGGAAAAAAAAGACAGGTCATAATTCAAAAGTTCCATCTATTAAAATTAACTTCATTATGCAGTGCTGGGGCACCAGTCCCCCCCCCACGCCCCAAATCCACTCAAGTTTACATTCCGAAATACTTTTATTTATGCTAAGAGTTCAACAAAACATGTAAGGATGTCCGCCTCATTGTGTCCGCTTAGCCCACTCTGGAGATAAACCCGGGCTTTCCTATCCAGGGTAAGCTCCTAAATCACGACTTGACTCTGCCACACGCGTGACTCATTCTCCCACTTTTAAGAGCCAGCATTCAGACAATACCGAGAAAATCGAAGTACTGTAAAGGCAAGAAGAGTGAAGAGCTGTGAGGAAAGCCGAGGCGGGCTTCCTCGGAATGGGTTCAGGGTTCCTCCCCTGGAAATGCGCATCGGCGATCGGCCTCCCTGAGAAGGCCACCTCTCGCCCAGCAGCATTTGGGAAGAAGAATGGATGTGGAAGCCCCCACCGAGGGAGCCGTCCGAGCCCTCTTTTACCCGCCTCCGCCGGCTCCCCGCTTCGCAACGCCCGCCCTCCGGGGGAATGCCCGCCCGGAGTTACCTTGACGGCTTTCCCTTCGGCTCCTCCCCTTCTCGCTAAACGCCGCACGTGGGGCCGGGCAAGCCGGGCGAAAGGGAAGGTGTGTGCCTGCCTGCCTGGCTGGTTGGTTAGGTGGGGCTCTGCGGCCCCGTGATCGCTGCTGCCCGCGGAGGGATGTGTCTTTAAGCCCGGCAACCGGCGCGGACGAGGATGGCCGCTTCTCTGCCCGGTTTGCAGAGCCAGGCGGGCGGGGTGGCAGCCGAGCGTCGAAGACTCTGCCCGGCGAGGAACGAGGGAGGGAGCAGCGTGGGAGAAATCGCCTGGGTGACTCCGCCGGCTCCGGGGATCTCGGCCCAGCTCGCCCGAGAGGACAGGTAAACCTTTCCGTTGGGAGGAAGAGGAGGGAAAGAAGAAGGCCGGGGTCCGCCAAGCATGTCGGAGGAGAGCTGGGTAATCCAATGAATCCTCCATGTTCAGAGACAGTGTACCTCAGGACAAAATTGTAGAGCGGAATGGGAAACGCTGCAGGGACCAAGCTTTCCCCAAAGAAGATATTCTCCAGGTTGCTTTGGGGGGCTTAGTGGGGCGGGGTGGGGCAGTTCCAAGAGGCACTAGTTCTGGACCAAACGTTTGGATGGGGACCATTGGAAGTGATCAGAGGTGTTTGCTTTATTGCTTTTTAAGCAAGGCAGCAAAAACTATCCTAAGAGTTTTAGGATACTTCAGGACTTCGGGTTTTGGGTTGCACACTCTTGGCACTTGATATGCTGAGTGAAAGGAGAAAGAATTGCATAGCCAGGGGTTGCAATGAAAAGAAAGTGGGCGGAGGCTTGAATGAGCACTTTGTCCCCTGGGCTTGCAGAAGCTTGAAGGTTGGTACTCCTGTTGAAGGCAGTTCTGATGAGAAGCATCTCTCTCTTTCCCTCCCTCCACACGCACACACAGAAACACATACATAGCAGAGAAAACTTCACACATGCCCTGCCTGCTCCCCACCTCCCTCCATCCTTTCACCAGGAATCCAACTCCAAAAGGAAATCCTTCAGGTCAGTCTGTTTCAAACAATGGTTTTTCTAGGTGGCCAATTATATACCCAGGTTGTCTTCAGTATTGCCACATTATAACCAAATCCTCGTGCCCCAACTTGGTTGTGAATGATGGGAGCTGCAATCAGATGCATCTGGAAGGTGCCAGCTAGAAAAAGCTGAAATAGACGAAGGAAATGTAATACTGAAAAAGGATTTAGTTCTTCTGTGCAATCATCGGTAGAAGATTATACAAAAGAGAGTATTTTTTTAATTATAGGTTTTTCAAGAAAATACACACACACACACACACACACACACACACACACACATTTACACATACAAGGTGGGACATGAACATGTTGTTGCCATGGTCTCTGGATTAAAAAAAAACCTTAATTTGACATAATTGAGAGTTCTGTTTGCTATAACCAAGACTTTATGAACAGGAAATAATTGGCATAATTTGTAAATGAGAACTCTTGGAGTGAATTGAAATGCCACTATTCCATTTATAACTTTATTATGATTTATCAGAATGATCCATATAAGTACTGCATTTTTGGTCCTGCTAGTGGATTGTAAAAATGTTTTAAAAACAAAAAACAAAAGAATGTCTATTTGTACAAAATGTTAGGATTATTACTACCTAAATATGAGAAAATAGGTTGAATATTTCTGCTGCATTATGAAAGATCCTTTATAGGAAATTTCTTATTCAGAGCATTCAAGGAGGTTCTTTGGATAATGCAAAATGTATGTTGTTATCCAAAAACACTGTATACATAAGTGTAGCTTCACTTATTAATTAGCTTATTAATAATCATGAAGTAGAATCAAGCCAGTATTTATAGTGCCGATAGTACCCAATGCTAATATGTATGGATACTTTCTTCACTTTTCTAAAATCTTCATTGCAAAGAAATCTTGTACAATACAATTTAGATTACTAAAAATAACTTTTGAAATACAATATAAGTTTAAATTGTGCCAATATTGTTGATCTTTCATATTAGGGTTGACCACATTTAATATACACTCCTGTAGCTTTAAATCTCACTGAATTTAAATGGGATTTAGGCAAGTGAACCTAGACAGATTGCAATTGAAGGCCTTACATGAACCATGGTGTGATTCACCTCTAAGTAAGAATTTATGAGAACAAGCAGCATAGTTGTGATCTTAATAAGTCAGTTATCTGGAAGTTAAAAAAATGCTTTCATCCAATTTACTATGTAATTTTTTTAAGAATTGTGGAATATGGCTACAAGACAGAATCAATAATTATTTCCTACATAATTAAATAACATTACTAGAAATCATTCCAGTTCAAAATGTGCTGTAGCAATGGGGAGAATGGAGCAGCAGTATTGGTTTAGCTCAGGAATATTTAACTTCAAGTTTTCCTAATAAAAGTCTGTGCACCTCCACATGTTGCAGTTTTTGCACATATAATTACTACTTGTAATTTTGAACTGTATTTAGATAATTGTGTTTATATGAACAATATATGATCTCTTTTCAATATAGGACAAAAAGGACAGAGTTTAATATGCCAGAAATCCCATCCATACCAAATCCTTTTCCTGAACTTTGTGTCTCTCCATTTACATCAGTTTTGTCAGCCAGCCTGTTGCCTAAGGCAAATCCCAGGATAAAACAGGTAAGCTTTTTTAAAAAAATTCTGATAGCCAAACTATGAAGAGAAACATGTTTATTCTTTGCAGTTCCCATCAGATTCAGTACTTATACCTCAAAATCTTTCAACAGTATTACATGCAATTAAACCTAAGATTTTCTCCTCCTGATTCCTTTTATTGTCAGCTATTTCAAGATAGAATCCTTTATGTTAGTGACCTAGAAATGTTAATTCTATAACTATATTCAGACATTTTGTTTATCATAAACACCCAAACTGAAGTCCATATTGTTGCACCAAATTGTTCAAAGTAGATGCTCAAGGCCTGGGCTTTTTCACACTTAAAAATTGGAGATAAAGCTGTGCTCCATCCTATGTTTGTCCTAACCATTATTATTGTATATGAATACAAGGTATATTGAAATGACCCAAAATACAATTAGATATGTGACAAGGGTAAATTTTTTTAAAATTAGATTTATATCCCGCCCTTCTCCGAAGACTCAAGGCGGCTTACAATTTTTGGAGCGCAACCCAATGCGCTCAGCAATAGCCTTCTTTCCATTGTATATGCCTGTTTATTACCAAGCGGCATTTTTACAAAGTCAGCTTATTGCCCCCAACAATCTTGGGTCCTCAGTTTACCTACCCCAAGAGGATGGAAGGCTGAGTCAACCTTGAGCCTGGTGATTCGAGCCTGCAGTAATTGCAGGCAGCTGGAACTTAAGTGCTAGGCACTTAACAGCCTGCACCACCAAGGCCCTTCTAATTGAAATCAGATGCTACTACAACGGATCAATTTGCAGGTGGAGAAGGGTGATTGGTAAATATTCATTCTAATCCTGTAAATAAATCCTGGATTTATTTATTTTTTCCTGAAAGAGTCTTACGAACAGTTCTTTTCTTCTTTTACTCAATAGGTTTTTTTATTTAGTTATAAGGTATTATAAAATACAAAATACAAAAGCAAATAAAAGGGCAGTGAGGGGGAAGGGAAGGGAAAAGGGGAAAGAAGAGTGAGGAAGGATAGGGGAAGAAAAAGAAACACTGACTACAGACTCTCTCTGTTACAGTAGAATAAAGGCATTAACAACAAATCACAACTTTTTGTTTTACCATAATAGTATGAACCAGTCATTTCTATAAATATCTATCAATCTGATCTGTAAAACCCAAAATCAACAGTTCTTGACTAAATGTAACAACCATGGGATAAAAGAGGAAGAAATGTAGACCAATATCAATCCCTGATATTTTCAGTTTGGGATGAAAAGACTCCTGTTGAATTGAATTGTCGAGTCTTTTGAGTGTGTTGCCAGTCAGTGTTGGGAGTATGGGGCCAAATGAATGAGTGGTCTAATTTGGGATAAGCAGTCCTCTAAGTTTCAGACCCTCTTAAGTATTGGATACGGTTTTAAAAAATGGGAGACAAGAGTGGTCTGTCCTGCAAGAAAGGATGTATGGAATAAAATCCACCTGAATTTGGGAACTTTTGTAACATACTGCATCTGTAGCATAATCCTTCGTACGCTTACTTGAGTGCTAGAGCTTAATAACTAAGACTTTGTTCACATCTTATAAAAATGCAGTGCATGGGATTCCAGTCAATGCATTGAACAGGGGAGTGTCCTATATAAACTGGCTCCCTTGGATTTGGATACAAGTTTGTGATTCTGCTTTGTACAGTCAGAAAACTAGAAAAGAAATACTGTGTGCAACTTTGATTTGAGCAATGACAGTTTGAAGCTACACTTGTCTTCTGGCACACTTAGCATCAAAACAGCCATGGGAACTGTATCATCTTTTGCTTATTCAGTAAATACTTCCCTAACTAAACTCTGTGTATGACTCATGTAAAGGACTACAGCTTGCACATATTCTATATGTGGATATATAGAATCTGAAATACAAACTGGAATTTTTGAATCATTGGAGATACCTAGTAGCCTGCTTCTAAGATTCTCTCGGACTTACATGGCCTTCAGGAACCAAAGTATTAATTTAGCAGTGATTCCCATAGCTTTATTCATTTATGAATGCTAGTTGTTTAGTTTTATCATTGAGTATAAAAATACAAATTAGTGTTTGATGGATAATCTCATTAAAATCTTAAAGGCTTTGTGGTAGAGAAACATCGTAATAAATGAAAGGATTTATTTCTTTCCATTTGTCTAAAATGATATAGAGTTTCCTGTTTGAGCAGGAGGTTGGAGTAGACAATCTCTAAGGTGCCTTCCAACTCTGTTATTCTGTTCTGATTATATTTGTGTTGGAGTGTCACTTATTTGGGAAACACAAGAAATTTAAATTGAATAAATGAAATGAAAATGTACCCTGCCGTGATAAATCTTGTTTTGGTCAAAGATAAGCTGGAAATGACTTCTCTACAGAAATAGTTCAAGGCAAATGAACTCTGTTGGCTTCCTTGAACGTGATTGGAAGGGGCAAAATAAAACTCAAGGGTATTTAAAGACCTTATTCTTTTGCTACATTTTTTCTGTATTTATCTGATTCTAGATATTCACAGTTTGTAAATAACTTGACTGCACTAGACAAAAGAAATATGTTTCTTGTAGGAACACTGGTAATCGAACTTCAGCACTAATACTAATTGAGAATTAGAATAGAACCATATAAGAGATATATTACAGCAAATTTTATTCCAAGGCAGACTGCTTCTTTTTTTTTAACCTTGAAATTAGTGGAAAATGACTTGCATAATATTGACAAGAAAACTATATATGCCCATGAAGTGACCAGGACTCCAATTCAATTCAAAGCAGATTTTAGCTGTATGACAGTTCCTGACCAACCATGTCTGATACCTCTCAGCAGCTGCTTAGGTATTCTGGGCCTTGCTTGCAATATGAAAGAGCAATTGCTGCTCCACTGGTGGCACTTGAATGTCTCTGGAAAGCTCTGAGGAAAAAAAGGGTCCTTTTTACAGTAACTCTCACCAAGGTTTCTTGCCTAGTCCACTCGGATTCTCAAAGTGATGCTTCCTCAGATGTGTTTGGCAATTCCAACCTCACTGCAGACCTCATCCCTATAGGAGTTGGGTATAAAGGAAGTGGAACTGGAGTCCATATGTCTATTTTTCCTCCATGATTTTTACTTGTTAAATTTGACAGGGAGGGTAGCCCTTTTATGAAGCTACTGTTTTAGAAGAAAATTACAGGAGAGCTAACAAGAACTTTTTAAAATCCCTGCTGGGCACGTGGATTTTCATGAGTTATTTCACCTTCACACCCTTTTTATTTTTACAGTTGTCCTTTGTCATGGGAAAGTGATATTTAGCAGAACCTCAATTTGCTTAATTTGAATGTAGTCGATATATTTTTTTATTACATTTATATGCCGTCCTTCTCCGAAGACTCAGGGCGGCTTACAATTTTTGAGATACAACCCAGTGTGCTCAGCAATAGCCTTCATTCCATTGTATATGCCTGCTTATTACTAAGCGGCATTTTTACAAAGTCAGCTTATTGCCCCCAACAATCTTGGGTCCTCAATTTACCTACCCCAAGAGGATGGAAGGCTGAGTCAACCTTGAGCCTGGTGGGATTCGAGCCTACACTAATTGCAGGCAGCTGGAACTGAAATGCAGGCACCAAGCCTGAGCCACCAAGGCCCTTATTATTGCCAATATTTAGCATTGTTACCTTGCTACCTGCAAGTACAGAGAGACGACAGTGATGCTGCCCCGTATTATGAGTAGAATTTAATTGTATGTAGACACCCCAAACCAGTAGTCTAATAATCTCTGTATCATATGTAAACTGTAAAGCTAATAATTAAGTGTTACTTCATATCCACATATTTTAAAATAATACAGTTATTGTTAAGTTTGCATGAAGAGTCAGACGCGAAGAGCTTCAGTGAAGAGTTTATTTAGTGACTACAGCTCGAATGGACCCGACTTGGCTGGGCTACGGCTGCTACTTATAGCCAGCAGCCGTAGTTGACAGCCAATCAGAGTGCAGGGTTTTCCCGCACTTTTTAAACCAATCATATTTGACATTTTACAAGAACAATTCAAACTAAACCAATGACATTCAAACCTACATACATAACAGTTATAACAGAGTAACCTTGACAATTATTAATGTTAAGAAGTAAGTTAGTGTATCTTTGGGGTTTTTTTAGTTGTCTTGGAGCTGCAGTAAGAGATTTGTTAGCTAACATTGAATATGTGCAGAGTGAAGGAAAGAAAATGTTGGATTTAAGCAATATTTTGAAAACTACACCTTATTTTTTTCCTGTGCTGTAGTAAGCATACAAAGCACAAATTCATGCATCCTATGTTAAAGAAGTAGGAGATACTTCTGAAGTTGGGAATAAGTAACTCAAAGAACCATAAAAAATCATATCAAATTTTGGAATGTGTGTTTAGGGCAAGAGTTTCCAATAACATCCTGATGATTCATTTGCTTGCAGAAAATTGTAGTTTTCAGGTTATGGTGATATCATACACAACTAGTATAGATGTGAAACCTTACCTTTTAAACCTTTTTCCCTTTGGTTTTGTAATCATTGTAATGTGGAAGAGAACAAACTTGTAGCTAAGTTCATACATTGCATTAAGATTAGTGTATTATATGAACCTCACAATTTGGGTGAGAAACCATGTTTTGTATTGCAAACATATCACATGAATCCAGTCAGTTGCAGTTTATATCATAAGCCAAAGTTTAGCAAATCATGGCTTTATTGTAGGGCCCTGGTAGTTGTGTTTTGACTGTACCGTTAGGTGGTAGTGTTGAAGAAAGAGAATGCATATTGTGCATTTTGTGCTGTGTAGGCACTATACAATTGTGGAATTAACTGATTTAATATCATGTGTTTGTACTCTAGGATTCTATATGATAAGAAATACCTATGCATGTTAGTCAGCTTTTTTCATATATTCCTCCAAAATGTGTGAGGCAGAGGTGGTAAACAAATAATATTTATGAGATATGTATGGTTTTCTTCTTTTTCAGAGAATTGCCTGAAAAGGGGGATGTTCTTGTACAGCGTTTTTTTTTCACTTGAAAGACTCCTACAGATTCCTGTTTCATTTAAGTAAATGTAGTAAATAATTTATGTTCCTGCTTCTATATTTGTGATGGTTGAGTATATATAGTCATTCTTTACATATTTATGTGTTATCTTTTTAATAGAAAGATTCTACCAAGCCACCTTGTCAGTAGCTGTTTTTTCTTTTAGATTATCATGAGTATACCATTCCAGAGCTTCCAGAATTAAAATATTTATTTCATTTCATTTATTGCCATCTATTTCAAGAAAGAAGGGAGTGCTGGTGGGATCACCCCAGTATTGAGGTCACTACGGATGACTCCCAAATCAGTAAGCCTGCCAAACTAATCCGCCTACAATAGGAAAATTATGCTACAAAGAAAACTCAGGTGCATGTAATATACTCTGGATTGAATCGATTCAGTTTAGGGCATGTCTGTTCCACTTTTGGTAGGTGAAATGCAATCCCAATAACAACTGATGAATGAAGCAAAAATAATAACCAGGACAAGTTGCATCCTGCAATCTCAGAAAAAAGCTACTCTTCATGGCTCATCAATCAGTTGTGCGTTTTTTACAGCATATTCCATTTTGTTCTCTTTCTGAGAGATTGTCTTTCATTCTCAAATCTGCCAATTTATGACCCAGGTTTGAAAAACAACCTTGCCATTCATATGTACTACAGAGAAAAATATTTTTTTTCATTTTAAAAATTATTTTTATGCTTAGTCTGATAATATTATGGGCTGGAGGACTGAATAAAGCAGCAATCCCTTTACTTATTACTTTTCTTCTTATTACATTACTTAAATTTGAGAATGAGCATTATACTAGAGCAGTGTTTCTTAAAAGTGTGGTCCTGAGATCCCAGGGAGATCTCCCCAAACCTTCTCAAGAGTCTGTGAAATCAAAATTATTTGCCAGCCTAAGTTGAGAAATAATTCAATATTAAGATTCCATCAAACAATTGTGAGAAGTGCTAGTAGCTGCAAATGTGCCAGTTTTAATTTTTAATATGGCAAAATCAAGAAATATAACCCATAAAAGCGAAAACTCTTTAGGGGCCCTTCATAATTCTCTTTCCATCAGGAATCAGTGTAATTCTTTATGAGGTTGCAAGTCCATTGAGGGTAATAGGTTGGGGTTTTTTGCTGCAAATACTTTAAATTGTTATTTATTTATTTAACCATTCTCTACACAGTCCATTCACCTAAGTGACATTTACTTTTTATAGAAAATAAGAACTTGAGATTTCCTTTAAGGAAGTGAAGAGAGGATTATTTGAGGAAATATTATTGGGTAAAGGAGTATGGGGATGCCTGGAAGAAGGAATGCAGTTGCTGTTATGTAAAGATCACTTCAGCTCAGACAGACAAAAAGGGCTGGGGCCGGGGGGGGGGGAATCAAAAATTGCCTCAGGACAGAGAAAATCTCTGTCAGACTTTCAAGATTCTGTAATTATGCCCATAACAATGAAGAAGAGTTCTAGCACTTCATGAAATGCTTGTTTCCTGATCTGGTCTACTCTGGAGGGCTGACACCACACTTGAAGACATCCACAACAACCTCTTTACTTCCATCCCCCTACACATTGTAGTTGTGAGGAATGGGAGTATCCCTGGCAGTGATGGAGCCTGTTAGCAGGAAGTTGGCCTAGTGTGATGAACATTAATAAGTTAGTTTGCCATTGTGCCCTCGGTTTGCCATTGTGCCTTGTTTGCCATTGTGCCTCGGTTTGCCATTGTGCCCTCGGTTTGCCATTGTGCCTTGTTTGCCACACAAAGAAAGGATAAGCACTGCCCTGTAGCATTAGGATATGTGAAAATGCTACCTCTGCAAATGAGTCCTAGTGCAGGGCTACCTCAAGGACATTACGGAAAATTAAAAACAGGGCTCCTACATTCAGCCCCAAAGTATACATTGTCCGGTTACTTGATTTCTATCACACTCTGCAGGACCTTGTGCCTGCTGAAAAGGGGCATCCTGACTGAACCTTTTTAGTTTTTTTCTCTTTTAACAGCACAGCCTGATATGGAGTGTAAGAAAAAGGCTTGTTTGAGCCTCCTAGAAAACGTGGGGTGTCCTTCTCAGTAAATATAATAGGTAAAAATAATAGGGCCTTGGTGGTGCAGGCTGTTAAACGCCTAGCACTTAGTTCCAGCTGCCTGCAATTACTGCAGGCTCGAATCCCACCAGGCCCAAGGTTGACTCAGCCTTCCATCCTCTCGGGGTAGGTAAATTGAGGACCCAAGATTGTTGGGGGCAATAAGCTGACTTTGTAAAAAATGCCACTTAGTAATAAGCAGGCAAATACAATGGAAGGAAGGCTATTGCTAAGCGCATTGGGTTGTATCCCCAAAATTGTAAGCTGCCCTGAGTCTTCGGAGAAGGGCGGCATATAAATGTAATAAAAAAAATGGTTGGAAACACAAATAAGACTGAATTCTTATTGTAGGAGAAGAGCTTAGCAACTGTTTGAAGTTATGAAGTTATGATAGACCCCTGAAAAGCTACTTGCGACCTGTTTCAGAAATGATGGTTTTGAAGTTACTGTCGCTGCAGGGCCCTCATGATTATGTGAACAAAATTTGGATACTTTACAATCCAGCTGCTCTTACAACTGACCAGCTAACTTCCCCGCGCCCCCATCTCACCCCATGGGGTCCCCACAGGCTGCATTATGGCCAGACTCTATTATAGTCATAATTTGAGGGTTACCTGTACATGCTGAAGAAAAGAGGTGGTATTGCATAGGGCTTGTAGATAATTAAAGGTAATAAAGAAATGGGTATGTATTTAATGCGAAGGTGATTGCATTACTATGGATTTTATGAGAGTAGGAATAAAAGCTGAGGTTAGAAAATTTGGCAGCAGATATGGTTGGGTGGTATCTGATTGCAGGTTTTATAGCTTACTGAGAAGTCTTCAATTTAAAAGTAACTAGGCAAGGAGCAAGGGTTTGACCTCGGCGAGATCTTGTAACTACTTCTATTCAGCTTGTTGGAAATTTCACATTTTTTGTGATTGAAAGTGATAGAGATTGAAAGAGTATTTAAAAAGACCTTAAAGAAATAATTGCACCATAATAACCATGATCAACAGCATTGCAGATGCTCTGTCACATATCTAGAGTTGTGGCATGTGGTTTGTTTGTTTAGTGAAGGGAGCAAATTTGTTTTAAGAAATACAGATCTTTTAGTTCAAAGTGAAAGGAACAGTGAAGGCTATGAGAGGAAGTTATAATCATATTGGGTTGCCTTCCTTTATGTATTTTATCACAAATTACGTTTACTTTTTATATGCAGGCTGTATGAGATAGATAGATAGATAGATAGATAGATAGATAGATAGATAGATAGATAGATAGATAGAATCACACCAGATTGCCTTCCTTTATGTATTTTTATCAACAAATTACTTTTACTTTTTTATATGCAGGCTGCATATGATAGATAGATAACACCTACATAATGAACCATGAAGTAAAAATATTGCATGCTAGCTGATTGGCTGAGCTGCTGTGATGTCACTGAATCAAAAGGTCAAGGTTCTCAAAGCTCTGGTTTCAGTATAGAGAGCTGGGATGTTCATTACTGAACATTAATAAACTAATGTCCAAGAGCTTCAGGGATGTTCATTAAAGATAAAGCAATTAGCTAGGCCAGAAATGCACAACTAAAATTCCAGGACCAGTAGTGCTCCTCCCTCCAGCTTCTGAAAGTTATTACTGTATAGCAATGTGTAGTGTGATAAAAAGGAACAATTATTAAATACCTTATGAGATTATATTAACTGTATTAATTAAATGGAAATAAAATGAAAGGAATTTTTGTCCTGGTCCCTGAGCTATAAAATACCAGAGGCTATCTGCAAATATTGGGCAAGAGTGTAAAAGGTTAAGGAAAAGTTGAAATTTCCTCTCTTTGGAAGCATTTGTGTAGCCTTTTGTTTGCTGAGTTTGTTAAAGTTTCATATGGGAAATCATCTTTTCTTGGATGAGTCTTTGCTGCATGAAAATTGTATGACTGTGCTTTTGTCTGGTCCTCTTGAAAATCCGAGGACCTTGATCTCCTGAAGGTTTGCCACACAAAGGAAGGATAAGCTGCAACAGCAATAACCAGGCGTGCTCTGGCATGTTAAGGCTCCTGTATTAAGAAGTAAGCTATTAGACCAGTTGCCATTTTCTCCCATAACCGATTAGGATTTAATTCTTTTGTTTTGCTAACTAAAGTAACTCAAATGCACATTGTTCTCCTTTGCCTGTCATTCGTGGTCATTGAACTGTGTTCCACTGGCTACCTACCCAGCTATTTGAAGAAAATAAGATAGTTCTGGCATGAATTACTGGGGTCTACATGCCCAAGGAATGTTAAGAAATTAAGGGAAGAGATATGTGAGTAAATATATATAAGTGTGTGTGCTTGTGTATGGGTTTGCACATGCCAACATGCTCCACACTTATATATTTACACGAACTGTGCAGTGGCTGTTAAACAAGAAAATAAAAGCAGTGCTGGATTTTTGCTGATGCAGCTGGTTCACTTTAGCCTTCTGCTATTTCACATGGCAAGAAGTTATCCTCAGTTGACCTTAACGTAGGACAAGGCAGAGTCTACTTGCAGCTACTTCTTGTATCCTAGTCAAAAAGTAAAATAGCATTTGATATGAAGGCGGCATTAGCTTCCCTGGACCAACCCAGCATCAATTTTTGCCGCCTATAAGCAGTCTTGATTTTGACTATTTCCTGACTTGACTAAACAGCAAGGTTGGGCTTTTACATCTTGTTCAAAAGTTACTGCCTGCAATAACGTAAGATTTAAAATGCCTGTCTTTCCTTTCAAATAAGGGAAAGGGATCTATCTTTGGGAGAGAGGAGGAAAAGGGAAATTGTATGCATTTTCATGCTAGGTAGATGAAGACATAGCTGAGAAAAACAGGCTCTGATTGAATTATCTCCCTGAGTTAAATTTTGTTTCTTTAACCACAATAAACCGAAGAGTCATAATGTGTTTTCAAGGGCAGGGATGAAGCCTTCCCTTGTCTGCTCTGCACCTTCTGATTAGCTTGTCATTGGTCAGTTCTATCTGAATAGTCCTTGATTGGCTTTCCGAAGGAGTATATTCAAATAAGCAGCATGCCTTTGATTGTCCTCCAAGTTATCTCTTTCCAATGAACTTTCATGAGGTGTGACTGTCTTGAGAAGGATTCTTCGGCCATTCGTTTTTCTTTTGCCAGTAATTTGGACAAAGGACTTTAGTTGAGCTGTCAACAACCGAGATGAACTTATATGGAAGAAGAGTGACTTTGCCTGTGATTTCGCCAACAGTTTTGCCAAGAAGGGTAGGTAACTTTGTGTAGTATGTAGTGGGGAAGGAGAATGCATCTGTCATGAAAACACATGCGGTTACGAAGTTAGGTGTAACACAATATACGGAGCTATACGGAAGAGTTGAAGTGGCAGGTAGGAAGGAAAGTTCAGTGGCACAGAGTTGGAGGAGCTGTCTCCTCCAGGAAGTGGCTGAGCTGTGGGATATAGAGTGTGGAGGTGGACTGTCCTAATATTAATTGGAGGACGTGGTTTTTTTAAAAAAATCTTCTTTACATTTATTTTTATGCTTGTATCGTACATCTTTTATAAGATGGCCTTTGACACTGAAACTATTTACAAGTCTCAGTATAACATTGCTTATTTTTTTAATGCTACATTTGCTCTACAGCTCAGTTTAAGATTAGGGCCTTGGTGGTGCAGGCTGTTAAATGCCTGCTCTTAAGATCCAGCTGCCTGCAATTAGTGCAGGCTCGAATCCCACCAAGCTCAAGGTTGACTCAGCCTTCCATCCTCTCGGGGTAGGTAAATTGAGGACCCAAGATTGTTGGGGGCAATAAGCTGACTTTGTAAAAATCCGCTTAGTAATAAGCAGGCATATACAGTGGAATGAAGGCTATTGCTGAGCACACTGGGTTGTATCCCAAAAAATTGTAAGCCGCCCTGAGTCTTTGGAGAAGGGCGGCATATAAATGTAATTTTAAAAAAAAAGATTGCAGCTGATCTTTATGTTTGAAATGGCACAATAATCCAGGTAGGTTCTATGTGAAGTTGAAAAAGCTGCATCTGATACTGTCCAAGGATATTAGGAGTTGGATTAATTTCTTTGTTTCTGTTTACTTATTTTCATCGGGGGTGATAGATGGAAGGCAACTTTGCAATTGGGTAAATAAGAGTTGAGTTCCTTTTTGCCTGTAAATTTGCTAGATTGGTTGGATATTGCTCAAGACATCAATCATAGTGCAGCTAACGATTTGTAACACAACTATAATTTACATACAGGTGGTCCTTGACTTATGATTGTAATTGAGCCTGGCAATTACAATCATAAGTCATGACCGTCATAAAGCAGTTCACATGTTGTGAAGCGGTTGTTAAGGAACTGCTGCTGTTGTAAGTGGCTGCCATGGTCAATAAGTGAATGCCGTGGTCATTAATTTTTGGGGGGCAGGAAACCAGAAGTTAACGCTAGTTTCTGGCCAACCATTGTAAAACTCTGACTGCATGGCTCTGCAATGGCCAAAAACGCAGGCCAGTTACCAAGTGCCCAAAATGAGGTCATGTGACTGGGGGGGGAGCAATGCCAGAACTTTGAATCTGGTCATAAGACTTTTTTCATGAGTTTGTTGTAACTATCGTACTAACAATCTGTAAGGCATACATATATATATGTATATATATATATATATATATATATATATATATATATATATATATATACATTTACATACATACCAATTTGAGCAGGAAAAAATAAATAACTTACATTTTTGGAGAAGTATTCTGTATACACAATGTGTTCAGGCTTAACACTAAAAATGAATGAATTCATTCTGCCTTCTGTTTATCTAAAATAGGTTGCACTACAGTGCCCATATTCCCAGCCAGTATGGGGTTAATCCAAAACTTTCATAGAGCACCAACATGGGAAAGCTTGAGTCTGATGTAAGTTTTGTATTCTTAGTCCTCCCAACATAATTTTGGGGCCTTGAAAACTTTTATATAGTCTTTTAAACGCAGGGCTTCTATTTTAGCTCCTATAAGAGAAAAATATTAATCTACTGAGTTTGTGTCTATAATTAAATTGAGGGGGGACAGTAGGAACATGGTTAAAGGCTTCCTTCACTTTTACAGCCATTAAAAGAACAATGTTGAATCAGCCCAGAAGCCTACTTGAATCAGCCATCAGTCTCCTTGTGAACAATCAGGTTCATTTAGGAAGATTATATAGAACATGAGGGAATGTTCCCGTGGGAAGAAATATCCATCTGGTTCAGTTCCAAACTGGGAGAAAGACACTGGAAACATGGAGGCTGATTGGAAAGATGGTTTATTGATGAAGCAGAACCACCAAGCACATGGTTCTCTGGTGCAGCTGACCACATGGAGTTGAGAGTGGGGTTTTTTACACCTTCTTTGGGCTGTGCACTTGAACTTCTTGACCCTGTGCATGTATTCTATGTATTCTATTGGCTGTTGTCAGATTCCTATGGGGGCATGTAGGGGTTATGTAGGGGTCATAGCTGGTTGTATAGGCAACAGAATAAATGCAAATCCTAGGTGCTTGTCTGAGCTAAGTTAGGTTGAAGTTTCAACTGCTTTGAGGGTGATACAATGTCTGAAATACTCTCAGGAAATTGTGCAATGTAGTGAGCTCTGTGTCTTCTGCTAAATGGTAGTGGGTTAATCCTATTATGTCCTGAAGGGTCATGTCCTGTTCTTAATTCCATCACCCTGAAGCTGAAGATCTTTTGTTTTGGAGATAGGCTGGCCTATTTCTTAATGGGCACAAAATATCTGCTGGGGGTTGGCTATTAAGAAAGAATGAGTCTGCTTCCTGCCTCTAAAAAAACATGTTTCTCCATTTCTCACTTAGGAAAATATAATATTCTGTCTTTTTTAATATTCTTCAAAACATTCCATTCTTCTAGAGGGTGGTAGGTGCTAACTTTCTATATTCCCTAGGATCTAATATTTGGATACCATATATACTGTCTGATCCTGAGGTCATGTCTATCCATTGTAAGTTGTTGATAGTTTTATTCTACTTTATAAAAAAGATGTTTACAATCTGTTTGACAGCAGATATAAATACATGTATTTACATGTACTCTCTCTGTGTACGGTTATATCAGTTTTTTCTTTTGTAAGCTGCCTTTACTAATCATCAAACCTATAAATCACAAGTTCCTTTTTTTTCTTTTTTCTTTTCAGCAAAAAGTCCATAAGGGGTTTCCATTCACTAATAAATTTAACTGTGTTATCTTCCTTTAAGGAAACAAGTTAATTTTGCCATCTCTGCTGGTTCCATCATCTTCACCAAACATTCTTCCATTGTACACTTATCAAAGTTTTTCCACTTTTGTGTATATAATTTAGGTAATCCTCTACTTATGACCATAATTGAGCCCAAAATTTCTGTTAAGAGATTTGTAAAGTGAGTTTTGCTCCATTTTACAACCTTTGTTGCCTCAGTTGTTAAATGAATCTGGCTTCCCCATTGACTCTGCTTGTGAGAAGGTCGCAAAAAGTGATCACCTGACCTTGGAACACAGCAACTGTCATAAATATGAATCAGCTTCTAAGTATCTAAATGTCGATCACATGATCATGGGATGCTGGAAAGGTAACTATGAAAAATGGTCATAAGACACTTTTTCAGTGCTGTTATCTTTTTTTTCAGTCACTAAATGAATTGTTGTAAGTCAAAGATTATCTGCAGTCTCACAGTGGTGATTATACATAAAAATAGACTATTTCCTAGTTGTCTGCCCATTAATCACAAGAAAAGTTCTGGTTTCTGTTGAATCTTAACTTTAAAATTCCTTGTATCCGTGTATAGAATTGAACCCAAACTTTTCTGCCTTTTTACATGTCCACCAGGCATGACCCATAAAATGACCCTTTGTGTTGCCCACGTTTCCAACATAAATTTGAAAGTATCCTTATATATTCGGACTATCAAACTCAATTCATGACTGTTCAGAAAAGCTGAAGTATAAAAGAAATGCTATTTCTAGAGTGGCAGTGAGTTTTCAATATATAATGAGATTTGCTCCGTAAAGTCATATGAAATAAATATTTTAACTTGCCTGACTTGCTGAAAGCAATTCAAGTTTTTGTAAAAGGATATAAGATTGTGTCCTGCTGCTTAATTCCGAGCGCTAAGGACTTCAAAACTGCTTCTGGATCGTTAGTATTAGGGCTGGTTTATAAGGGTAACAAGATTAGATATTTGCCTAAGTCTCTAAAGAAGATTCTACTACTCTAAGACTACTACTATTTGCACTTTTCATGGAAAATACCATGTACTACCATGTACTACCTAAAAGCATATTCTGTTGATATAGCCATTGTTTTTCACTTTGGATGGCTCACAGAGATTGTTATCCCCAAAAGCTTCAAAATAATGGGGCCAATACATTAGTAAAATATTATTGAGATAAACAAATTTTAAAGGTTGCAACATAATCCAGTTTGTGCGTGCATGAGTTTTAATAAGATGAATCTAGTCCACTTATTGGAATTTGTAAGATTTTTTAACTTTGAATATAGGGATTATTCTTTTCACCATGTGATATGTTGAATAGTTAAATAGCATTTAGTAAAATTCATCAACATATAAATTGACTAACCAAATAAATAAATGCATCATCTTTTTTATTTTGCTACATGCTAATTCTACCAATTTAAGTTAAAAGAAGCAAGTGATAGAATATAATTCATTTAAAATTTCTATTAAGTCAAATGTGGAGTTTTGGAGCTGTTTTTCCAGTACTATTTGGCTTATGAAAATATGGTCATATGGTTCTGGAGAATAGTTAAAATGCTTCATAGATTGGTCTATTATATGTCTATTCAAAAGTAAGTGTCATGCCCCTGTCAGAATCTAATTCCGAGGGGGAGGCTGAGCAGCTGACAGGGAATGGGAGTGTGGCTCCAGTGGCTGTGGAAGAAACTGGGGAAGGGCAAAGTCCGGCTGGGCTGAGAAGGGGAGAGATAGAGAAAGGGAGAGGAAATTCGGAGGAAGATCCAGGCCCACCCCCTCTTCATCCTAGGGCACGCAGGGAGGAATGGAGAAGGGAGCAAGGTGAATTGCGTGGCTTACAGGGGAGGAAAGGACCCTGGTTCCCTTCATTAGCTGCAGCTGGGAACACAGTGTTTAAAAAGAGAGATTGCGCACAGCAACTTGTTGGAAGCAAATCATGAGTTATCTTTCATTGTCGAGGCTTATCTGGG
The DNA here is from genome assembly GCA_009733165.1 of Naja naja. NCBI lineage: Eukaryota > Metazoa > Chordata > Lepidosauria > Squamata > Elapidae > Naja > Naja naja. Next base: position 212,836,941 of record CM019148.1, read on the forward strand.
TTCCTGGCAACTTCCTAACTGTGTTTGTTTTGTTGGCCTTTGAAGTCTGCAATTCCTTATCGTGCCCTGCCCAGTTAATTGCTGCAGCATGGTTTGTGTGGATTTTTATTTACAGTTTAGATGTACTTTGTTTTCGGATTGAATTTCCTCCACTTAAAGGCTGTTTTTGGGAGAGTTTTTTTTCCAGCCGAAGATAACTGGACACTGGGGGCAAAATTTGAGGTATTAAAGGGACTTTTCTTACTTATGTGACTGTGTTGCCTTTGTGCCATGCCCCAGGTTATCACAGTAAGTATTATTTATTACCTGGGTCACGCATAAGAATAAATCATAATGTGATTTATACTTTGGCTTGGTGAACCCACTCATCATGACTTAATGTTGTATATAAGCCCAAATACCATTATTTACTAAGGAAAAAAAAAGATTATTCCTAGACTAGCTCGATACCTGTGCTTTACTACAAAACTATGTGGTTGGGCTTAGTTTTGGGGGAGGAAAATAAGGGGGGGGGAATTCTGCCTCTGCCTACCAGCATCCATCGGTATTCATCTGGCTTGCGTTCTGTCAGTGTGTAAGAGCGTTGAGGACTGTTTGGAAATTGAAACAGTATTTGCTGTGTGACAAGAAGGAGACAGCAAGGAGCCTGAGCATGGCTTAGCTCAACTGTTCTGTACTAAAGCTGCTTGGTGCTGTGAAACTAAAACTGAAACTCCTCTGTTTGTGCTTTGCATTTGGAACAGATTTTTTTTCAGGTGGGGAGGGGGAGTAGAACTCCCTAGCATCAGAGCGTATTAATAATAATATACAAAATACTAATGCTATGATGGTCATTTTGAAAAATCCTTTCTTAGTGAGCACCTAGACGCCAAGTGGAACATGCGTGCCAAATTTCAAGTTTGTAGGCTTTATGGTTCTTGAGATTTTGTGATGATGCGTGAGGGGTATTTCACTTTTATATATGATTACAGCTGTTATTTCAAATCCTTGAAAGGTAGATTTGGAAACAGTATATGCAAATATCTGTGGCTTACCTAAGCCGATGTAATTGAACTTTTTTTTTAAATTCATATTTATATCCCGCCCTTCTCCGGAGACTCAGGGCAGTTTACAATTTTTTTTGGAGCACAACCCAATGAGCTCAGCAATAGCCTTCATTCCATTGTATATGCCTGCTTATTACTAGGGCTTTTTTGCGCCCCGCCCCCCAAGCAGCATTTTTACAAAGTCAGCTTATTGCCCCCAACAATCTTGGGTCCTCACTTTACCTACCCCAAGAGGATGGAAGGCTGAGTCAACCTTGAGCCTGGTGGGATTCGAGCCTGCACTAATTTCAGGCAGCTGGAACTAAGTGCTAGGTGTTTAACAGCCTGCACCACCAAGGCTCTTCAACTGATAGGCAATGAGAAATACATTGTCCTGATCAAGTACCCTAATCTCAGGAACTGATTTAAGGATAGATACGTCAGATAACAGAGGGAAGAAGTTTCATGAAATGATTTGTGAAAGTGCCTCTCTATGAATATCACACCACAGGAATGGAATAGAATTTGTCCCTTAACAAATGTATGGAGGCATTTTTCAAATGCTTCTCCAAGTACTTTCATAGACATCGCAAACCTGTCAAATGTCATTTCAAAACAGTGGAGCTTAAAATTCATGTCCCGTTTTCCAGCTGCAAGTTTACAAGGAGAAACTGGGCTATTAAGTCAGTCTTTTTCAAGCTGGCACTTCTAGGTTTGTGGTCTTTAACTCTCAGAATTTTCCAGCTACCATGGCCTTTGCTGAGAATTCTGGGAGAGGAAGTTCACATATCTGGAGAGTACTCAGGTTGGGAAAAAGATGAGTTAGGATATCACAATAAGTGAGAAACGAGCGGAATAAAATTAGATAGAAACGGGGTGAAGTCCATTCAAAGGGAAAGGCAGCAAAAGACTTTGATAGGAGAAGACAAGTTAAGTTTAAAAAAAAGAAGAAGAATAAGACAAATAACTGCTCTGCCTTTGAAGATAATGTCTGTATTTGTATGTAGTTGGATAATAGTTGCATGTATCTATTGTAGATCAACTTTCAAAGTCAAGTGTAGGTGGGAGGAACTTGCAAATACATCTAAAAGGCATATTTGAATAGCAATAATCTGTCCATATATTGCATTACAATTATGAAGAGGTGTGCAGATTTGACCTAAATAACTACTGGGCAGATATACCTAAAAATAATTCTGCACAAAGCAAAATGCTCTAAGGTTTAAATAAAATTCAGATCCCTTTACTAACCTCAGATTACTTCATGATATATTTATGTACTTTTTTTTTATTTGCATGACTGATCTCTATTTTGTAATCTTTTCTGTCACATCTCTTTGCTGAATTAGGTGCCTTCTTCAAAAGCAAAGACACCACAATGTGTAGTTATTTTAATACTTTTGCTCTCTATTGTCAAGGCAACGCTTTTGATGACCTTCCCACATCTCATGATAAAAGTTGTCTATTGTATATATATCGGAGTATCTGATTGCACAGTTGCACGAATGCCAACAGTGAAAATATTTATACAACTTCATGGCTTGACGATTCTCAGTAGAACTTGAATGCTTGATTTCTCTTTCCATTTCCATTTCTTTGAAATATATTTGTTATAGGGACCAAGGACTTGTTGCTTCATTTTTCAACATTTCAGGGTTAAGAAAAGCATTTTCTTCATGAAATATGCCCTTGGGGATCCAGGGGGGGAAAAAATCAGTGTGACTGAGAAAATTACTATACCATTTCTTCAGCTGACTCCTCTTTCAAATAAATTAAGCCTCCAGAAAATCAGAATCCAATTTTGGATTGTCAGATCTTGGGTAGCCTACTGAACTGTTATTTTAGCAAGCAGTAAGTCTTTCCTCTGTGGATATTTGGATTCTTAGGAGGGGCAGTGTGCTACAGCATTGAAATTACATGCGAGAAATGGGTCTCACCTTTGATAGTAACTTGATTCTCACCTTTCTTGAGACAGTGCTCTGCAGATGCTACTAAAATGACTGCATAAATTGTGCGTACCTGTGAATTCTGTGGGCTTTCTCCCTGTGAAATACCATAACTTAAATTTCATATTTTATCCTTTCTTTACTTAAACAGCACTTACAAGTGTTCTAGCCCAGGGGTCTCCAACCTTGGCAAGTTAAAGACTTGTGGACTTCAACTCCCAGAGTTCCTCAGCCAGCAACTGGCTGAGGAACTCTGGGAGTTGAAGTCCACAAGTCTTAAAGTTGCCAAGATTGGAGAGGCCTGTTCTAGCCAGTTCATTTGTGATATTTCCACCCCGTTTTTAAATCTTCTATTAAATCATATCCAGATCATATCATATATCATTTTAAAATCACATCTAAGTAGAAGATCAGTTGTCAGTTAAAATCTTCCACATTTTACATACTGTATTTCAACATGACTTGGCTTACTGCACATAATGCTGTCCCAATACACCCAGTATGGGCTAGGTCATACATGGTGCTAAATCATGTAATTGTTGGATTTTGACTTAACATGTTACATGAATTTAACTATTGTAATTTATATACCCTAGTTTGGCTTAAAATGTATGAGGCAATCGTAATTTATGGTTAAATAATGACTTCACAGAATGTAAGTTTCATTGATAATTCATTGCTGGTTCACAAACCTAAATATAAACAGGGACATTCATGATAGGGTGGAACTATCTAACATGGGTTGCAAAAATATAAACAACCTTTAGATGGCAGCAAGGAGATATAGGGAAACCCTTTGTTGCCATCTAGTGGTCAACTGAAGTTTGCACCACAGCCATGGTAATGTTAGCCAAAAATATTTATATACTGTTTGCAATTCTTGCGCTTCATATATACAAGTTGAATTGGGGTGAAATGTGTGAGGAGAGACAGTACCTTCTGCATTTACTAAACAATGTTTTTTATCCTGATAGGGACAATGCACTACTTTTTCTTTTTAATTCATATTTATATGCTGCCCTTCTCCGGAGACTCAGGGTGGCTTACAATTTTTGGGGGGGAGCACAACCCAATGCGCTCAGCAATAGCCTTCATTCCATTGTATATGCCTGCTTATTACTAGGGCTTTTTGGGGGCCCCCAAGCGGCATTTTTACAAAGTCAGCTTATTGCCCCCAACAATCTTGGGTCCTTTTTTTGAATTAATTAAAACAAAACAAAACAAAAAGAATAATAAGCAATTAACATTGCTTAATGTGAACCCAAATACTGGACTATAGTGTGTCATAGGTTCCTCAGCACCATATAATAGCAGCATCTCAAAATGAGAAGAATAGATGAGTATGGATGTGACATCCTCACACTGTACTTGTGATGAATGGAGGGGAGGGTGAGGGAAGGGATGAGAAGTTAGTTCTACAAAGCTTCCACTTCTCCTAAAATTCTGAATCCTTGTGGTTAGATTATATGGGACTGCTATATCCTTAATCAGACCATTGAAATCCTAACCCTGTCTACTGTAGGATTTCAATAGCATTTAGTCTGATGAAAAGCATTCCTTTATAGCACGGTCTACCCAGAGCCTTTTTAAGTGCAGATACTGAGGGTTGAATGTTAGATTCAAGGTTTTGGTAACAACTTATAAAGCCCTGTATGGCTTGGGTCCGGGGTACTTGCAAGAACATCTCCTTCTGCTGACAAACACCAATCACCCTGTGCGCTCCCACAGACGGGGCCTCCTGGGGATACCATCAGCTAAACAGTGTAGGCTGGCCCCCTAGGGGTAGGGCCTTCTCTGTGGGGGTGCCCACCCTCTGGAACCAACTACCCCTTGAGTTGCACTTGGCCCCTGATCTCGCTCCTTCCGACCTCAAAACATGGCTATTTTTGCAATCCGGCCTGGACTGACAGGGGATTGGGGTTTTTAATTTGATTGTTTATTTGGCATAATTTAATATCTTTTTAATTTCTTTTAACTTTTGTACTTTTTGTCTTTTATGTACGCTGCCCTGAGTCCTTCGGGAGAGAGGGTGGCTTTTAAGTCCAAATAAGTCCAAAGAAAAAAAAAGAAAAATATTGGATGCTTTGCATAAAAAGCAAGTGTTTTGTCATTGAGCTATGGCTTTAAACAGTTATTAGATGTATGGTAATGGTATTGAGGATCACATACAACACAATTCTTATTGTGAATGGTTTCTTCCTATGGCCTGAAACTGTCACCTACTAATGAAACTAATATTTTAATTGGGGGTATGAACACACACACACACACACACACACACACACAGTGCTAGTCTTGTGACTGTAATAAAAGGAAATACAAAACTCCACATAATCAAAAGAGTGCAGCCTCCTCAGCAGCTGCTAATTTGGGGGAAATTAAATTACAATTCATTTTAATGAGATTTAAATTAAGCCTGATAGCTTTAAGCATGGATAAAGCAGAAGTGGGAAGATGATAAAATCAGATAGACAGACGGATGGATGGGTGGATAGATAAATAAAAAGCTAGGCTGTAAGAAGTAAATGTTTCTTAATTGTGTGGGGTTTTTTTTTTACAATGACCATTTTTATCTTGGCTCGCTTATGTATGCTCTCTCAGCACCTCCAGCAAAATCCATATCCTCAATCCAACAAAGATTGCACATCGGAATTGTTCCCAGAGTCACACTAGGCCAGTTGCTTTCTGTTAACCTGGCTTGCCATACAGGGATGCTATTGTGAAGGAAAAAGAGAGCCTTGTGTTGGCTGCCTTGAGCTTCTAAAGGAATGTGGGAATATAACATTAATAAATAAAGGTAGTCCTCGACTTACAACAGTTTGTTTAGTGACCATTCGAAGTTGCAGTGGCACTTGAAACAAGTGACTTATGACCCTTTTTTTATACTTACGAACATTGCAGCATCCCCATAAGCATGTGATCAAAATTCAGACACTTGGCAACTGACTCATATTTATGACAGTTCCACTGTCAGAGGCTCATGTGATCTCACCTTTTGTGCTTTTCTGACAAGCAACGTCAATGGGGAAACTAGATTCACTTAACAAACATGTTACTAACTTTAACAACTGCAGTGATTCTCTGTGGCAAGAAAAGTCGTGAAATGGGGCAAAACTCATTTAGCAACAGAAATTTTGGGCTCAATTGTCAAGGACTACTTGTATTGTTAGAATAGAATGAGCTGGAAGGGACTTTAGAGGTCTTCTAGTCCAGCCCCTTGTTCAAGCAGGAGAACCTATACCTTTTTAGATAAGTGACTGTCTAGACTCTTCTTAAAAACCCCCATGGATGGAGCATGGATGGAGTCTTTTCTTAAAACCTCTAGTGATGAAGCACCCACGATTCCTGAAGGCAAAGCTGTTCCACTGGTTAATTGTCCTCACTTTTAGGAAGTTTCTTCTTAATTCCAGATTGCTTCTCTCCTTGATTAGTTTCCAACCATTGTTTCTTGTGGTTTGGAGAACAATTTGCCCTCCTCAGATATTACTTTGCTTGTTTTTTTCTTTTGGTAGTAGATCAGCATAAACCAAGTAACATAATAATGATACTGTTGGTAACAAATAGTATTACATATTAATTCTATGTTCCATGTCTTTTTTTTCTTTTTAATAGGTAATTAAAGTATATAGTGAGGATGAAACCAGCCGAGCTTTTGAAATACCAAGTGATATAACAGCCCGAGATTTGTGCCAGCTGCTAATATTAAAGAATCATTACGTTGATGATCATAGCTGGACCCTCTTTGAACGTCTCACTTACTTAGGTCTTGGTAAGTATTACTTGTTTTTAAAGGCAGCAGTGTTTGTTGAGTATCGCTAATGGAGTGGAAAATTGAGGCGTCAGAAAGTAAGTCTACAGTGTTAGAGGCATTTGTATCAGTTAGAAACAATGCGGTAGGATTTACTTGCAAATACATATGCTCACACCAAGGACCTTAATCCTCAGATGCCCAGATTGCAGAAAAATGAGCTAACTCCTCCCCTGTACAGCAAATCCATAGCAAATCAGGACAAGTTACAATAAGTCCCATCCTGTTGTAGTATCACTGCACAACCCCCTCCTTTTACACGCCTAGGTCATGATGCCAGACAGAGCTTCCGTAGTGATATCACTGCACATGCTCAGATGCTACATATTTTGTTTCTTGCCTGCTAGCCCCCCCCTCCCAAATAACAACAACCCAACAATCCAGGCCTTTTCACACAGCTGCTGTTGTTTTCTGCTAGTAATCATTATCAGTTGCTAGCTGAGAAAAGACTTAGCTGCAGTCTTTTGATGCTTGTTTTCCCTAGCAAGGAATACTCAAAACACTATATATATATATATGTATATATTTAGTCTTTTGCTGGAGTTTTTGGGAAAAAATTATGGGAATCCAGTTTTGTCAGTTGGCTTCATTAGTTATATTGTAGTGTGAACATCCACCCCAAAAACCAAATAGTTTTCCATATTACAGAGGCTATCCGAAGTCAGCTCCTCTTTCAACCTTGTCCTTCTGCTTAAGAACACCTTGCTATTTCTCTTTACTTATTTATTTATTAAATTTATATACTGCCCATCTCATTAGTGAGTGATTCAGGGCAGTTTATAAGCTAGGGCTGTCAACTCACGGCCCGCAGGCCAGACACGTCACGCACTGGCCACTCCCACCCCCAGTTTAGTGAAGGGGGGAAAAGTCATGATACGTCATGTGATGATAACGTGATGCCGCGAGTTTGTCACCCCTGTTATAAGAGAATAAAAGCGAGAATATAGAGACATTAAAACATTAAAAACATTGCAAACATTATTCCAAACAGGGATTGGTTAAAACTCACAACCAGTACACAAACAGAATGAAGGTGGGTCTTAATGTACTATCTTTAAATGTTAGTTAATTTAATAACTAGAAACCTGCAGCATTCTTTGGCTTGATGCAAATGAGTAATAATATTTCCTGCTGTTATGATATGAAAAACACACAAAACTTTACTGTAAACTTGATTGAATAAAGCTTTAAAAATGGGAGACAAAAGCCCTCCTCCCTCCAGTATCTGGGGAAAATTGGACATGCTTTTGGCATGAAGTATCCACACATACTTGCATCTTTGCCCCATCTCTGCTCTTAGCCTCAAGTATTGTTTGTTCCCAGCCATCCAACATTTTTCCATTTCTGGCTTGCAAGATAGAGGAAAGATGAGATTCACTATGAGTAGGAAGCTGGAGTCAGATTTTAATTTGAGCTGGAGAATAATTGAGTAATCTCACAATGCTTACCTTCCGAATCTTTCATCATAGTTATCTGCCTGGGAAATAGGTTGAATTCCTGAAAAACAGAATTAAGTTTACCTAGCAAGATATTCCAAATTCACTCTTAGGTGCTTATTAATTCATTTACTTTATTTACATACTGTCTCTTTCCACATGATCTGTGTTGTCTTTTGCTGACTAATCCATTCAGTTATTTAGAAATGTGTTCTCATGAAGAACCGATAATGGAAGAAACAAAGTTCTGGAGAACATGGAGGAAACAAGAGGAGATGCTGATAGGTTGGATTTGTTGAGAAACCAAGCTCCAGAGACTGAATGCACATTTTGACCAATGTAAAGTTTGCTTTGAAATGAGTTAGCCTGAAATTACATCATTTTTGTTGCTAAAATATCCTAACAGTGTGGAAAACAATCCTAGTATTGTAGAATGCTCTATTGGCCCCAAGAAGGTTAAATTCACCTACCTGTGTTCTCAATAGATATAGTTCATTCTTATTCCTAATGTGTGATGATAATACTGCTTACATCTCAGATAATTATGTCTACTGTTGATCAAGACTTGCTCCTAGTTGTAGCTGGCTGCATTTGTATTGTGGCCAACAGAATGTGTGTGGATAGGTGTGCATGTACTACACCTATGTGAATTCTAGAGTTTTCCATTATATTACTGAATTAACCAGGAAGGATAACTGGATCCCTGAGAGAGAAAGTCTTTTTTTTAAATTTACAGAACTTTAATAATTGTGTTTATACACTGAAGTGTACATTTGATTATTAAGATTAAAGAAAATAGAAATTTAAAATGTAGCAGCCTATACTGTAACATACTTTTTTTCCTCCTCTGACTCCCACTCATTGCCACACTTAATGACAAGCAACAACATACTATTCATGTCTGAGTTCCAAAATATTTTAACTGGTCAAGCCAAGTTAAGCCAAGTCATAAAAGTTTTCCTCAAGGCCAGTTGCATTAAAGATTCAAGAGATACAGACCACAGAACATTCTACATTTGTATTCTCCATGGATGTCTTCTTCAGCAGAAGTATACTTTTGAAATGGCAGTTCAGTTTAATAACAGAACTAAAACTTATGAAGGAAAAGAAAACTTAGTGCTGTTTTTGCAACTGTTAATGCACAGATTAGGCTTTTAAACGTCACTTATTTCTTCTTGTCTGGAAAAGGAGAGAATACAATAAGGGTGCAAAAACAACTGCGTGAATTGGTTGAAACACATTTTTTAGCCTTGTTTCTAAAGAAGAAGCTGAGAGAGGAAGTCTTGAAGTGAACCTGACTGAACACGGGGACATGCCCATGTTCAGGGGCCTATAGCAGAATAGCGATAAAGGAAGCAAAACGTGTCAACTCATAAAAAATTTTGTATACACGTTTTATAGTTGTCAACAGAAAGAAGGGCGGGGGGATTTCAAAGAGCAGGCAGCAGTGTGGAATCAAAAGTACACTCCATATTTTCTTCAGAGACTGATTAGATGACTGAAGCTTTTGCTGCATAAAAACCTAATTGGAGAGCATGATTGATGACCCTTGGCTATGGATGTATTTCGTTGGATGATACACCCAGAGGGGTGGGGGGAAAAGCAGGATCAAGGGTGACAGTGGATCTCAGAGTCTGCTACACCCAGGCTAATGCCAGCATGTTAACTTCTAATAAATCCTTTCAAGTTTTGGGAGTGTGGCCTGGGAGTGTGGCCCGAGTCTCATGATTTAATTGGAGTAACTGCCGGAATCCTGACAACATGTTTATTTCTCCTCCTTACTGCATTGGATGGCTGCTATCCAAGGACCCTATATGGTAATGGATTCCCATCTGGGGTAGGAAAAGTCCCCTGCAGTTGTTACGACCAGTTTGTAAAGCATTTTACTCATAGTCACTCAGATTCACAGTAGCCTTGACTCCATATGGACAGACTCTTTGGTGATGACTGAGGCATTACCCTGTTATTTGAGACTCCTTCGGTCTTTGACTTCCAAAGTAAGATGCTACCTCAGTTGTCCTGTGCCATGGATCTCCCAGCTTGTAGAGGGAGGGGAATGGTTACCGTTTGGGCCCTGGGAATTATCAATTCTGCCTTCTGAAGAAGCCATCGCTAGACCTAGTGGTGTTAGACAACTATATTTTGGGGAAAGGTTGTTGAGGAAGTAGATCATCTGGAGCCTTTTCAGTCAGGATTTAGGCCCAGTTTTGGGGTGGCATTGGTATCATTTTAGACTGCCTGCAGGGGTTGGAGGCCAGAGACCTCTTCCAGTAGTTTCACTCCTGCCTTGTGGGGTATGCATCTGCCTTTCCTGGGGTTTGGATGGGAGAAAACAGATTGAAGCTGAACCCTAGCAAGTTGGAGTTGTTGTTGATATATCAAGAACCCCCGTTACTACCAGAGTTACTCCTTCTTGGGCAAGTACTACCTATTGGTCAACAGGTTCATGACTTACGGTACTGCTGGACTTACAGCTTCTTCTGCATCAACTCCAGTTGGTGTATCATTGAAGCCTTACTTAGGGCAGGAGGACTCGGCAGCAGCATATATGCTGTTATTTCCCCTGCCTAGACTACTATAATGTACTTTATTTGGGGTTTCCCTTAAAGAATGTTTGAAAACTACCATTGGTTCAAAGTGCAAGAGCTTCCCTACTTTCAGATGCCAGATATTGGGAACACAGCACCAGTTTTACGAACGCTGCATTGGTTGCCAATTAATGTTGGGTTCAATTTAAGGTACGGGTTTCAGCCTATAAATGTCTTTATAGCTTGGCATCCAGATACCTTCAGGACTGCCTTCTCCCGCCAACTTTAGCTTGACCGCTTAGATCTAGAAGGCAGAAATTTATTTATTTATTTGGACTTGTATGCCGCCCTATCTCCCGAAGGACTCAGGGCGGCTCACATCATAAAAACACACAATACAAAAATTAAAATTAAGTAGAAATCATTAAACCCGATTCAAGCCAAACAAATTATCTAAAATCCAAAAGACACTAACATTTAAAAAGCTAAACACGCCCACCCCCCAAGTCCAGGCCGGCTTGTTCGAATAACCATGTCTTTAGGCCGCGGCAGAAGGAGCGGAGGTCGGGGGCCAATCGTAGCTCCAGGGGCAGCTGGTTCCATAAAGTGGGCGCTCCCACAGAGAAGGGCCTACCCCTAGGGGCCACCAGCCGACATTGTCTGGCCGACGGCACCCCAAGGAGGCCCTGTCTGTGGGCACACACCAGGCAGTGGGCATTCGATGCTGGCAAGAGATGTTCCCGCAAGTACCCCAGCCCCAAGCCATATAGAGATCACTTCACTCATAACATTTGGAGCCCAGAGGTCCCATTTTCCAAATAGTGTTGAAGAACCTCCTTGCAGAGATCAGGCTGGCATCCTTTTGGTTGGCTTTTCTCAAGCTTCTAAAGACCCTTTCCCTTGATCTGAGTTTTTGTTGCCCTTTATTCTCTTTCTAGTCTAGTGTTGTTGCAGTTTTGTTTTTATATGAAGTTTGTTTTATATTGTATTTTTCTCTATAAGCCACAGAGAGTTGTTTTTGATTGTACAGGTAGTCCTTGACTTACAACAGTTTGTTTAGTGACCATTCAAAGTTACAACAGCACTGCAAAAAAGTGACTTCTGACCTTTGTTCATCCTTATGACCATTGCAACATCTCCATGTCACGTGATTTACATTTGGACGCTTGACAACTGACTCATATTTATGACTCTTGCTGGGTCCCATGCTCATGTGATCCCCCTTTGAGACCTTTTGACAAATAAATTCAGTGTGGAAGCCAGACTCACTTAACAACCGTGTTACTAGCTTAATAACTGAGCCTTGGTGGTGCAGGCTGTTAAATGCCTAGCACTTAAGTTCCAGCTGCCTGCAATTACTGCAGGCTCGAATCCCACCAGGCTCAAGGTTGACTCATCCTTCCATCCTCTCGGGGTAGGTAAATTGAGGACCCAAGATTGTTGGGGGCAATAAGCTGACTTTGTAAAAATGCTGCTTAGTAATAAGCAGGCATGTACAATGGAATGAAGGCTATTGCTGAGCACACTGGGTTGTATCCCAAAAATTGTAAGCCACCCTGAGTCTTCAGAGAAGGGCGGCATATAAATGTAATTAAAAAAAAACTGCAGTGGTTCACTTAACAATTGTGGCAAGAAAAATTGTAAATGGGGCAAAACTCACTTAGCAACATCAATTTTGGGTTCAGCTGTGGTGGTAAGTTAAGGATTACCTGTGTTGGCATTCAAAATATATTTAATAAATAAATGCCAGCCTGATTCAGAGAGGGCTTGCTTGTCCTGATAATGCAGTATGATCACAATTGGTTCTACCTTTTGGTGCCCTCTGTTTCCTTTCCGCTGCTCTCAGACCTTGCAAGATGCATTTTTCATCATCCTCACTTGTTGCACATATCGTTGCACCTGTGGCAAAGTGGCTTGTGATCTATCTTTGCCTGTACAACTCATTCAAAGTTTCCAGAATTTTTTTTAAAGTCTATATACTGGGGAGGGGGAGAATAATTCCATAATTTATGTTTACTTTCACATACCTTGACCTTAGGGTCAACCCAACATAGCCAGTCAAAATATTGTTGCAAAGGCACTATTGACTGTCCTGGGTTTACAGAAGTGTTATCCTACTGCATATTTCTGTGGGGACAGTAGATGCTGCCTTCTAAATTACATTTTCTTCTACTGAAAGAGACCTGTCAGCATCCTCTTACAGGGTCATAAATTATCCCAGTGCAATTTGATTTAAAGTCTGCTAACACAATAGAGGAATTCAGAACTACAGCTGTCGAACTTCTGAAAGCCTAGATCAAACAATACTCTTTTGGCAGCATTTTTAACCATAGTCCAGAAGCTGGTGTTTAAAAAAGGAATCATGGAAGTTGAGAGAGAGAGAGAGAGAGACTTTTAAAGCTGGGCTTATATTAGTAATGTTTGCTTAGGCTTATGAGAGCAAGTGCTTTAGGGGAATATAATAGTTTTTGCCTAATGTGTAATTGTGAAATATGCCCCTAATGTGGAATTCATTTTAGTGGTGTTTCTTTTTTTACAAATGATTTCAATACCTTCCGCGAACAACGTTCAATAAGACAAGCAATTTAAAATAAATGAGGGAGAATTAGCAGTTATTGAAAGCGACATAAAATACTCTTTGCAATCCGATGCAATCCTTCATTTACTACAATTCCCATCTTGTCTGGGAATGCCTTCTTTGCGCAAAGACATCTTTCTCTGGATCCCTTTTCAGCCATGAAGTTTGAGAGCCTCTCTTTCCTTTGTATCAATATTAATTACAATTATTTTACAGTTTTTCATCCTCTCTTCTTGGCGCTACTGAATTATCTTCAGTCATTGGCATGCACAAATACAGTAAGTTAAAATACTCGGAGGGAATGAAAAGAGAAAAAAAGAAAACTCCGGAAACCTACGAGACTGTTTATGATTAAAATAGTTTATGATTAAAAACTATCTTTAATGTGTTACAGTAGATTTCCTTAATCCATGCCTTTATACCAAATGAATCTTCTTTTCTTCCTTAAAGACATTTAAACTTTTCTGAGTTGGTTTCTGTTATAGAGATGCAACTCTTGTTTGGATGGGTCAGTGATCCCATCATTCTTTCCCCAAGACTCGGGATTCCCATTGATGATGCTTGGCAATGATTTCCATTGGAATGCAATGCCACACAGGAAGGGTTGGAAGAAAATTCTTTGCGTTTATATCACCAAAAGACCTTTTCTCTTGGGAACTTAGATCCGCAGGAAATCAAGAGTTGTTGGGCAGAACAGAACCTTCCCCGACAGCGGTTTTAAAAAGCCCCCTCCCGCCAAATATCTGATCCTTTCCAAAGTATTGGGACCCTGCTGATCTAGGTTAGGGTTCAGTAGGTTTGAGTTGTTGGGAGTCAGGCAGCATATAAATTTAATAAGGAGGTAAATAAATAAATTCATGGGAATCTCAGATCTGAAATGTGCAGAGAGCAGCAAGCTAGAGAAAACTGTCTGCCTTCACAGAAGAAGTCACTAAAAGTTCTGGGCATCTGCATAAAGCAGTGGTTAGACACTTGCTATTGTTTGACTAGAAACCCAGAAAAGTACAGCTGTCTTTGCCACAATTCAAACCTCTACCATTGTGATAGTGAACCTATGGCACGCGTGCCACAGGTGGCACGCAGAGCCATTTGTGCAGGCACGTGAGCCCCAGTGAAGCTTATCTGCATTGCGAAGTAAATATTCTACAGTGCTGTTTTGGAAGTAAGCATAGAGAAGGAAAATGCAGTTTTGATCAAAGAATTCAGTGCTTTATTTACCAAAGTAATATACCAAAGATATTGCCGAAGCATGCATGCGCACACACATGAACAAAAAGAAGATTAAACACAGGAAAAGAACTCACAGCTGGGGTTTAGCACAACAAGCCCATGATGCATAACACATCTTGAGCTCTGCTAAGTAGTCACCTTGACAGGTAGAGAAGCATGCTTGATATATTTGCCTCTAATTTTCTCAGTTGCTATCACAACTGCGAAAATAATACGTTAATAATAATAATAATACTGTCACATTCCTTCACAGTTCCATGTGAAACCTCTCTTGAAGACCCCTGCTCAATGAGCGAGGCAGGGGATGATGCAAAAGGACTGATCTCTGCTTTTGTCATTGTGTGAATCTTATGAAATGTATCAGGTTGCTTCCCAGTAGAAAAGGGTGAAAAATTGTGCTTTGGTTTTTCTAGTTTGAGAATAAACAATTCATGATAAGGTAGCAGTTGCAGATTCTTTTACTAACACTAGGCAGCTGCTCCAGGGCTTGGAGGTCTAAACTGGTGAATTATAATAAATTGAAAATGGGATTTGTATTTGCAACAATAATGTCAGATTTCATAATAAATGTGTGTGTTAAATGTTTACACACCATGTTAATTATTAGAAAATCACTCCCTTCTCTTTGCTATGTACTGCCAGCTGCTTTTAACCTTGATTTGTGCAGCTATAATATGCCTATCATCAGTCTTTTAATATTTTTTTCTGCTTGATTATATTTATTTTCAAACCGTTTCAGCAAAAAAAGCTGTTTTCTTCCTGAGAGCACTGATCTGAATCTGTCTCTCAGGAGGAGCGTGGTCAGTTGGAAGCCCCTCTCCATTAGCATATAGGGAATCCATTTAGACTGAAGCCCTAGCCCTGCTGGTAAGGGTTAAAATTGCTTAGAAGTGACTTTAGAAGGGATGGGGTGTATGGCTAGTTCTCAGCCTACAAGCAGTCAATCAATCAATAATTTGGAATTGGTGACCTCAGAAAGGGTGCTTTATGGCCTGTAAAGCACTTTTGGCCATTGTAAAACGTTGCACCCTCCCCAGTCACATGACCATATTTTGGGCACTTAGCAACTGGCTCACATTTACAACTGGTTGCCACTTCTCACAGTGATACGATCGTGATTTGTGACTTTTTTTTAAATCCGTTTTCTGCAAAAAAAAAAAAGCCCATTTGAAGGAATGGATTCAAAACTGTGTGAATCACTTAATGATCTTCACCAAAACATAATAAATTGGGGGCATGTGAATACCTCGACTTACAACCATCACAACTTTACAATCGAAATTCTGGTTGTAAGTCTAGGATTACTTGTACAGTAAGGTTTATGTATTCCCTGAAGCGGCCGCATGGTGTGATCAACTGTCTGCTTCCATCTCTACCAACTTAGAACTGCGCTACATTTTCTGCAGCATTTAGCTTGTTTGTGGGTGGATCTGAACTCTTAAAAGCAAAATATAGAATGGGAATCTAAAATGTAAACTGGATTCTGAGTGAGTTCCCAATGGCCACTTTCAGTATTTATTTCCTTCCTTCCTTCCTTCCTTCCTTCCTTCCTTCCTTCCTTCCTTCCTTCCTTCCTTCCTCCCTCCCTCCCTCCCTCCCTCCCTCCCTCCCTCCCTCCGCATGTTCATAATATCCGACATTTCAAGCATTCAGACTTTACTGAACTTACTTTACATCATTCTTTTCTTCCATAAGATTAATGTAAATTCAGTTTAAAAAGTGCTGAACAAGATGAACTCTGATGCCGCTTTGTCAGACACATTTACCCCTACCTATTTGACTTGATTAATCTGTGCAGAGGTATCTGATCGGGATCACATCCT
Organism: Naja naja; assembly: GCA_009733165.1. NCBI lineage: Eukaryota > Metazoa > Chordata > Lepidosauria > Squamata > Elapidae > Naja > Naja naja. Next base: position 212,853,315 of record CM019148.1, read on the forward strand.
CTGACACATCTGGGAATATTAAAACCAACTGGGGCATTACATTGATGCCAATGGAAATATTTTTGCTGTCCCACCAGAACACGGGGTTTAAAAGTGCTGCCTAATAGTAAATCACTCTGCTCTAGTGGAAGACAGTTTTGGTCATGACTCTAATCCAATCTACTAAATGGAATTAATAGGCAGGATTTAGCAGGCTTTATTTCTTCAGGGTCAGATTCAAGGGTAATGCAAAAGAAATGGTGGTAGCTACCGGTAACTCTTCAATAAGCTACGCAGAAATTCAAGACATAAGGTAGGCTTTTATTATCTAGATGGAATCTTTTCCAGTAATAGGAATACAAGTAGCTTCTGAATTTTGAATTTAGTGAGAGAGAGGAGTGAATAGAGATACATCTCTGATTTATTCTTCAAATCTTAAAAGAGGTTAAAATTGCTTTAATTTAGGAAATGCTGAACGCATTTTATAAAGAAAGAATGGTAATTGTTCACATAATGGCAGGTAGAAGTGTATAGTTTTGAAATGTCCACTGGGTGTCACTGTTGTTTCTTGCTTTCAAAGACATATATTTTTACCATTAGCAAAACTCAAGGCAGAATTTAAGTCATTCATTCTTCTTAACCTCCAGTAAAAAAATCTCCTTTGAACTGAGCTCAACTCCCAGCAACTTCATGGGACAGTAATAGGTGACAGAAGAACCCTTGCAACCTTGCAAAGTGGGACAGGTTCTGATATCCCCCCTGTCGTATATTTCAGAGGTAGATGCACTTTTATCATTACTGTAAAAAAGAGGCTATTTGTAACTCAGGATTCAACTGTGGAATTCTTGGTGCTCTCTGAGCTTGGTTGTTTTCTTGAAAACATTTCATTATACAATGAGGTCAGAGGTGGTATTCAGCAGGTTCTGACCAGTTCTGGAGCGGAAATTTTGAGTGGTTCGGAGAACCAGCGAATACCATCTCTGACTGGAGATTTTACAGTATCCTTCCCCTGCAGTGCCCACCAAGCCATGCCCGCAGAACCGGTAGTAAAAAAAAATTGAATCCCATCACTGAATGAGGTAACATCACTGCTGAGCAGAAAGAACTTCATACTACAGATAATCCTCAACTTATGACCCTTCAGTTCGCAAACACTTGAAGTTATAAAGGGGTGGGGGAAAAAGTGACTTATGATTGATCCTTGCAGTCCATCACAGCATCCCTGTGTGGTCAGATGACCACAATTTGAGTGCTTGGCAACTGGTCACCATTTGTAACCTTCCCAGCTGGCTTCCAGCAAGCAAAGTTAATGGGAAAAGTTGGAATCACTTAACCAGTTTAGTAACCGTGGAATATTAAATTTCAGTTGGAAAATGCCAATTAGAGTTCTAAATGTTTTTAATGTTGGTTAGATTCTAGTCCCGCCTTAGGTGTGAAAAATGGGCAGGGTGACTTTTCACACCCTGCCCATTTTTCCCTCTCAACCCGACCCACCAATAATAGGCTGGTACGTGTAAAATAGGAGAAGAAAGGAATATTAGATAGGTTCTCCTCCTTGAGTTATTTATAAATAATAATAAAGGTGGGATTAAAAAAAAAGAAATGAAAGAAACATGGAGAAAAGGTGTTGTTGTTGGTGGGGAGACAGAAGCTGTATTTGAGCCTCTACCTGCATATAATATCCTAAAAAGAACCTTGTCAGCATTCCGAGTAACGCATCTGCCAAAAGCAGAACTCTGAGGAAGGTAGATTCTTCAAAGTTAACATGTTTATTGGATACATCCTATCAGCACAGCCAGTGAAAACCAACTCTAAAAGTTCCCGTGGTTTTAGCCTAATTAAAAGAGCAAATGTTTCCCTCCCCAGATATCACTGGTCACATTGTTCAATGAAAGCAGCTGGCAGGCTGCTTCGTCACCCCTCCTTTCCTTCAACTGCCACCTGTTGGGATGACCTTGGTTCCCACAAGAAAACTTTTGTTTTGACTGTTAGCCAGTCTATCTACTTCCCCCCTCCCTTCCCCTTTCAGAGTTCGTGGCAACTATGAGGCAGCAGAAGATGGCTTCAGCCAGGTTCATGTCAGAGTTGGCAGTCCTGATGTAGCTGACTGGAACCCTAAGTAGGTGAACTCTTGTTGCAAAGTTGAGATATTCCAGCTTTCCAAACTTTGGTGCACCTATATTTGGGTGGACTTCAACTCCTAAAATTCCAGCAGTAGCTATGTTACCTGGTGAATTATGGCTAGTCAAAATTCACATATATTGGGGGGGGGGCTCTGTGATTGTCCAAGACAAAAGTACAGTGTTCCTTGTTCATCTAATAATACAATTGGCTAGCTAGGATTTGGAAGCAAATGACAGGGTAATAGTTTATGCACACTTAAGGAACATTCTGGGAATCTAGCAGTGTGTTAATTTACAAACCATAAAGTGAATACATAAATATAAATCCAGTTCATTAAAATTCTGCACTTCAGAAGAATTTGAGAAACACCTGTTGGCTGGAGAAAGAAAGAAACAGTAGAGAAAAATTGGATTGTATGAGTGTCTGAAAACTTCTAAGTGTATTAGAAGACAAAGATGTCTATAAACAACATTTGGGAAAATGATGGTTATTTAAGTAATAATGGCCAGTGGTACAATTGATAAAAGTGTTAATATATTCTATTGGAGATGGTTACAGTTTTTTTAAAAAAAATACCTTTCCCCTCCTATACAAGGTGGCATTTTCATAAATGCCACAGTGACATCTGTGTAGCTCCAGTTAAATGTCAGACTAGTTTTGAAAGCTTCCTTCACAGTTAGCAAAGGAAGCACATTTTGAGGCAGCTCAGTTTTCAGTAGAGTCTTTCAGTTCCTTTGCTGGCATGGAAATGAAAGGAAACTTTTGAAGAAAAAGTTGCCATCTTTTGTCCAGGTCAGACTTTATGAATTTAGTTAGTTTGAAGGACAAGCTATATGTGTATTATATTTCCTGAACACTCGTCTTATTCCAAGATCTGGAATATGTTATTTTTAGAACTTAAGGGAGGTTGGCTTCATTGACCGGTGAAAGGAGTATAGTGGTAGATGATTATTATTACAGAGGGCTGGCTTGAGGATTTTTTCCCCTTGGGAGGGGGGAGTCTGGAAAATGATTTTCTTGGCGAAAGCCCCTCTTGTTTTAGAACAGCTTGACTCACCAAATAAGGATGGGCTTTTCTCTCTTGTCTATTTGGGAAGTACAGAAGACCATGCCCTTTTCAACAGCCTTTTGAGCTGGAGAGCAACTTATTTGGAAGTAGCCAGCCAGCCCCAGGGATCAAACCATTTCTAGTTTTGGGGCCACATGTTGTGTTTTATTTGTGATTTGTAATTGGCATGTTTTATGTTTATTTATGATGATTGTGACTCGATCAGAATCATTGAAGGGGTCAGCAAATTAATAATTTTAATAAATCCACAAAGCAATTGAGAACTTTGAGTGGGCTAAAAACAATTTTTGGCTCAGCTGATTCAACCATAGGGCAGGATTGGATAGCCCACTGTCCTCAGCCAGCATCTTTTATTGACGGTCTGGAGTTTGCAATGATCATGACCTTCTCTTAGTTGCAGGATAACTGAACACAACAGCATGATCTTCTAACTGTTGGATATGGAAAGTAAGGATACAGTATTTTCCTCTAAAATACTGTTGCTATTAGTGTTAATTCTCTCTAAAAGAATGTCAACCATTAAAAGTAGTAATAGATCAGGCAGTTGAAGGCGAAAAAAGAGCATTGAAAGAATATCCGAAGGATAGTGAAGAAGATGCAGTGAAGCCGGTATACCAAGAAGGTTTTACTGAATGCTGGGGAGACCAAATTGGTCTACTCAACAGACCAAATAAAAAACAGAAAAAAAAGACATGGGAAGACAAAGTATTACGTGGCCAGTAAATTAAAAAACAAAAATATCAGGCAAAGCAGGATAATAACAAGACCTGGCAATGGCTAAGAGCAGGAAAGTTAAAGAAAGAGACCAAGGGTCTAATTCTGGCTGCAGAAGATCAAGCTTTAAGGGAAAAATGCATACAATGTCAGAATTCAGAAGACAACAACAGATGGCAAGTGCTGCCTCTGTAAAGAAGCTGAGGAAACATTGGGTCACCTGATTAGCTGCTGCAAGAAGATCACACAGACCAACTACAAACAGCGGCAAGACAAAGTAGCAACAATGGTGCATTGGAAGATCTGCAAGAAATACCATTTGCCTGCAAGGAAGAACCGTTGGGACCATAAAATAAAGAATAATAGAAAATAAAGAAACTAATATGCTCTGGGACTTTATAATTCAAACCGACAAGCACCTGCTTCATAACACCCCAGATTCAATAATTATTGACAAGAAAGTCGAACAAGTCTGGGTAGTGGACATGGCAGTACCTGGAGACAGCAGAATAAAACAGAAAGAACTGGAGAAAACAACAAATACAAATACCTGCAAATAGAAACGGAACAACTGTGGCAAAAGAAAGTAAAGATAGTAGCAACAGTAACAGGAATCTTGGGTGCAATCCCAAAACAATGAAGCACCTCTTGAATACCTTTGACATTGATAAATTCACCATCAATTGCAAAAGGCAGCTTGATTGGGAACAGTTTATATCCTGCAACAATACCTCTATTACATCATGAAATATCCACATCTGCCTATCTCATATCCTTCGGAATCCCTCCCAAATACGTGTAAACTACAACTCCTAGCCATATACTCTCATCTGTGCATTATGTCAAACCAATACAGAGCCAATGTTTGATCTCTTAATAGCACCACTGATTACTCGGTGAAGAAATAGAACCGAGCACATGCTTTCTGCATAGTTTATAGTATTTAAAGGCTCTCCTCATATGAGCATCTATGTTTTGTCCAACAGCTACCAGAAGCCACTTTGTATGAAAGCCAATCTCCATATACTTCTGAATATTACATGCAGAGGTGGTATTCAGCAGGTTCTGACCAGTTCTGGAGAACCGGTAGCTGAAATTTTGAGTGGTTCGGAGAACCGGTAGCGGATATTTTGACTACTTTGGAATACCACCTCTGACTGGCCCTGCCCCATCTATTCTCTGCCTCCCAAATCCCAGCTGATTGGCTGGGTCTTCTTTTGTTGCCCTGCCCAGGAGAACGGAGCTGGAAAGCAGGTTACTGGGGTGGGGAGAGGATAGGGATTTTACAGTATCCTTCCTGTGGAGTGGGGTGGAAATTGAGATTTTGCAGTATCCTTACCCTGCCATACCCACAAGCCACGCCCACCAAGCCATGCCATGCCCACAGAATCAGTAGTAAAATTTTGAATCCCACCACTGATTATAAGCCAGGAAAGAATCTCTTATGACAGGGTGTGACAGTGTTGACTAAGTTTATTTATGAACATTCCTTTTCTTCCATGGAATTTGAGGGCTTCCAAGGGAGTTTTCCTCAAGTCAGTTTTGGTTAGACGCAGAATGGCCGATCTCCAATATGGTTACACATCTTAAACTACAAATGATGGTAATTTGTCTGTCTTCCCTAAGCTATGCAGCTTTCAAAATTGTTCCTTCTCCTGAGCAGACCAGTTTAATGGTCTTAAGTTTTTAATACAATAGTAGCAGTATTATTTTGAGGGGTTTGGGCAAATTGTAGCTATTTACAGTGTTTGTAAATTGTCTCAATCAGACTTCTGACAGTTTTTCTCAATTACAGAAATGGAAATGTATTCATTTAAAATATTTTTATAGCTGCCCATATTTTATAAAATAATGCCAGCCAGCTATCCATCAGGGCAAGGATAGATACATTCTTAAAGCATTCACAAATGCAGGCAATGCTGTCTCAGTAGCACAACTGGGCTTGAACTCCACCTGAAAGGATTCAGGTAAGCCACTTTCTCCCAGTCCCTTTGGAGAAAGAACTACAATTTGCATTTCTCCTTTGCTTCACAGAAAGAATAGTGGAAGACCATGAAATGATTGTTGAAGTCCATTCAAAGTGGGGAATTGAAGAAGGCAATAAATTTTATTTCCGGAAAAATTATGCCAAATATGAGTTCTTTAAAAACCCTGAGGTAAGTTCTTATTACATAGGTAAATACCTCAGATTTAATATTCAGCATAAGTGTTCATAGTTACAGGAACTCAACAGCTATACGAAATCTAGTGGCAAAAATCTTTGGAGCATATACCGTTCTCCCTTTGATTCAAAGGACTAACAGTTTAGCCCCATGTTTTTTTTTACTAGAGTCCAGCAAGGTAAAGTTGTAGAGCGGAGTGAGGAATCATCCAGCACGAGCCAGACTACCTAAAGCAGAGGCGGGGAACGATGGCCCCTTTATGACTTGTGGACTTCAACTCCCAGAATTCCTGACTGCCTCAGGAATTCTGGGAGTTGAAGTCCACAAGCCATAAAAGGGCCATCTTTCCCCACCCCACCCTGACATAGCAACATAGGTTCCTCATGCCCCCACCCAGTGGAAGGACTGGCATTGTAGGAGGAGGTCATTTTCTTTGTTCTTGTGCCCATGTTCTGGGGGGGGGGGAAATAGGCTTGCAAAACCTTGCTCCAAATTCCTCAGCTACTTCCTTATGTATGAAGAGAGCTTGAAGGTTATGGTGGCAGTCAAAAATCTCTTGCTGAGAGGCAATTGACTGCACATTGTTTTATATACAGACAAAAATGACAAATGGTTTTCTTCCTGGGCTCCTTTCAATTATTACAAGCTGTGAGCTGTGTACCTTGTAAGAGTCTTCCACAACATGGTACTTTCCAATTCTGCTGACACACATCTGGAGAAGACTCGGAAGTACTACCAGGATCAAGTAGTCCTCACTTAATAACTGCCCTGCTTAGTAACCACTTGAAGTTACGATAGCCTTGTAAAAGTAACTTTGCAACAAGTCCTTGCATTAATGATCGTCACAGTGTCATGTGGTGATTCAATAGCCATTTGCACACCTTCATGGTTGACTTCTGACAAGCAGAGCCAGTGGAGAAGTAAACAGTAAAATTGCATGTTGCAGTCACATGATGTCTCATTTAATGACCATGAGTGACCCCCTTAATAACTACAGAGAAAATCCCATTGCAGTCACATGTCTTGCTTAATGGCCACCTTTTTTAGTGACAGATTGCTGGTTTCGGTTGTGGTTGTAATGCTAGGACTACCTGTATTTAAGTCCATAGAAAATTTCCTTGGCCATGGAATCCTGACAGGTATCTACTCCCATGTTATTTCTTTTAGAAAGTAACATCAACATGGACCTTCTGCTTACCAAGAAAGTGGTCTTCTATGAACATTGACTTCAGACACAATGGCTGCTGAAGTATTTCTTGTGAGAAAAGTCACCTCCTTCCCCCAAAACTAGTTCTCATTGTTTGATTTTATTATCCTGGCTTATTATAATATCAAATATCCCGATTTACTGGGAGTCAGGCATTCTTTCAATTCACATTCACAAATAAATAATTCAGATGGAAAGTTGCTGAATTCCAATTTCCAATACTAGAGTAGTCAGAATTGTTAATGGAGTTTTCTGTATGTCTATGGAAATTCTCAGTCATCCAGGTCATGGTTGTCCCAAAGGTGCTTTTTCAAGAGGCAACTGGACTTTCTGGTTTTCTGTATGGCTTTCTTGCCATCTACCATAGTGTTGCCTGGATTGTTGCAGTCTAGATTATGATAATCATGACAAAGCCCACAATATAGCCTGTGTCCAGCTCAAGCATAGGAAACATTTAGTGCCTTCTGTTAACTTTTTATTTTGCAGGTTTTTTTCCCAGATCATTTGGTATCCCTTTCAAATGAGAGCAATGGCACAATGAACCACGCACAGATTTTGCAGGTAAGGTACTGAAATGAAACCATTTACCTGGATCAAACCACAAATTCCATTAAACATTGTTAAGCATACTCTCCCTTCTGTGTAAAGTAGTAAGAATTGGGGACCCGATTTTTAATCCCCCCCCCGAAGCATCCTTCGTTGAGATTGCATCCGTTGTGGTTGACTTTTATGGTGCTCTAATCCACATTTCTCATTAAAACAGTGCGGGGAGGGTTGAGGATCATCATCAGGCACTTTGTTGGTCCCTCTTCATTCCAGATGATTTTTAAACAGACTAAAAATACAGATTCTACCAGCACTTCCTGATGATTCAGTTCGGACTATTGAACTGAATATTGAATATCATTCGAGTCCAACAGTGATTTGTGCATTTCTGTTCTCTAGCCAATCGCTTCTCCTTAAGATCACCCCTCTCTCTCTGCTGCTGAAACTGCTCAGGAGCCTTTGGCAAAAGTATTCCAGATCTTCAGGACTTGTCCAGTGATCTCTGTCTACATGCCTTTTGATACCATAAGACCAGGGGTCCCCAGACTTGGCAACTTTAAGACTTGTGAACTTCAACCCCCAGAATTCTCCAGCCCAAAGTCTTAAAGTTGCCAAGTTTGGAGACCTCTAAGACAGTTTAGAGATTTAACTTAAACCTATCCATGATGAAGCCATGTTGGTTCTCATTTTTTAATGTTTGATTTATCGATCTGAGACAAATTAATTGTCAGCTACTGTAATTATCCTATAATTGCCAGTTTCTCCCCCTCAGATTTTCTTTTAGAAATTAGGAGTCTCATTGATAATTTTCCAGTCCTTGGGAATAGATGGCAGTGTTATACAGATTGTGTATTTTTATCAGCAGGTCAACAATTTCATGTAGTTCTTGGAATCCCTCAGGTGGATACCATCTGGCTTAAGATTTATTTATTCTTAAGGTGTCACTTAGGTTTATAAGCATCTCTTCCTTTTAATGAAGTCACTGTGTGTGTTGCGTGTGTGTGCGCATGTGTATCCATACATTTGTGTAGCAAAGCAAAAGTGAGCCTGGAGAAAAAGAATGGCCTTCTCACCTAACTGTGCTATCAGATAATGTTATGTGTGATAATAGCCTGCCATCTGCACAAAAGTATTGAAGAAATTATAGCTGGTTGGTTGAATTGTGAATAATATTGGATGAGACAACTGAGCAGAATTCCAGTCCCAGCTGTGAAAAATCTTGTGCTAATTATAAGCATTTTCATGAAGATAGGGGACTTTCTCCTGCAACAGGAAAAGTTGGCAGATCTGGGTCTTAGTAATCACTCTTCTAAAAAATGCAAATAGCAACCCAGAGGAGCAATGGTTGTAGAATAAAGTGAACTTAGTATGGAATTATCTTGAGCACACTTAGCACTTACAGCACTTAGCACTTAGCATTTTTAAAAAGTTGTAGATCTTTCAACGATACGTATAATATGCAGAAGCTCATTGTTCAATGTCCTGAGCAAATGCCAAAGCAATGCTAGAATTTGTCTACAAAAAACTGCAAGATAAGAGAACATTCCAATGGAAGTTAAAGAGTGGGGTTTCACTCTTTCTCTCTCTCTCTCTCTCTCTCTCTCTCTCTCTCTCTCTCTCTCAGATGTTTTTAAGTTCCACTGCATATCCTGAAATTCATGGTTATTTGCATTTTAAAGAGCAAGGGAAGAAAACCTGGAAAAAAATGTACTTTTTGTTACGAAGATCTGGCCTGTATTTTTCCACTAAGGGAACATCAAAGGTAAGTTTGGCAAATGGAAAGGAAGAAGTGTTAGAAATTGGTATACATTTTATGTAGTGAGGGTTTTTTCTGTTGTCATTTTAAGTCCGTAGAGATTTAGAAAAATTTCCTCTCAGTTTTGTTCTTGTTGAGCAGTGTGTCAGCGTTCTGAGCAACGCACCCATTGAAAGCAGAACTCAGAAGTAGGTAGATTTCTCAAAGAACATATTTATATCATATGGGCACAGCAGGTGAAAACCAGCTCTAATAGTTTCTGTGGTTTTCACCTAATTAAAAGAGCTAAAAATCCCCCCTTCCAGGTGACACCGGTCACATTGTCCAATGAAGATGGATGACAGGTTCCTCTCTTCCTTCAATAGCCACCTGTTACAGTTACCTTGGTTCCCACAGGGAAAAAAAATTGTTTTGACTGTAGCTGGACTATCTCCTTCCCCTCTCCCTTCCCCCTCTCAGGCTTCATGGCAACTATGAGGCAGCACAAGATGGCTTCAGCCAGGTTTGCTTCAGAGTTGACACAGTGGTTCCCAACATTTTCTATGCATTACACCCAGAGGTGGTATTCAGCAGGTTCTCACCTGTTCTGGAGAACTGGTAGCGGAAATTTTGAGTAGTTCAGAGAACCGGCAAATGCCACCTCTGACTGGCCCCACCCCCATCTATTCTCTGCCTCCTGAGTCCCAGCTGATTGGCTGGGTCTTCTTTTGTTGCCCCGCACAGGAGAACAGAGCAGGAAAGCAGGTTAGTGGGGTGGGGAGGGAATGGAGATTTTACAGTATCCTTCTCCTGCCATGCCCACAGAACCGGTAATAAAAATTTTTGAATCCCACCACTGATCACTCCCCTAGGATTTTTTTTGATTAATATTCACACCCTCTATAAAAGTAATTGTGACTTGTGACTCATGCCTCAGTGACACGAGCCACTCTTTGTGGCACCCTCTGAAATTTCATCTGGTATCCCATGGAGGTGTGGGCACCCCAGATGGGAATCTCTGCTGTGGAGAAACAGAGGTGAAAAAGTGGATAATCCAATCCTTAGGATATAGACTTGTAATGAATTATGGTCTGAAAAAAATATAGTTAACTTTCCACTTTAAAGGATTAATGATGTTGCTCTTAAAACATAAAAAAAATGTTTAAAAAAAGTTGCATTATGATTAAGTTTAGAGTTTTATGGTCTCTGGGAGGGTATCACAAGAGCTACAATATTATGCTGATGGTCTCTGCCTATGCAAGAAGTGGTGATATCCTGTACATTTTTAATGTATTTATTTATTTTCATCCCACCTTTATTATTTTGCTGAATGACTCAAAGCAGCGAACATACCTAATACTCTTTCCTCCTCTTTTCCCCACAGCAGCAAACCGCTGAAATTGGCCTGTTCTCAGAAATCTTTTTACTGGAGGACTAAAATATTGTCACTTTAGTTCTTCCAGTCACACTCTGGAAGAGGACTGAGGGTCCCTAACTGTCTTGCAAGTGATTGGGAATTCTGTAGTTCAGGAGCTTTGTATCAGTTAGTTTTCCTTCCCTTGGGATTGAAGCCAAGGGAAGATATCGTGATCTGGGGAAAAATATCCACGGAGCTATCCTCACGATCTGGGCCAAAAAGTTACAATGGCAGGCATGACTGTATGACCAAAGCTCCACCCCTTTGTACAGGAAAAAAAAACATTTCTGCACCTACAAAGGAACCTGGCTTCCTTTACTTGGGCTGATCTGTCATCTGGATTTTTTGACCCTCCCTGAGGACTGGATGCCCCTGCAGTTGGTGCATATTTGTCAAGGCCCTTGCCTTTGGTAAAACTTGCTGTGCCTGTGCATTACAATGGCATCTAGTTCGGCCTGTATTTCTGGCAGTGATGGTTTTGTCGGTTGTTTCCAACAGTTTTGTCCAATCTACATTTTGATTTGTTCTCGAATTTGAGATCCGCAATTACTTCTGGGTGAAACTAATAGTGGAAAATCACATGAGGGTTGCGCTTCACATTGGGCCATAGTTTGCTTTTGGTGTAATCTGTTGGATAAAGATTCAAGGTGCTGGTACTTACCTATAAAGCCCTACATGGCTTAGGGCCGGGGTACCTGTGGGAACGTCTCCTGCCAGCATTGAATACCCATCGCCCGGTGCGCGCTCACAGACAGGGCCTCCTTGGGGTACCGTCGGCCAAACAATGTCGGCTGGTGGTCCCTAGGGGAAGGGCCTTCTCTGTGGGGGCGCCCACTTTGTGGAACCAGCTTCCCCTGGAACTACGATTGGCCCCTGACCTCCGCTCCTTCTGCCGCGGCCTAAAGACTTGGTTATTCGAACAAACCGGTCTGGACTGGGGGGGGGTTAGTTTTAAGTGTCTTGTTGATTAGGTTTTAAATACTTTATCTGGTCTAATTAGTTCAATTATCTTTTAATTCTTTTAACTTTTGTATTGGGTGTTTTTATGTGAGCCGCCCTGAGTTCCTTGGGAGATAGGGCGGCATATAAGGCAAATAAATGAATGAATGAATGAATGAACAAACAAACAAACAAACAAACTATAGTGGCTGGGTTTATATTTCATCCTATGCAACAAATAAGAAACAGCAAAACCAAATAAGCCACATTTTAGTTTTAGCAGAGTCTCTTAAACACAATTATCATGTTCAGTACTTCCAGTTCTTTTCCTTTAAAAACGTTGACTCTTCCTCTTCAGTGCATATGGCTATTTTAGTAGTGTTGATGAAGGTTTCCCTAATCTAAAAGATCTTGAGTGGCCATAAGATGCTGTACGCAACTTGGAAAAACTTTCCATAACCCTTCAAAAATTCACTGCATTCCCCTGTAGGCTTTTTTCTCTCCCTTTCCTTCTCTCAACCACACGCCCACACCTGAGAACAATTATTTGAGAGTGGATATATAGTATTTTTTATGTTTTTCATTTTAGGAACCACGACACCTGCAGCTTTTCAGTGAATTCAGCAGTAGCGACATATATGTGTCTTTGAGAGGCAAAAAGATATCTGGAGTACCAGCCACATTTGGGTTCTGCTTCAAGGTAAGGATTTAGTATTTTAATAAGAGCTAAACATCTTTCAGTGAATTAGCGGGGTTTTTTTTTCTCTCCCCCACATGCTAAGCCACTCTTTTGATGCAGGGGAAAAAAAACTTAAGAAGAGATTTTGTTTGTGAAATAGGAGAATTAGTGGCTTTTATTTCAACAGGTATAGTCTTCAAGATATGCATTAATGCTAAACAATATGCTGTGGCCTTCTAGCCTTATAAAGCAGGAGGAACCAGGGACCTGAAATACCTTTATGCAGACAGTGAGCAAAGTAGGACCTGTTGGATGACAGCAATTCGGTTGCTGAAGGTAAATGTCTTTTCTTTTGTGTATTGTCTTCACCAATTGTTTCTATAGTTACCGTACACAATACATTTCACTCTTCTCTTTACCCTCTGGGTAAAAGTGATATTTTTAGCCTTTGGAAACTCAGTGTTGCATGTGTATATTTCTCATCTGCACAATTATTTCAGTAAATAATGTTTGCTTAAAACATAAAAACCAATTAGAATTAGAAGGTAGCACCACAAGGATGCAAGACAAAAGTATACAAGCCTCTTATAGAAATATGAAGTCAAAGCTCACTAAAAGTGATGGGGAAAAAAAAGATAAAGCTCTTGGCTTAGAGTAGTCACTAAAAATGGGTGCCAGGCATGCTTCCCAGGAAAGGCATCCTGTGAAGGGAGAACCACAACTGAAAAAGCACTGCATATAGCGCAACCCACTCCATCTTAGAAGGATGACCAGGCTGCCTGGAGAATGCAGCACCGTTTGGAAGAGACATTCCATTGGAAGAAGTGGAAGGAAGCTGCGGGAGAAGTGAGTCACTTAAAACACACCTTGCAATGGTCGAAGAATAGGCTGAAAATGAAAAAGCCATCGGAGGATGCAGAAGTTATTTTTGCTCAAAAGCACTGTCACCAGTTTCAGATTATCAGAGAAATGCTTGTTACTGTTATTCCAAAGAATTAGTTCAAGAGTATTTATTCCTTAAGGATGATGTTCCATTTATAGCAATCCTGTATTTTACCAACATTTTTTCCATCCCTTTTGCTTTGTTCCGTCACAGTTGGTGTTCTAAGGATCGGAAGGCAGCAGAGCTGCATTACATCTTTTAACTGGTAGTGATAGGAAACTTTGCATCTGGGACCATTCCACTCCAATAAAAGTGAACGTTAAAATTCAATTAAGAGGACTACATTGCTTCAGGCAGTTTAGATGGATTTTTTTTAAAAAAAATCTAAAATAATGTAGCATAGATTAGGAAATAATAGAAATTTTAGCAGATGCCAGTGAAGTTAAATAGTCTATAAAACAGATATTTTCATTGGAATGAGGTAAGGTTCATTGCTTACAATTGAACTAACTCAAAAATCTTACCACAAAACCATCACTCATTTGGTAGTTATATCAGTGTTGATTCACACAATACACTAAACCATATTGTGGTTTCTTTTGGTACTTGAAATATTGTCTGAAGACAATCAGTTATGGCCTAATGACTTAACTTGAATAAGCCATGGTTTAAGGCAATATGTTAATCCAATCTATATATATCTGCCTTAGACTACTGTGATTTCTTTGTTAATATATATCTATTTGCTCTTTATTCATTCATTTTTAAAACATTGATAAACTATTACAATTTCTGTTAGGATAAGGAAAACGTTTCCTTTAGAAAAAGTATTTTTCCATTTAGAAAAAGTAAAATTGGACACATACTTTGGCCCATTATATAGTTACAATAATATTTCAAAGGAGAAGTCAGATTCAGTTTGTTGGGCTGAATGCTTTGTGGAAAAAATTATAGTGATTGGGTTGCCATAAAGGATTGGTGTGTACATCGTATTAGGCCATTGGCTTGGATCATATACTGTTCCTCAATTTATAGAAGAATGTAAGTGTGATTGCAAAACCTACTTCTAGTCATATTATGCATAATTTGAAGGATTCTCCTAGAACAACATTTCAGGAGTTGTAGATAACTTCAGAAAATAAAGTTAGAGAGGAAAAGTTTATCCTGTGAATAATCTGTTTACTGATCATTCTTGTAGCTGGTGTACTGGCCTAGATAAAAACCTTTTTAATTCATGATTTGCTCAACTAGAACTTGTTGAAAAATTCACAGTTGTTTGGGCTCACTCATCACACTAAGCCATAAAAACCACTGTAAATGGGATGTAGTAGTTTAATTGGGATACAATAACTTAATGCAGCCAAAGAGTTTGATGTGATTTGGCATATCTCACAGAATAATATTGTAGAAAGATTTAGCTTCGTTTAAAAGAGAAGTGGTTCTAAGGCTATCTTCCTCCAAGCAACACATAGTTTTCCTAATCAAAAATAATGATTTCTGTAATTGTTATTCTGTCCTAAGCAGAATGATCTGATCACATTTCCTGCGATCTTAGCAAATACATCTTCAGTTAGCTTCCCTAGAGCTCCTTGTGCAAAGTAAGATTGGTTGTTTTCAAAATGCCTTTGTTAATACTTTTCGCAAGCCAGTCACTTAACAGCACAAAACTACAGTGCGCATAGAAAGAGTGTTTAAATAATTGCTTTTGTTATGCCGCTATTTAATCACCACTTTAGCATTTATCCAAATCCAATGCAGGATATAAGAGATGTTTAAAATTGCAAAAGATTTTCCTAGGGTTTTTCTGGATGGGCTCTAGAAACAAAAAGGGAGCCTAATTCCACCTTGCTACTACCTTATAAACACAAAAGCTTGTTGCCCTTTTGTTGTTAGTGTTGGAATCAATGAAAAACTGTCCCAGTGTATTACAGGATTTTTGTATTACTATTGTTATTGGCAGGTTCCTTAGGGATGTTCTTTCAGGTACACTGAAGTTTTCTGGGTCACCAGGTGGCCCTGTCTCTTTGCCTATAATCTACTTGTCAAAGGATAAGAACAAATTTAGGCAGACATTCTCCTTTTCCTCCTCCTGCTCATCATAGTTTTTGAGACAGAGATCTGTTCAGTTATTTTTTTAAAAAACATGGAAACTTATTATTTTATCATTTTGAGAACACCTGAAAAAAAAAATCTATAAAACAGGCATGCCTATTGTTTTTAGTATGTAGCAGAACATCACTCAGCCCATGTTTAAAAGAAATGGAATAATAATTTGGCTTATCATATTCAGTGATAGGATTAATTTTCTAAGTCAACATTGCCCAACTCTGGCTCTTTTACAGATGTTGGTCTGTAACTTCAATCATACAGCCTAGTGGTAGAACTCCCTTCTGTCTATCTGCCCTGTCTCTCTCAATTTATATAGCAGCCCATCTCAAATTCTTGCCTCTGGGCAACTAGTAACAATTAAAAACAGCATGAAATACTATATGTAACATTTAAAAACGCACACATAATCAGCAGCATTTTTTTAAAGAACAACCAACACAATCAATCTAACTATTGCACGGGCTCTGAGACACACCCAAGCCTCCAAACTCAATGATGCAACCTTGTGAGAAGGCCTTACAAAAAGCCAGCAGGGTTGGGTCCAATCATGACAGAAAATGATCTGTATCTGGGCTCTAGGTGGCAGTCTCTAATAGATATGACCCAGAGCATGCCTCTCTTTTTGGGCCTAGTGGGACGGGTAGACCCAATCAGGGAGACATGGTCCCTCAGATAACCTGGCTGCAGAAGCTGTGGTAGTGCAGTGGTTAGAATGCAGTATTGCAGACTGCTCACTGCCAGGAGTTCAGTCCTGACCAGTTCAAAGTTGACTCAGCCTTCCATCCTTCCAAGGTTGGTAAAATGAGAACCCAGATTGTTGGAGGGCAACATGCTGACCCTGTAAACCACTTAGAGAGTGCTGTAAAGTACCATGAAGCAGTATATAAGTCCCAAGTGCTATTGCTATTGCATGTTATGCCTGTGTTTCTATTTTAATGGTAGAATATTCTCAGATGGTTGAATTATTATACATAAAATTGTAATAGTTCTTATTCCTTGTTTATAGTATGGAATGCAGTTGTACCAGAATTACACACAGCCTTATCAAGGTAGAAGTGGGGGCAGTTTTCTTAGTACACCCATGGTAGGTATATTTAATAACAATTACTTAAACTGAAATATAAATACAACCTCCTGATTGTTGCATTATGTGGCCTCCTTGGGCAACTTTTTGGAGATAATGTAAGAGGAGGAAATAATTTAGCTTGTTTATTATTATGGGATTTTCTGCTTTGGTTGCCAAAACAATATGATTTCCCCACATATTGTCTGTATGCTTTTATTGATTTAGTTATATACAAATAGAATGAATAAACAAAGAAATGAATGAATTTATAAATTAATTTGATGCTACACTATTCTTGGAGCAAGTGTAGCCCTACAGTTACTAGTTTGGTACTCTTTATATAATTCCTGTAGCTGTTTCTTATTTCCTCCCCTCCATTTTTCTTTTCAATAGATGGTATTTGGGTTGTTTTTATGTTAAAGCAGGATATATCTCTAAAGGTAATTGCAGCTACAGCTCCCCATCAACCCAGACCATTGGCTGGGACTTGTAGGAGTCAAAGTCTGTTCGATCCAATAGAGAGAAAGATATCTACCTCAGTTGTAAATGGTATATTTAAAAGGTGGAATATAAATCTAAGAAAAACCAACTCAACTTAAATAACTAATTTAATCTACTTTTAACCACCTTAACAGAGAATTGTCATGAGTGCAGATTGTAATTCTTAACAATGAAATACCATTCCCTGATCTTGATAATGCCATATCTTTCAGGCATAATCTCACAAAGAAGTTGGGGTATTGTATATAAACAACCTTCTCCAGACACATGCCTTTATTTTTACTTTTCTGCTGGCTAATCAATAGATTCCATTGTTGATTTTGTCTGAGAATAATCAAGGTATACTGTAAAATGTTTTTGGTAAATGCATTTAACACATTTTTTTATCCTGCAGAGAAGTGTTTCAGAGAATTCTCTTGTGGCTATGGACTTCACAGGGAATAAATCCAGAATTATTGAAAACCCCACAGAAGCTTTATCGGTTGCTGTCGAAGAAGGTTTAGCATGGCGGGTATGAAAACTTCTTTTACAGCCATTCTTAATGTTATGGTTCCTTGTTTAAAAATTTAGTACATTTCCTTTCTTTTTTTGTAGAAAAAAGGGAGCTTACGTCTTGGTATACATAGCAGCCCCAGCACTTTGCAAAGTGTCCCTTCCACTACAGGTATGCACCACTGACAGATCTTGTAGAATGTCATGTGATGTCATGAATTTCATTCATCGCACACATGCACATATATTCACAAAATGGCATCATAAAACCAGTTTATCTCAGCTTTATTGTTTAAAAAAGTGATGGAGATTGCTTTGGGCCTATCAGGGGCAACCCAACATGAAAAGTTTGCCTCTTTTGTTATGTGTCATGATGTGGAACTTATATAGGGCAATGTTGCTTTTGCCATTTTGACAAAAAGATTCTGCAGAAATTTTTGTTTCTGGGCAAACAAAAAAATTCTTGGGAGGACCACAGAAGTAAGGCAATGAGAGAAGGTTATATATCTTTATAAAATACATGTTTAGGGCATGTGTCCCCAAACTTTTCAGCTCATTGACTCTTTCATAAAGTTTCACATTATTGATTGACAACCTCCCCAAACATCTATTATATGAAAATAATTTAATAAATACTACTTTAACAAATATCACTAGAAATAATAATAGTAACAGTGATAATAGTGGATTGTCCTATCAACCAGTGGGAGTCAATACTGACCACTTTGAGGAACCCTGGCTTAGGGGGATATATTCTGTTGAACTCAAGCTATTTAGACCCTATGGAATATCCTGTATTTCTTAAATAAAACCACCAAGGATGACAACATGAATACTTTTTTTTTAAAGGGAACTGATACATGAAATAAATTATCAGCTGGCTTCAGAGAACAATTAAACCTGTTCAAGTAATAGTAACTTGGAATCATTGGCTTTCCAGCCCGCTCTAATCTAGAGAAAACTATATGATGGGAACCATGCTTCCAGAAGGCAATTCCAAGATGATAAGAGTCTGTCTACCAGTATAAAGAGTCTAGCATAAAAGGAGCCAAACAAAAAGGGATCCGTTTGAAATTTAGCCAATAGGTGGTGATTTGATCTTCAACTGTGTTTCAAAAATCCAGCCTCAAGTCACAAAATAAAATTGGGAATACAATTAGTACAAGATAGCCTTTCAGAATTTTGAATGGATTAATTCAAATGGAGGGTGTGACCCAAGTTAAATTCACATAATATATATTCTAAGGCTTTTGAATCAAAAAGCTTTTAGACTACTGGAATAAAATGGACACCTCTGGCATGAAAAAAAAAGCCAAGAAATGCTACCATACTATGTTGGGCACTTCGGACTAGAAATTTAGCATACTCTTTGCAGGAGCCACTTTGTGGAAAATAATCCCCAGATCTTTGAAGCAGAGTATAAAGATGTGTGCTCTGCTTCAAATAGAATATAAAGACCTTACCTAGAATTGTATGTTTTTAGCTATACACAGTTCACAGCCGTGGTTTCATCATAAGATTTCTAGAGAAGAGGCACACCAACTGATTCTGAGGCAAGGACTGGTGGATGGGTAAGTTTTTCCCCTTGATATTTATATTTTATGACTGACTGTTTATGTTGCCCCACCTACTCTATGGAATTGTATCTCCCCCAAGATCTACATGACCCTGACCTGCTAGTCTTTGGGCAAGAACTTAAGTCCTGACTCTTCCAGCAGATTCTGAGTTTTATGTGCATTCCCACTAAGCACCAGCAGCAATCTCATATAAGCTGATTTATTCCTCCCAGCATCCTTGACTTTTTTAATGGTTGCTGTTGTTTTAACCCTCCATAAGATGCCAAAGTCACCAGTGAGTAGGCAGCCTTAAAATCAGTTAATCAATCAAACAAGCAATGCTAATTCAATAAGGGTATCTACCTATATCTGCAGTTAACCTCCCAGCTTATTTTCAGCAGTTTTCCTAACTTCAGAAGCCCTCTACATAATTCAAGCCCCTTGACACGGCTATGGAGATTCTCAGTCATCCAGGTCATGGTTGTCCTAAAGATGCTTTTTCAAAAGGCAGCTGGACTTCCTTTGTTTTACCTGAAGACATTTCGCTTCACGTCCAGGAAACTTCCTTCAGTTCTTCACTTCAAAACTGAAGAAACTTCTTGGATGAGAAGCAAAAAGTCTGCAAGCAGAACAAAGAAAGTCCAGTTGCCTTTTCAAAAGGCATCTTTGGGAAGCCCTGTGACAGTAGACCAGCAAGAAGAGAGCGAGAAGAAGGCAAAAGAGAGAATGGGGATGACCATCTTTTCCAATCATGCAGCCCTCAGTGGATTGTCCCTGTTTGAATGGGGGCCTCAACTGCGAGTTTCAAATCTGCTTTAAGTTGTTACCTAATCTGCTTGAAGTCCACCATACTGTATCAGAATAGAGCTAAACTCGCATTCCCACTCTTTTATGTCATGATGCACAGAGTGTTCTTCTTCAGAGCGGCTCTCTTTCTCTTCTCCAGCATCTGCTTCTGGAAATGGACACTTTGTTCTGCCTTTATAAACAAAATGGTCAGAAATGATTTAACATTGTTGAGATTGGAGGACCCACCCACACAAACCTACACACACAAGATATTTGACAGTGAAACTAATGATGAAATTGCCAGACCTATTTTTGTTCCTATTGTTCTCATACTTGGTTTATATGTCCTTTCAAATTCTTTTCTTTTCTTTTCTTACACTATAAGTATCTACAAAGTCCATTGGCTAAGTCAGTTTCCCCTATGATTGATATTCTATTCTTTTGGGGATTTTATCTCGTATGTTATGCAATTATATTGCCAACTGGTATGATAATATAATTTAAAATTAGGAAATGTAAGGCCACAACTTTATTTGAATCTTGCAGAATTTTAAATCCTACTCTTGTTTGGTTTTTTCCCTGCGCTGAATAAATCCCTTTATTCTTCTTTGACAATCCTGCAAGACTTTGATTGAGATTGAAATTGGAGTCATTTAAAACACACAGATGATCTTGGGTAGTATGTTTATTTCTATTGTCAATATAAGATCTAGCCAAGAAAGTTTTACGTTTTTTTATTCATATTTATATCCCGCCCTTCTCCGGAGACTCAGGGCGGATTACAATTTTTGGGATATAACCCAATGTGCTCAGCAATAGCTTTCATTCCATTGTATATGCCTGCTTATTACTAAGCGGCATTTTTTACAAAGTCAGCTTATTGCCCCCAACAATCTTGGGTCCTCAGTTTACCTATCCCGAGAGGATGGAAGGCTGAGTCAACCTTGAGCCTGGTGGGATTCGAGCCTGCACTAATTGCAGGCTAGCTAAGTGCTAGGCTATTAACAGCCTGCACCACCAAGGCCCTTCAACGTTTATCTACCATTCAATATATTTTTCCCATAATTGGTTGTAATTGTTTTAAAATATGTCTTCGCATTCTGTCAAATGTAAATGTTTATGTAACATACCCCTAAGAATTTCATTGCATTTATTTATTTATTTGGTTATCTCACAACCAGACTATTTTTTAAACAAAGGTCTTCTTCATCTGCAGTTAAGTACCTTGTCATTATTTTGTTTTCTTTTCAGTGACTCAGTCTCTAGAGAATTCACCAAAGTCTTTGATAGTTTTCATCAGCTATGTTATAAACCTCTGTGTTTACATAATGCTTAGTACTAAATCATCAGCATAACTTTTCAATTCTTATTTCTGTCCTTGAATTTTAATCTCCAATATATTAATCTTATCCACAAAGATTTCTAATGCAATTGCAAACAATAAGAGAAAGTGTCATCATTTATTAGAAAATGTATAGAGACGTTTTGCTGTTTGCTGTAGATAACATTGCTAGTTTTTAAAGATGTCAATTAGCTCATTTGGGGACTTTTTATGTCATGTGGGTACAATAGCATATAAGATGTACAATATTTATCACATTTTTATTCCCACTTTGTCCATAGTATAATGTAAAGCTCCATACCTTAAACTCATTTGGCAAATTTCCTTTTCCTTGATGTGGACCTGCTTAACTTAATAATGGATACTACGACACATGGAATATAGCAATTAATGTTAATTATGTTCACTTTTAAAAAATAAAGTGGTAAAATAAAATGTGATAAGAAACATAAGGAAAATAGGAAGAGGAATGAATATAAGGAATATTCACCTCCTTGAGTTATTTATAAAAATAATAAAGGTGGGATAAAAAAAATCTAAAATTTCTTTGCTAGCACCACAATGTCATTATTTGTGGACATAATTTCATATTTTGCTACCATAGGTTAATATACTTGACCATATTTTCCTTTTTTCCACAGAGTTTTTTTGGTACGAGATAGTCAAAGCAATCCCAAAACTTTTGTGTTGTCATTAAGCCATGGATTAAAAATAAAGCACTTCCAAATTGTGCCGGTAAGTATAGCTATGAAGGTGCTGAATCAAATTTTTTGATGTTCTGTTTGCAAGAACCAACTCCTATGGTTTTGCACTTTTCTATGAAAGAGAAGTTTCCAAACCAAAAACCATGTTCCCCATAAAAATTACTTTCTTATTTGGAATATCAGCTTCTCTTTGTGACTTCAGGGTCAGTTTTGACACATATCCCAATAAGCCTGTATATGGTACTATCATTCTAACTTTTTCTTCTTATGTGCTCTGTATCTTACAAGATATAGTTCATATTTCACAGAACTGGTTTCTTGAGAGATGATGGATGAATAAAATTCATGCAGGAAAGAGAAATGTTATTCAATGAAACCCAAGATGCTACTGCCATATGTATTCATAATAGTATTCTGGTTAATTGCCTGTTGACTGTACATGATAAATTATGAATTTTCTCTCTCCCCTTTCTCGCAGTTAGAAGAGGAAGGCAAACTCTTTTATACACTGGATGATGGTCACACTAGATTCTCTGATCTTATTCAACTCGTGGAGTTCTACCAACTCAATAAAGGCATCCTTCCTTGCAAGTTAAAACATTATTGTGCCCGAATTGCACTTTAGCTAAAATATCAACATCTCACCCCAAGCTCACTAGAATAACAAATCAAGACAGAACATTACTTTTGAAAAAGCACTTTGTTATGAGAATGAAGTTTTAAAAAGAAGTAATTGAATGTAAATTTCAGCTTACAAAGAAGAGCTTCTATTTCTACGGAAAAAACAAAAGGCAGTATTTCTGCGTTAGAGTTGATTAATCAATGGTTAATCTTCCAATATGAACTTCAGACTGAAATGGTGTAACTGTGCAGTGCTGGAATCCTAGGGAGTATTTTTCAAAATATCAATAAATGTCTTTTTCACTATTTTTTTTCCAAATGTCTTCTTTATTTTCTTCTTACAATTATTAAATGGCAAAAAATATACCCCGCCAACATGACTGTTAGCCTCCTAGGACTGCATCTGAGTACAGTATAGAAATAAAACAACCATTTGTATCTTTGTGCTACACCTTTCATTGATTTTTGCATATGATGAGATCATATGAACATAACCCATGAAATTCCATTTAAGCCATTTCTTCTTTCTCTTTACATCAGCCAAGATACAGAAAGATGACCCCAACATAGTTTGATGCATTGTGTTCCAGATCATGGTTTCAGAATTTAGTCAGAGTGAAAATGCTATTCGTTTGCAAAGTAAACATTAAAATCTTGGACAATATAGATACTGGGAAAATGCAATAGCTATAGCTAGCCCACATTTTGGTCATAATACACATTTACAGTAAAGAAAAAGTCTTTGCTTATCCATTAAATCTAGAGAGTAAGAAGGCGGCCTGCAACCTTTCAGGTATCATAAACCACAATTTATCTCATTATTCCATTTAACAACTCATTGTATAGATCAAATGTGGCTCAAAATAGCTAAAGGACATTTGACATCTCCCCTGCATAAAGGTATTAATATGCTACCTTCCATTCAGTACTTTTAATTGTCAAAACAACATTTATTTACAGGTAGTTCTCAACTTACAACAGTTCACTTGGTGACCATTTGAAGTTACAACGGCACTGAAAAAAAGTGACCATTATGGCCATTTTTCACACTTATGACCATTGCAACATCCCCATGGTCACATGATCAAAATTCAGACGCTTGGCAATTGACTCATACTTTTGACAGTTGCAGTATCCCTGGGTCATTCTTTTGCGAACGTCTGACAAGGAAAGTCACGGGGAAGCCAGATTCCCTTAACAATTGTGTTAAGAAAACAACAACTGCAGTGATTCACTTAATAACTCTGGCAAGAAATGTTGTAAAACTCACTTAACAAATGTCTCACTTAGCAGGAGAAATTTTGGGCTCAATTGTTGTAAGTTGAGGACTACCTATATTAAGTGTATAGATTCTGAGTGGCTTATAAAACCCGGTACACAACACAGCCAAAACCATAAAATGAGTTTACTTTATTGATTAGCCCTTGGGTCACATCAAAGTGAGTCTCCATCATTCCTCCATCCGGCAGAAAGTGTTTGGTTGCATATGGGGTGCTTGGGAATGGAGCAAATATATTTGGAAAGTTAAGTTAAATGGGTCCTAGAAAATGTTGCTAACAACAAAATGATGCAGTTCTTTGTATGCCTTGTGTAGTTGTAAGGTGGTATGGAAATCACAAGCATCAGTGTACATTCCTGAACCAAAAATGGGCAGTGTTGAAGATTATAAAAGAATAAGAAACTACTACCGAATAACCAAGTTGTATATTGTATCCTTATTTGTTTTATATCCAGAATAAATCACAGGAGTTGCTCAATTAGAAGAAATAGAAATCAGACTTAAAGACACTGGGGGAAATATCAGTAACATCAGAATTTTTTTTAAATCATTAAATTTTATTTGCCACCCATTTTGCAGTTTGAGGCAATTCTGAGCGGCTATGCTGGTGATACCATTTGAATGGCTGGATGGGAGGAAAATTCAAGGAATTTCTTGTTGAAGGTGAAAGAAGAGAGTACAATAACCAGTCTTCCGCTCAATATTAAAAAACAAATACTAAGTGTCAATGGACAATGCCAGTTCAATACAAAGAAGAAGAAGAAAGCTGTAGAAACAAACTTATCATCTTAGGCTCAACAATTCACATGTAGCCATCAAATGGAGAGCTGCCTGCTATTCAGGAGAAAAACTAATAGTAACGTGCACAATAATGTGCTGACAACAAAGATATATATTGTCAAGGCCATGTTTTCTTAAAAGTTGTAAAATATGGCTATGAAAGCCAGACCATCAGAAAGGTTGAATGAATACCTGTGAATTCTGGTGCTGAGGAAGACTGTTGAGAATACTTTGGATCATAAGAAGAATAAAAAAATCATTATTTGATGAAGGCAAAGCAAACTCTTCACTGGAAGAACGAATATGAAACGAAAAGGTTAGAAAGGTTTTGAACACTTATTCAATTTTTGGAGTCTTTCTGAGTGTTCTTGCCTTCTGTACCATGATTTGATTTGCTACCACCCAATATTTATTTATTTATTTATTTATTTATTTATTTATTCATTCATTCATTCATTCATTCATTCATTCATTCATTCATTCGACTTATATGCCGTCTCCTCTCCAAAAAGGACTCGGGGCTGCTCACAGCTAAAAATACAACGATAAATAAATTAATTAAAAATATATTAAACAAGTTAAGCCGAATTGAAAATTAAAACCCATAGTTAAAATAGGACCAACCCCAGAGAATCAGCACAGCCCAGATTGTAAAAAGAGCCAAGTCTTCAAATCGTGGAAGGTGCGAAGATCGGGGCCAGGCGGAGCTCCAGCGGAAGAAGATTCCACAGAGTGGGAGCCGCCACAGAATAGGCCCTCCCGGTCGCCGTGACATTGAGTGCAGACGGCACCCGAGGAGACCCTGTCTGTGAGCCCGCACAGGCGGTTAGTATTTGATGTTGGGAGGAGCCGTTCTCGTAAATAACCTGGACCCATGCCATGCTGGACTTTGAATGTTAATACCAGAACCTTGAATCTCACCCGAGGGCAACCGGAAGCCAATGCAGGTCGCGAGGAGGGTGTAACATGGGAGTATCGGAAGCTCCCATCACTACCCGCCGCATTCTGTACCAGCTGAAGCCTCCGAGTGGAACGCAAGGGCAGTCCTAGGTAGAGAGCATTACAGTAGTCGAGTCGGGAAATAACGAAGCCTGAGTGACTGTCAGGGCATCTCGGTCCAGGAATGGGCGTAACTGGCGAACCAGCCGGATCTGGGCAAAGGCCCCCCTGGCCACAGCCCCCACCTGCTCCAACCCCCCGAGACGCTGCAACAGGATACCATGGTCGATGGTATCGAAAGCCGCTGAGAGATCTAACAGGACCAGGACAGAGGAAAAACCCCTGTCCCGAGCCTAGAGATCATCAATCAGCGTGACCAATGCTGTCTCCGTGCTGTACCCGGGCCGGAAGCCCGATTGGTACGGATCCAGGAAGTTTAATATCACTTTGTGCAGCTCCTGTACAACAGTGGATATGAGACCAGAAATTTAAAAACAGAAATTTAAGCAATTCTGCAATCAATTATCTTTCCCTCCCATCATGTACACAAATTTACATACATCCTAGGCCGGCAGGCTCTGATCTGGGAAATTGGGGAAGAGGATATGCAGTGGATAGACAACCCAAGTCAGAAGTCTTCAGTGAGCTTCTTCATTTCATCTTTGTTTTATATCATTATTACTATTTCTTCCAGCATGACTTGCACTATTCATGGATATTGCTTCTGCGTACATATTTCCTCTCTTAACTGAACTCTGCCATTAAAATATGATCAGAATCTGCCATTGTGCATTTCCTGATTCCTGCTTGTTCAGAGCACTTCCTACTCTTGTCATCTAAGAGATAATTGGGTCTCTGTTGCTGTTATTTTTTTACTTCTCTTGGTCATTCAGGGTTCATCATAGATTTACTTTGGTTTTTTCCCTTGGTCAGTTTCTATAATATCTGATGCTGAGGCAAGGGTCCCTGAATAAGATCTTGATGAAAGATTGAAGGTAGTTGAGGCTGACAGAAGACAAGGTAGCAAGGTACTATCACTGATGACACAAGCATGAACGTGACAAAAACTCAAGGAGGCAGGCAAGCAGTCCTGGCCAAAAGATGTTCATTGGATCACAAAAAGTCAGAATTGAAAAACAAAGAAAGCTTCCAAACTTTAGGCAGTAGGAAGTAGGAAGCATCTTTGGAAGAAGGTGTTCTTGTTTTACTTGCAGTCTTTTATTTTTCAAAATCATTGAAGAGGGGATTTTCTGATTTAAATCTATATTTTGTAACCAGTTGTTTGGTCTAGAAGAAAGAGTGGAGGGTGCTGAGAAATTAAATAATTTTAGAATTAAAAGGGCACGATCTGCGGTTTGGATGGCATGGTTTTCTGTGGTACTATAAAGTTAATGCTGATTTTTAAAATCACTATATCAAAAGTACCATATTGAGAATATGGAATAGATAAAAACCCAGACAGTACCCCAAAATGCTTTCATGGATCTCAACACAAGAAACATTTCAGAGGAAAGAAACAGCAGGTAAAGAGAAATGGTTAACCTATTGAGAACTGTTAGAACAAGTAAATTGAGAATATAAGAAGAAATCAAGAGAACAATTGGCTGCCGAGGGATTTAATTTCTTATGGTTTTGTATGTACAGCTAAGGGAAAGATTCAAGGTAGATTAGAACATTTAGAATTGCTGAACAAAAGACAGAATTTGAAGTTGAATTATGTGCAACTCGTAAACGTGTAATTTGTCAAAATATATAAAAGCTAGCTGAAATTTAAAATGGAGGACAAACAAGTGAAAGAGTATAGGATAAAATAGGCTAAGAATGTTGAACATAATGTATTTGGTACAATATGTGATTAAAAAGATTGAATTCACATTATGTTAAACAGATTTTTTAAAAAGAAAATCACTCCAGAAAATTATCTAGAATTATAAAGTACTTCAAATTTATGTTGGAAATGAGGACAACATGAAGGGTCATTTTTTTTCATATTTAGTGGACTTGTAAAATAGCCAGAAAATTTTGTGTTTACATACATATATTTAAAGTATTTTAAAGACTAAGATTCAACTGAAACCAAAACATTTCTTGTTGGAATTAATAGACAGATAACTAGAAAAAAAATTCCTGGAAAATTACTTTTATATATGAACACTGCTGCAAGATAATTGTAGGTATAAAAATGAAGAGATTCTGAAATATCTGTAAGAAAGGAATGGTTGGCAAAGATGATGGAACTAACAAGAGATGGCAAAATTAACTTGTTTACTTAGAGAAAGATCAATCACTACATTTATTAGTGATTGGAAACTCCTTATGGACTTTTTGTGGAAAAAAGAAAAAAATGAACATGTGGATTTGATTATTATAAATAATAGATTAGGGAACAAAGGAAATTTTGATGTAACATTACAGAGGGTGAAATATATAACTTGTTGAGATTAGAAACCACTTTTTAAATTATTCTCTTTTTCTTTTCCCTCCTTTCCCATCTCTTTGTTTACCTTTTTTTTCACTTTTTATTTCTTTTTTCTATTTCTTTAAGATTTGTATTGTTTTTACTCTGTGGAAAGACTTCTTTAAAGAAACATAAAGAAGCTCTTGGAGAGAATGCCCTGCCTTTTCAAGCACTGCAATTAATCATAAGACCATAAGCCTATGTTAGTAACAAGTGTTTTACAAAATTATCACATAATACAGAGCAACATGAACAATGCTTCCATCAAATGCCAGGTACCTTATTGTAATAAATAAAAATGGCTGATTGCTCTATTAATATCACTCCCTTCCATACAAATTTTCCCCCTCCATCAAAATAGAAACACAGACATGAAATGGGACCAGGTTATCTGAGGGAGCAGCTCTCCCTGGTTATTCTCTCATCCCATTAAGTTCAGTAGAAAAGACATGCTCCAGGTTCCATCTGTTAAGGAGTGCCATCTGGAAGAGCCCAAGAAGAAAGCCTCTTCTGTTGTGGCATTCACCCTTTAGAAGGTCTTTTCCCCAGAGATTAGACTGGCCCCATCTCTTCCAGCCTTTCCTAAGGCCTTAAAGACATAGTTTGGTCACCAGGCCTGGAGATCAAGAGGTGTTGCTGAGTTCATACATTGATTATGCTTCATTTGCAATGGGTGAGTTTGGTTTTATCTTGGTTGCTGGTTTTTTTTTTTAACATTTTGACTTTCTATTTTTTATACTTTTGTGCTGGTTTTTTAATATTAGCTGCCCAGAGTCAAAATTTGAGACCGACAGTCTTATAAATTGAAAAGATAGGTAGGTAAGTAGGTAGGTAAGTAGATGAAAGGCAGACAGGCAGGCAGTTTTCCAGAAAATCAAAGATCTTCAGTTAGTAAACAAAGGAAATTAAGGAAAAAATGAGTATTTCTGAGAAGAGTATTTCTCAAGCATAGCATCTATCTAAGAAGAAATTCCCAACTTGCATTTATCTTACACTTTCAAAGGGCCTGCAGCATAGAAATTTTTCCTTGAGACGCCTATGTTGTAAGTGAAGTAGGCTGTAAAATCAATCTTTAGTTTTAATTGCACTGCTTCTATGTCCCTAATGTGTAAAGAAACTATCATAATACATCTCAAAGCAATTGAGAGTGATACTTAGCTTTGAAATGGGAGAAATCCAGCAACGGGAATCTATTTTTTTTAAATTATTACTTGATTTATATCCTGCCTACCCAGTTGCCTGTTCCAAAGAATACTCAAGGCAGCAAACAGAATTAAAATTAATTTCTGAGAATTGAAGTCCTAACACCACTACAAACATGGGATTGGGATGGATTGCTCTAATTGATAGCTACATGGTTGATATACTTCTATTTATTTACATTGACCTGTAACATTCGCATGTCAATATTCTGTGCAAATCGAATCAAAAGTGGTGAGCAACAAACAAAATAAAGAGCAAAAAAAACAAGCAAGCCCCAGCAACAACAAAGTGTAAAGCAGACACCGGGTAGCAACTAAGTTACTTTCACTAAAATCAGTGGGAAAAAAACCCTTCATTGGGCTTCATTGTATCTAACTTATGTCAGGGGTCCAAGCCATTGTCTTAACTCCTTCCTTTAAAGCAGCAGTGAGAATAGCATAGAATGGTCTGAAAGCTTTCTCATACTCTCCGTGCTTCCATTTTTCAAGCTTTCTTTTTAAAATATTGCTTCTACTAGCTTTGTTGGTAGGGCAAAAAGAATGGCTGTGAAGAAGGAGGCAGCTTGGATCAGAGCAAATGAATGAGTCCCTTAAGAGCTTCCATGTCTGAAAATGGATTTGCATCTGCTTCCCCCCCTCAACC
The DNA here is from genome assembly GCA_009733165.1 of Naja naja. Lineage (NCBI taxonomy): Eukaryota > Metazoa > Chordata > Lepidosauria > Squamata > Elapidae > Naja > Naja naja. The sequence continues at coordinate 212,883,250 of CM019148.1, forward strand.
TACCCCCTGGTCCTTTGTTACATTACATGGCTTCTGTTAAGTTTGCATGAAGAGTCAGACGCGGAGTGCTTCAGTGAAGAGTTTATTAGTGACTACAGCTCATAACAGACCCGATTTGGCTGGGCTGCGGCTGCTACTTATAGCCAGAGCCGCAGTTGCCAGCCAATCAGAGTGCAGGATTTTCCCGCACTTTTTAAACCAATCATTTCTGACATTTTACAAGAACAGTTCAAACTAAACCAATGACATTCAAACCTGCATACATAACACCCCTCCCCACTAGGTTCAGTCCATACTCAAACCCCAACCTATCTAATGTATTCTTTTAAATAGGTGGGGCTCTTACGCGTTGAGACCTTCGTGGTTCAGAAGTTTTAATGTTCTCACCCAGTGAGAGAGGAAATGTGTCTGTTGACATTTCCCTACTCGGGCTTCCAGTGAAAGAAGACCCTGTTTGATTGTTACAATCTGGTCTCTCCTCCCAACCCATCTCCAACCCAATGTCAGCACCCAAGTCAGGTAGTGATGTGCAATCTTCCACTTATAAGGATGGATTTTGGCATTGTGACAGGTTTTGGGATGGTTCCTGTCAATGGCTTGTTACACATGGGGTTGATTCTTGTTTGCTGATTATCCTCATGTTCCTCCCCTCCCCTAGAAAAGGCATTAGGTATAGGAACTAGAGAGGAACAATTGCGATGTTCCTGAGGTAACCTGGATCTAAGCTGATCAATGTGCCTGCTCCAGAGGACTCCATCCTCTGTTTGTACCCTGTAAGAACAAGGGCCTGTGATTTGAGTTATTTCAGCAGGAATCCATGAAGGTTCACCCATAAGGTTCTTAGCATAAACAGAATCACCCACACTGAACGTGCGAACTTTGCTAGTGGAATCTAGTGGAGCATTGGGTGCATAAGTGGGATGAAGGCAGTCAAGGGGAGACCTAAGTTTCCTACCCATCAACAACTCTGCTGGGGATAAGTTAGTTGATGGGTTAGAAGTGATGTGCTGAACACTAAGAAGTTTTTCAACTTTCTCAGTGATGTCCCCAGGACCCAATTGCTGAAGCTTTTCCTTGGTAAAACGTACCATTCGTTCAGTCTGGCCGTTAGCCGAAGGGTGCCCAGGGGCAGTCAGGGCATGTCTGATACCCTGTTGTGCTAGATAGGATTCAAAAAGGTTGGATGTAAATTGAGGGCCATTGTCAGAGACAAGAACATCAGGTAACCCGTGGGTTACAAAAAGCTTTTTGAGCTGCTTGATGACAGCATCAGTTCTGGTGGATGCCATAGGGATGACCTCTAGCCATTTGGAATATGCATCTACTATAATAAGAAAGGTGTGCCCTCTGGTACGGCCAGCGAAATCAATGTGAATCCTAGACCATGGGCCCCTAGGACATTCCCATTCCTGTGGGGGGGCGAGAGGTGGGGCAGGCCTGACTAGCTGACAGTTGGGACAAGATGCAACCCAGTTTTCAACCATTTTGTCAATACCTGGCCACCATACATAACTCCTGGCCAATCCCTTCATCCTTACAATACCTGGATGACCCTCATGTAACATTTCCAAAACCTCTCTTTGCAGTTTTGCAGGAATAACCCCCTGTTACCCCACAAAATACATCCTCTTAATACAGATAATTCAGTTTGCCTGGATTTAAAAGGTTGAGGAAGGTGAGGTAGATCTTGAAAAGGCCAACCTTTCTTAATCCAGCCTATAACAGGAGCCAATAAAGTGTCTTTGGCAGTCTCTCTGGCAATTTCAGCAGCGTGTACTAGAAGCTTGGCAACAGTTTCTAGAAAAAGGTGTCGCCTCAGGTTCAAGTCCTCAGTGTGAAAGGAAGTGGGCAGCGACTCAAAGCATCAGCATGGCCAATGTCTTTGCCAGGCTTGTGGATGAGTTTGTATGAATAAGCAGCAAGAAATTCAGTCCACCTCAGCATTCTTGGTGACAGGATAGTGGGTGTAGGTTTGTCTCCTGCCACAATGCCTAACAAAGGTTTGTGATCTGTGACAATGGTAAATGTTCTCCCATATAGATACTCATGGAATTTCTTGACAGCTGCAACAATTGCCAATGCTTCCTTGTCCAATTGGCTGTAATTCCTCTCTGCTTTGGTCAAAGTGTGAGAGTAAAATGCAATAGGGCTTCCCTCCCGCTGGGAAGCCTGTGGCTCAAACCCCCACTCCAAAGGGGATGCACACAAATAGTACAACAGGCAAATTCTCAGAGAACTGTATCAGTACAGCATCAGACGTGATTAGTCTTTTAATATTGTTGAATGCTGATTGTTCCTTCCTGCCCCAGACCCAAACAGATTTTTGTCCAATAATCTGTGTAATGGTTCTGCAATGGTTGCCTTCTGAGGTAGGAACATGTGATAAAAGTTAATAAGTCCAAGGAAGGCTTGCAAATCTGTTTTGCATTTTGGTCTAGGGGCTTCTTTGATTGCTTGAACCTTGGCATCTGTAGGGTGGATGCCATGCTTGTCAATCATATAACCCAAGAACTCAACCTTGTCAGTTCTAAGAGTGCATTTTTCTTCCTTGACTTTTAACCCCACTTTCTTGAATCTGGTAAGGACTTCTCTGAGTCTCTCTTGTAATTGAGTGTCATTTTCAGCAGAGATTAACACATCATCAAAGTAAGGCACTACGCCTGGCAGTCCTTGGAGCATCCTTTCCATAAGGCTTTGGAAGATGCCTGGTGCCACGCTTACTCCAAATGGTATCCTTTTACATTTGAAGGCACCTCTATGAGTCACAATGGTTTGGGCCTCTGCAGTGGCATCATCAACTGTTAGTTGTTGATATGCCTGGGCCAGATCCAATTTGGCAAAGACTGTGCCCCTGCCAAGTGAATGTAATAAATGATGCACCACTGGAACTGGATATGCGCTCTGCTGAAGCGCATGGTTCAATGTCCCCTTATAGTCTCCACAGATTCTCACTGACCCATCAGTCTTGACTGGTGTGACTATGGGTGTCTCCCATCTGGAGTGGTCAGTGGGCTCTAAAACTCCTTGAGCTATTAGTTTATCTAATTGTGCATCAATTTTTCCTTTAAGGCAAATGGGACCCTTCTGGGCTTTAAGCAAATTGGGGGCACCTTGGGATCTAGGTTGAAAGTGATAGGGGTCCCCATATACTTGCCCAATCCGTCGCTGAAGACCTCTGGAAACTCAGACTTCAAGGCCTCCTCCCATTCAGTGTTGCTCACGTGATTGATGCCAGTCACCTCGATGCCTAGTGGATTGAACCACTCAAGTCCCAGCAAGCTTGGGCGGTCCTTGTCCACGATGGTCAGGGGCAAACGTTTGGTGTGGCCTTTGAACTTCACGTTGAATTCTCTTGTTCCAACTACTGGAATCTTGTTCCTTGGTAGTCTTTAAGAGTCAGTGCTTGCTTCTGGAAATGTTTCTTCTGAATGTTGGGAAGTAGCCTGTGAATAGTGTCCCATGACACCATAGATAAATAGGAGCCTGAGTCCACTTCCATTTGGCAAGGCCTTCCTTCAATTAGTACCTTCACATGTACTTTTCTGCTTCTTAAGGGTGAAGAATGACCAATGGTGACTGTTTGATGAGTTTCATTCTTCCCATTTGCTTCTGTGTTGCCCCCATTTTCTCACTGAAGTTGTTAGGCTTGAATTCTTTGTCAGAAACTTCCTTCTGTGTGGTGGAGTTCTGGATGATTTGCAGACTCTTGCTAGATGACCTCTTTTTTCACAACGGAGGCAGATGGTATCAAGAAACTTGCATTCAGTGCGGGGTGGCTTCCCCACAACCTCTGCAGTAAAAATCTTGCCTCTTTCTTCCCAGGTCTTTCTTTTTCCTCTCCATTCTGAGTCTATAAATTCCTTCCTCCACCTCACTACAGTCTGACTCAGAATCTATTTGCTCGCAATGAGTTGTTGTGGACTTTTCCACATCAGGATGGCTTGAGGCCTTGTTAATTTTCTTCATGGCTGCTGCTGAGTCTTGGTGGCTTCTGCTGAGGAGGCCTCTTCTATGGCTTCCTTCAACGTGATCTTAGGTTTTAATAATAATTTGCTCTGAAGCACCTTGTCTTTGAGGCCTAGAACAAATCGATCGCATGGCCTCTTCCAAGTTGTTAAACTCTCATGCACCCCAATGTCTCTTAAACTTGCCACGAAGTCGTTAACGTTTCACTTTCCCTTGATCCCGACAGTAAAACTCGTGTCTCTTAATGAGGCACGATACTTGTGGGTGTAATGGGCTCTTAAAAGCTTTTCTAAATCAGGCCATTCCATTACCTTCACGTCTGCAGCTCCCGCCAATGCCTTCGCCATCTTGAAGACTGCCGGACCGCAGTGCGTAAGAAAGACCGCCTCTTCCGCTTCTCGAAATGTCGGTGAGATCGTTTCCTCCAAATACATTTGGAAGCGATCCGCATACGAGTCCCAGTCTTCTGCCGTTGGATCGAACGGGGCTGGGGGGGTGTTCAGTGCAGCCATCTCTCTCAGCTTGTTTTCGCGTCGTCTCTTCTCTTGAATGATCCCACCCTGCGCCAGTGTTAAGTTTGCATGAAGAGTCAGACACGGAGTGCTTCAGTGAAGAGTTTATTAGTGACTATAGCTCATAACAGACCCGATTTGGCTGGGCTGCGGCTGCTACGTATAGCCAGCAGCCGCAGTTGCCAGCCAATCAGAGTGCAGGATTTTCCTGCACTTTTTAAACCAATAATTTCTGACATTTTACAAGAACAGTTCAAACTAAACCAATGACATTCAAACCTGCATACATAACAGCTTCATTTAGAAGAAGGCATTTCCTGAAATCTCAGGTCTCCTTTTCTTTTCAAAACCTCTACTTGAATTAAGCCTTGAAACATAATGGGATAGTGTAAGCTGTCCCATGACAGTTTGTTTTGTTAGCTCTGTTAAGCAGACTGAACTATTGCTTGTGGGTTCAATAAAACACATAGATTGTTTTAAGGCAACTCAAAGGAGAGTGGAAGCATTGTCACCCAAAGTGGGCCACGGTGCTTGAAAGGCCTCTAGCAGAGGTGGTATTCAGCAGGTTCTGACCAGTTCCAGAGAACCGGTAGCGGAAATTTTGAGAACTGGGAAATACCACCTCTAACTGGCCCCGTCCCCCATCTATCCTCTGCCTCCCGAGTCCCAGCTGATTGTCTGGGTCTTCTTTTGTTGCCCTGCTCAGGAGAACAGAGCTGGAAAGCAGGTTAGTGGGGTGGGGAAACAATGTGGATTTTGCAATAACCTTCCCCTAGGAGTGGGGTGGGAATGGAGATTTTACAATATCCTTCCTCTGCCATGCCCACCAAGCCACGCCATGCCCATCAAGCCACGCCCACAGAACTGGTAGTAAAAAAAAATGAATCTCACCACTGCCCTCTAGGGACATTTCTAGAAAGGTAACCCCAGTTCCCAGGTAGCAGATAGGATCCAGGCTTTATGTAAATGAAATTGTAATCACTGTTTTCTCTGAAGAAAGGCCTGTCAAATGCAGTGGGACTTACTCCCAAGACAACACGCATCTAAGAACGTAACATCAATTTAACATGAGTTCTTCAGTTAAATTAAAGCACTTTGTCTTAGTATGTACTTTACAACATTTCCCCCCTATTTTGGAGAAATGACTACATTATTTATTTACTTATTTATTTACCTAAAAAATGGTCACCCACTCACTCTCAGTGACTCTGGGCAAAAAATAAAAACCCAATAGGCAACCATAAAAACAATACCCTCCCCTCTCCGGGTGACAGCAATCAGTCAAACAAGCCACTTGATGGGCTTCATTGCATTCTGGGTTCCACAGGCCTGTTGGCAAAGACCAAGCCTTAAGAGTGTCAAAGTAGGAACCAGTCTAATCTCTATAGGGGTGATATTCCAAAGGGTGGGAGTACAGGTGGTATTCAGCAGGTTCTGACCAGTTCTGGAGAACCAGTAGCGGAAATTTTGAGTAGTTCAGAGAACTGGCAAATACCACCTCTGACTGGAGATTTTACAGTATCCTTCCCCTGCCACACCCACAGAAGTGGTAGTAAAAAGATTAGAGAAGGCCTTCTGGATCTTGCCAGATGTGCACTCTTAGGAGAGGGGACCCACAACATTCTCTGCCTCCCTGCTTTGGTGGATTGGGTGAATGTAATGGGGGAGAGACGTTATCCTTCAGATAACCTGGATTGTGGCTTAGATCCATATGGTAGTGGTAGGAAAGTCATTGAGTAGATCCATCTTCCTGTTAGCAGTTTCATTTTCTTAAACATATCTGGACTTTCACTTTTTGAATTTATTGTTTTGTTTTTTATTCTTAAAAGTTGACCAGTGGTTGAATGCTGATTTATTTCAACCCCTTCCCTCTTCTATTTATCCCCTCTAAAATCATAAAGCCACTCATCTTTATTATGAACTAAGATAGCCAAAATAACTCTGGTTCCTATAAAAAGCTGTTTATTTTGTATAGTCGGTTCCAAAATCTTATAGTAAAAGCCAGTACCCCCCAATTTAACTGCACCTTTAATCTGTTTCTAACTTTCTTAGATCAAAATCTTATTTAGCTTTTGATTTTTCATTTTAAATTCTTTAATTTCTTAAACTTGTAAGTAATTTGTATTTTGTTTAGAGGCATAGTTAAACTTGGTGATTTTTCAGATTCATCATTCTGAAGATGTCTGATAACTTTAAGATGGTTAATAGGCAATTTCTGAAAGTGATTAGAAAGTGAGGTTTGTAAACTTACTGTCCTCTCTAAAGCTCCATTGTTGTTGCAAGCAGGATGGCTGGTCCCATTGTCTCCTGGCACTCTAAGCAGCACAAAACTAATATCCTGTGATCTCCTTGTGAGTAGCAGCCATGGAGCACATGTGGGCAATCATCTATTCTCACCTTATCCAAAGAGGTTCCAAGGAACTGGTCTACTCACCGATTCTTTGTTTTTTGCCACGGTCATTGGCTAAACTATCATGGAGACATCGTCAGTTTGCTATGCCTACCCCAGAAATCTAAATTAAGTGGGTTTCTAAAATAAGTGGGATTTGATTAGGCAGAATGTGATTGAAATATATTTGATTGTCATGAAAGAAATAGTCCTTTTTGGGCATCACTTGACATATGGTTTTGGTCAGATTGGCTGCTATAAAGCACAGACTATAAACACTGCATATAAAAAGGTTTCAATACAACAGATTCTAATGTTATAGGTTCCTTGACTATTTAACTATAGAATCTGATTGTCAGTGGTGTGATTCAAACTTTTTTATTACCAATTCTGTGGGCGTGGCAGGGAAAGGGTACTGTAAAATCTCCAGTCAGAGGTGGTATTTTCCGGTTCTCCGAACTACTCAAAATTTCCGCTACCGGTTCTCCAGAACTGGTCAGAACCTGCTGAATACCACCTCTGGATATTGGATATGATCGGACTTCTGCCTTTTCTTTTTTAGTTAATCTGACCATAATTTTGCAGTGCATCTAAAACAGATACTTCCATTCTGCTTTGCAAATCTGTGCTCTGCAAATTAAATGTGTGTGGGAAATAGCTGCAAAGAAATAGCTCGCCATTAAAGACTGTCAAACGATTTTCATGCTTTGAGGGGGAGGTTGCTCTTCAAATGTTTCAAAACCATACAATTTGATCATGCTGAAGAAACAAATAACAACATCGCTGTTGCCATGCTTTGTTTCTTTGGCCTCTGTTTCCTTTGATGGTGCGTTCTTGTTTTTCTAATCCAGCTCCATGTGGTTTAAGATTTCTCTGAAGCCACCAAGACAGGACCTAACAGATATATTTAAATACACATGCAAGCTTTCAGAGGTTAAACACTTGATGGTCTATGCATAAGCAATGTGTATGGTAGACCAATTATGATAGCTTTAATGAAATGCATGAATATTTAAAACTTAATGGATCTGACTTTGTAGTCGGCCTTATAGTTCTCTTCTCAAAGAGAGATGCCAGTGATCAGTGTGGGCCTCCAGAGGGCAGCAGTGCGCTTGCAAACCCTTGAAGGAACCATTGTTTCCTGTTAGCTCCTTAAACAGCGGTGACTTCCTGGTTTCTGCACACCTTCCGAAAACCCGGCGCTTTTCATTCTGATAAATTATTCACTTCTTCTGTACCAATTAGTTCTACCAGTTGCAAGGTTTGTTATCAAGTTAAGCTTCAAGACAGAACCTGAATTCAATGAATGATTAAATATTTATTAACTCAGATGATTAAATATGCAGATACTCTCTGAAGCTTGTTCTTGGAACCATTATATTACCTTTTTAATACTAATGATTTCTATAATTAATTTTTTAGGGGAGGGGAGAGTTGAAATTCTTCATAAAAACATTGGGGGAAGGGGAGAAAGGAGCAATGCACAGGATGCTAAAAAAAAGAAGGAAGGAAGGAAGGAAGGAAATAAAAATTGACGGAGGAGTCAGCGATCGAAAGCATCAAAACAGCTCTCGTGCACCCAAAAGCCCCAGAGTTAGGAAAATGTACACATATCTGGAGGGAAAGATGTCTTCTTATTCAGCACAGTCCTTCTGGAAAATTAAAGCTTTCACTATAGAGAACCATTGTTTCAATATAGTTAGCCGTTTTGAAGCGAGCCTAATTCTACCCAAATACATAAGAGTATTTCATGGGCTGGGAGAGGAGAGTCAATCTATGATACTTATATTGTCACAGTTTTATAGCCTGTTGAAAAAAGGCATCATTTAGTTATTACTGATTTTCTCTATTAGACTAATATGAGGGAGAGATAGCGATGTTAAAAAAAATGTTTATAAAATGAAAATATTTCAACAAGCAAAGATTTATCTGATACAGTGGATAGATAGATGGTAGATGATAGATAGATAGATAGATAGATAGATAGATAGATAGATAGATAGATAGAAAATCTGTCATAGATGTAACAAGTTTCAAGCATTTGCCCTCTTGTCAGCAGTGGCTTATAGCCTCCGAATGAGTTAGAGAATGTATCTTGAAATCCAGTCATGAGGAAATGGGATATTTCTATTAGCTCTTGGTGAGAAAGCCACTTGGTATGCTCAAACAGTGTCTGTACCAAATTTTATAGCTTTTGTCCTGTCAGTCATATCTTTCTGAAAGTCTGGCTCATTTCTGTCATAATTCCCCCTTTAAGAAGGCGGAAAAATCCACTCTCTGAAGAAAGAAGGAAAAGTAATGCCTGTTCTCATATGCTAAAAGTTCGTATTCTGTGTCAAGCTTTGCTTTGTATTCCCCATCAACTTTTCAAGAAGATGATGTACTAAAGAGCTGGTAGCTGGCAACATCACTCCCCTGTTTTCATGGGTCAGTCTCTGTTCTGAAGTCTATGCGATGGGTCCCTTCACCAAGAAGCTGTTGATGGCCAGCTCGGGTTTTCTTCCATGCTGCTCTGTTTTTTCTCAATTTGCTGTAAAGCTGTGCATACCGATACTGGTGCATTCATGTACGTGTAAAGCAACTAAAGCCAAAGGATGAAACATAAGCTAATAACTGAAGTTTAATTCTACTTGTGAAAAATTAAAATTACATGTTTCATTGGTAAAGTTTAACCTCCAATCTTACTAAAACAAAGATAATATTGTTCCTTTTCTTTATGATTCGCCCAAGATAGACCTGAGATTAATTTGAGATAAATTCCCAGAATTGTAGATTTCAGCCACTGTTTCTTTGAGGTACAATGCTAAGTGTAATCTGATACTTGTAATTATTAGCGATTTATTTGCAACTATCAGTGCTTTATTTTCTAGACTTAAGCCCCAGCCTTTAATTTGAATCTAAACTGCAGACTCTATAGGTACATCATTCTGACCTAATTGTGGAACACTTATTATTTCTTTTCCCATTCTTGGATTTTGGTATCACAGCCTGATAAAGACTTCTGAAGATCTAAAAGCTTCTTGCTTCCTAATAAAGATGCTTGCCTGACAAAATCTGTCATCCATCCATTTTGAAAAAGCTCAACAAAAGAGCTTTTATTGAGCTTTTGAGAGGGTTTTTCTATGAAATTTAAACAAAAAATGGGGGAGCCAAAGAAAATTGGGCTGCTGAAAACTTCTTGTACAGGTAGTCCTTGATTTACAACCACAGTTGAGCCCCAAATGGCTGTTGATAACCAAGACTGTTGTTAAGTGAATTATGCCCTATGTTACGAGCTTTCTGGCCACAGTTCTTAAGTGATTCATTGCAGTTGTTAGGTTAGTAACACAGTTGTTAAGTTAATTTGACTTTCTCATTAACTTTGCTTATTAGAGAGTCAGATTACATGACCCAGGACACTGCAACTGTCATTAAAAAAAAGCCAGGTGCCAAGGGTCCAAATTCTGATCACATGACCACAAGATTGCTGTAGCAGTCTTAAGTGTGAGAAGCGGTAATAAGTCACTTTTTTCAGTGCTGTTGTAACTGACATTAAACAAATGGTTGTAAGTCAAGGACTACCTGTCACTTAGATTGAAAGGCCATTCACCTGTATTTTGCACACTTAAAATACACGAACTGCATCTTGTCCATGAAAATTTTGCCAGTATTTTTCCCTTTTGGAAAATAATTCAAAAGCAAATTGTTTCTCCTCTAGGATTCTATGTTTAATCAACTACAAAATAATTTTTCAATAGCTTGTTTTTTTTAAACAACCATCCACTACATTTTGCATTTTGTGTCCCTGGGGATACCTCAATACTATCTTATATTTGGAATTAAATAGGAAAATGTAAAATGAAGATTCTGTGAAGGTTCTGCAACCAAAGGTGCTATCTTGACATCCCTGATGGGGACCAATGTGCCAGGCAACATTCCCTTGGCATTCACTGGACCTCTGCTTCACGTTGTTTTTTAAAATTAATTTTAAAAACATTAAAAGGGAAGCAATAACCTCCGATATTTTTTCCCAATAATACCTCAGGGTACCGCATGGATTAAAGAAGCATTCCTTGAGAATAAAAATAAGTCAGAACTGCTGCTCAAATGTTGCTTGCAAGTGGCATCAATCTGTCCAGAAAAAGAAAATGGGTGGAAAAAGTATGGGGTGTGGGGTGTGGGGAGGGCACGCCATTTAGAGTACCCATACAGCAGCCATTTTGTAAGATTGCCCGTGTTGTGTTTTGAGCATCCCCAAGAACCAAATGGTCTACTGCATGGGTGTCAAACTTGTGGCATCACGTTGCCATCATGTGATCTATCACAATGTTTTTTTTCCTTCATGGAGCTGGGGTGGGTGTGGCCTGTGCATGACGCATCCATCCCATGGGCCACCAGTTTGATGCCAGTTTGACAGTTTGGTCTAGTGCTTAAGGCAAGCTAATTTCAGGCATGAAGCCAAGTGACTTTGGGCCAGTCGCTCTCTCTCAGTCCTAGGAAGCAGGCAATGACAAACTTCTTCCAAAATCTCTCCAAGAAAGCTGCAGGAATTTATCCAAACTGTTGCCAGGACAGAACACTGTCTTGAAGACAACCTCCCCCCGCCCTCCCTGCCTCCCCCATCCCTCCCAAAAAGGGGGAAAAGGACATTTAGACAGGGATCAATTGCTATGCCTTAATCTGGCTCAGATTAATTTTGGTTTAGAATAAACCAAAGTTCATTATTTTGCATTGTACATGAAACCACCAATTTGAGTTTTGGTCAGTAAAAGCCTATGGCTTAGAACACCATGTGAGCCCAGCGGATGGCTCCAGATCCCGACTTGGAAGTTTTGAAAAATTCCATGAACGCAAAATGCAACCAGAAAAAAGAAATCCTTTTTCATTGAGTAATAATATGGATTATTTACTACCTGTTCTTTAGAATGGGAAAAAAGAACAATGAATTCATTCATGATAAATAAATTGAGAGTATCTTATCTCCCGCATTCCAGCAATCTCATTTATTACTAAAGAACCTTTGGTGTTAGCTGCCAATTGTATTACCAAGTAAATGCTTCTTAATTATAAATTTTAACCCACGAACATCAGTTTTAGGTCTGTTGTTTATTTTTCACTTAAACTGAGGCCAACATTTCATTTCCAAATGATGATGATCTTGATTTTTTATTTTATAATGATGAAAAAATGAAGTCTGTTTCCATTTTTTTGAGCCTGTCTTTTATTGATTGCTGGCAAGTTTCTGTGTGTCATGATTCCTTCTATCTTTATTATTTTGTTTAATTTCTCTCCATGGCTTATGTGCACAATATTTTTCGAGTCTGATTCTTAGCCTTGACAGGACGGACAAACCAAAGGCATCTTCAAAGCACTAGTACAAAAATATGATTTTTTTGCTATTGATGCAACTGAGTGTTTGGAAACTGGAACTGAGTTTCTGGAAATAGGCATCCAGCCATAGCTTTTTAAAAATAGCATGATGCTGTACTGAAATGACTGAGTTATGTGCACTGGCTAACTTCTCTTAAGTTCTTCAAAACAATTTGGCTATTTATTAGAGACGTCAATCAGTTGGCTAACTTTCTTATGCTTTGACCAGTAAGAGTAGTGCAGAAGTCTCTAATTTTACTGGACAAGTATAAATACTATTATGCAAGCCACATTCCTATGGGTATGATTTTCTTTTCATAATTTCATTTTTTATTTAAGCTATTTTGCCCCAATTTTTCTATGAAAAATTATTTTAGCTAACTAAAATAATTAATGCCAATTAATAATGGAATGTCTGCTATCTGTACATACATTCTCAGCTACGCCTTGTTCTTTTGGAGAACAATCTACAGGCAATACTTATGCAATTCTTATCCCGTGAGATCTGAAATCTTTAAATTAAGAACAGAACATGTTATCCTCCAGCTTCAAACTTTCGTGTCTTAGCAATCCTAGCCATCATTGGCTAATGGCAAAGGTTTCTGGAAGCTGTAATTCCAAGTTTCTGGATGATACTTGTTATCTATCTTGGCCACAATTAATATTTACAAGGACTGCTTCCATGCAGTTCTCTTGGCAACATTACACAAATTTCCTCCCTCCATAATGCTGTCAATTTCTCTAATATTTTCAATTTTCAAGTCCAACCAACAGGCCTGGATTTCCCAAGAAGTCCCAAGTACTAACCAAGGCCAAGGGAAGGTAAGGATTGACAGCTGCTGAAGCCAAAAAATAAATACATAATTGAATACCTAGGACATCATGTGTAATTTATAATATACACCTGTACCTTTACACTAATCTGACATATCTACTATCTGTTATAAAAGAGGGGTGGATGACTCACCATGTGAGAGACCAAGGTTTCAAAGTTAACCTCCTCTGTAACTTCCATAAGTGTTTCTCCTTGCCTCTCTAATTGGTCCTATGATTTTTTTCAAACCGAAGGGAAATATCATTGTGTCATGATTCTTCCATCAGATATTCTTTTCCTTTTGTAACACAGTTGTGAATTGTGAGAAAGGAAGGTAAATGGATTCTATTTCTGAATCCAGTACATTAACTGGCAATGGTTATGATGTTGTCCTAAGGCATTTCAATTTTCTCATGCATTACAATATGATCTCAGTTTCTTTTACATCTCTCAACTTGCATAGCTCCACAGTAAAAAAAGAAGAAAAAAAACCTACCACAGAAGAACAGATTTTTTTATGGCTGTGTAATATGCCTTTTAGCTACTCTTCAATTCTTAAGCAATATGCAAGCAATCCAGGTCAAAGCAACTGGTAGTCTTTTTTATCGGAGCACAGATGAACAAACCAAGAAACATGAATGATGCTTGTTTGGAGACAGCCAGTGAACTTAGATTGGAAAATGGATATTCTAAGAAGCAGCTGAGAAATATATACTATTCTGAGAGAGGGAGGAAGGAAGGAAGGAAGGAAGGAAGGAAGGAAGGAAGGAAGGAAGGAAGGAAGGAAGGAAGGTTGGTTTTATGATTATAAGAGACAGACATTACACCATGGGTGTACTCAACCTGCTGTACAAAATTTGAGTGCTGCCCAAATTAATCCAAAAGGTGAATTTCTTTAACAGAAATGGTTGATAAAAGTTTCCATCTGCATGAGAAAGCAATCAAATACAAGAGGAGAGATAATCATATTAACGGTGTTTTGAATAAAATGAAATCAAACTGCTTTTTTTGACTTAAGAGTGTAATCCCCTGGCACATCAATTAAAGGCCTTATGTGGCACCTGGTCTAAAGATATTACACACCCACTACTTAGTCTTAATCTCCAAATGATTTAATAAAGCAGGGGTAGGTTTATCAAGAACTATCTAAAAACACATTGGGTTCAATGAGAAACCTCGTAATTTGCTATCTTCGGGAAATAAGCTGGTGTGTTATTTTTTCCAGTAACACTCTTGTTTATACTATAGTAACATTTGCCTTAATTACGGTCTTTTTCTCCCTGGTTTTCTGTCGTTGCACTATAATCCAGTGACATCCATCTACCACTCTCTACTGCCAAAAATTATATGCCTCTCTCAGCCTTCTGACCATGTAACTCTATTTCTTAATCCTCTCTGCTGTCTTCCTTGCGTTGCCTGCACAAACTGGTTTCTCCTTGCCTTCAAAGGCTTTTATGGCTTTGTGTTTTTAATCTCTGTGCACGCATACCTTGTGTTGTGGCCCCGCCTCGTGAGCCTGTGCTGACAGAACAACTTGATATGGCCCTTCCCTCACCCATTCAGCTATGTCCAGTCCACTGTCACACAAAATCTCCATTCTATATAATGATTCCCTGGGTAGCTTTTTTAACTTCTCCATAAAATATTTTTGTGATCGCTCCCTTACTGCTTTAGGCAACCCATAGGCCTAACCCTCTTAAAGAATTAATTCCCACGGGGAGGCGAGGCTTGAAAGAGGCATCCCTAGGAAGCAAGCATGAAGTCCAAATAGTGGACATGACCACACAATTGGAGTCCCACTACTTTTTGTGTACTTTTTTTTTCATCCCTCTGATGATACCTTTGGCAGTGTCAACTAGCCAACCAATAATGCTGAAGATGAATAGAACCCAGATTTCCTATGCCTTACATTCAATAGCAAGGATCCCAGAAATGAGACATTCACAGGGATCATTTTATATAAATAATAGCTCTTCTAGCCATCCAGCTTTAATCAATTCCAGATAGAGCTAGCAACTGGAGACTGCACAGGCTATTAACTGTGCAACTGGAAATAAATGCTTCTTAGAGTTGAAAAATTAATAAAAAAAAATTCAGTGCATGCATTTCCATTCATCTTGTTGCACAATTAAGACTTTAAAAATAATGAACGTTTTATGCATTTTTCACATTTATTTTGTCTATTGTGTTTAAGACAAATTGTGCTGTGCGTAAGGAAGTTCAAAACTTGAAAAAAACCACTGAAGATATAAACAGGAGAAGACTGACTAGGTCCTCTGTAGAAGGTAGCCTTTTTAATTACTGCTAAAATAGAAAATCTTTGTCTAAGCTGCATGACATTAAGTGGTTATAATGGCCTGAAGGTGCGATGCAATGTCTGAAAATGTGTGCCATTTAATTGGAAATATCAAAGTAATAAGCAATAGAAACCAGGGTAGGTTTCTCATAACAATCGTTTGGAAAATGGAAACAAAATTAAAGAGAAATAAAACAAATGTTACTGTTGGAGTAGATGCATTTTTCTCCTTTGAACACACCTGACTGGGAATAATGAGCCAATGAAAAGCTCTTCAGTTGTTATCTGAACATATCCTGGGATGCTTTTCTACCGTGTTTCCCCAAAAATAAGACCTACCCCGAAAGTAAGACCTAGCACTATTTTCTAAACCTGCCCTAATATAAGACCTACCCCGAAAATAAGACCTAGTGTAAATCTCCAGTTCCAGGAAGACTTTTCAGGGAGCAACCGTGCACCCGCGAAACACCCCCCCCTACACACTCACACCCACTATTTGGCACCATAAATATATAAGACCTACCTCGAAAATAAGACCTAGTGTGTTTTTGGGAGCCAAAAAAAATATAAGACAGTGTCTTATTTTCGGGAAACACGGTATATGCAAAAGTTTAGGATCTGTGACAGGATCTCTAAAAAAAAGGATCAATGAAGGAATGGGAAAAAACGTTGGTTGATCATAATAGTCAAAGCTCCTTGAAGTGATAGCCTGACCAACTAGATCTATGTTTCTCAACTTCGGTAATTTTTTAAGGTGTGGGAACTTAAACTCCCAGAATTCCCCATCCAGTATGCTGGCTGGGAACTCTGGGAATTAAAGTCCACACATCTTAAAGTTGATAAGTGCGGTAGATCTTTATAAGTTGTATCCAATCACCCATCAAATAGGTATTGAAAGCAGGCAATTCCTCTTCCTGCATGATACCTTGATTCCCCCAAATTATATTAGTATAGAATTCATGGTGCACAAGGAGGAAGGCATCTTAAAGAGTAAAAGGTTCATTGACATAACAATACATTTCTGTCTAAATCTTAACTGGGATCATTTGCAAAACCAGTTGATGCTGTGAACTCCCTGCCTTCTATGGTTTTCAGAATTTCAGCCTTTCACTTTAGCTCAGGGAAGCATAGTTCTAGTTTTTGAAAAGAATCAAGAGTCAAAGAGGGCAAGGCTAGGACCAGCTTTAATCTTACGAAATTAAATTACTAAATATTACATGAACAATTTAAAGTGTGTATAGCTGGTGTTGCATTATTCCCAGGTAAATTATTATAATTGTAGCAAGGCAATAAAAGTAGAAAACGAGACAGGTGAGAAAAAGGATCTACAAGAATGAAATAACTGCAAAATGTGGGGAGAAGAAAAAAGCAGATATGGCAAGAGAACAGAACACATTCGGTTAAAAGACTTAAAATGTTGAACAGAGCTCCATTTTAATTTCGTTGAGTTCAGTCATTCATTCAATCTTCATTCTTCCCCTCATTCTTTCTTGATTGCTGCACTCAAAAGATACTGTCCATATACTCTGGAAATGGAATTATCAAAGTTTTAAATTTAAGTGCCCAAATTACCACCTTGAATGGTATGAGAAAAATAATGTCCCATTCACTTCATTTTCTTCTGTCAGATTAATTTCAGATTAGATCCTGAAAGATGGGATTATTGCGTCATGTTTGAAGACTTTATATATAATGAAACACGATGAGATAGAGATGTATTTTCCATTTCAGATTTAATAGCCACAAAAAGATTTAAAAAGAGAACATACTCCTTCATTGCTTATAATTTTTTAGCGTTCTGCTAAAACTATTTCTTGATTATTCTGGCACACAGAAACAGATAGATAGATAGATAGATAGATAGATAGATAGATAGATAGATAGATAGTTAGATGATAGATAGATAGAGATATAGATAAATAATTAGATATTAATTAGCAGAAATCCTAAACAGCTTCTGTTTTTAAAGCTGTTTTTTCTTCCCTTTTTCTTTTTCTGGGAATGATCTACTATGAAATAAGGTTCACATTACAAATTTGGTGAAACAGAGAACACCCACTATGTATATAGAAATAGGAAAACTACAGGTTTAATTGGATTATTATGTACTTCAGGGCCTCTCATAGATTAGATTTTTTTAAAATCCCACCTTTATTATTTGTATTAGTAACTGCAAGTGACAAATAGCTTATACTTTTTTCTCTACATTTTTACCTTAACAGCAACAACGCTGTGAGATGAGTTGGACTGAGAGAGAGAAACTAGCCCAAAGTCACCCAGCAGCTTTCATGTCTAAAGTGGGACGAGATCCCAGAGCCCCCTGGTTTCTAGCCTGGTGCCTTAACTACTAGACCAAACTGGCTCTATGTCCCAATAAGTGATAACGACTGAATAAGAAATTTGGCCTTAGCAAAGCTACTTAATACATCCTTTCTCTAGAGTGTTCCAATTGAAATACTAGAAATGTGAATGAACTAAACTTCTAAAGCTGAATCAACATAGAATCCTTGAATGGATGGTAACAGCTGGAGAAATCTTGGAGATCAGTTCAATTACCTGCTCAGTGCAAGAATCCACCATATAGCAGAGACCTGCTAAGTTTATTGAAGCTGGTAAAAATACATGGAGCAACAGAATACACAGAACAGGATACTCAGAACTCCAGAAACAATGGATTCTTGGACTTGGTGCAGAGTTAGTATTGCAGGTTAAGTCACTGTTCACTGCTAGGAGTTCGATTCTGAGCATGTCAAGGTTGGCTCTGCCTTCCATCCTTCCAAGGTCAGTAAAATAAAGTCAATCAGCAGATTGTTGGCGGCAATGTGCCGACTCTGTAAACCGCTTAGAGAGGGCTGCAAAGCACTGTGAAGCGGTATATAAGCCTAAATGCTATTGCTATTGATTTAGTGACAACTTTTTGTTGCTCTTACAGGTCTTAGGGTTACTACCAAGGTGATAATTAGATAAAAGGAGCCTGAGTCCGGGGCAAGGTAGTAATGTAAGTAAATATTCAGGTAACCTCCTCTCTCATTCACAGGAAAATAAAGTGATGTGGGGAGGAGCACATTCAGACTTGCAAGATTTTGTTACTATGGTTACAATAAAAATACTCCTGACTTATTTGTCATTGATTTCTTAGTCTGATTTACCTTGTTGGCAATGGTTTATTCCCTGGAAGAATCTTGCTCAGCCTAGAAAGGAAGTCAGAAGTTACATTAACCTAGATTTAATAAAGCCCAATTGTTGTGTTCAGATGATATGCTGTGCCCACATAAAGTCAACTTACGGTGTAACAGGATGGCCAGCTTCATGCAAAGTGCTAAGACTTGTATGTACCATAAATTACTCAGACTGAATTGGTGTGAATTCAGCCAGGAAGCCTGTTTGAAAGAGAATTGGAAAAGGAAATATTCTTAGATAGCTAGTTTAATCATCTGGCATGTTTGCTGTTCTATAATTGAACCTCCTGCCTACACATGTAACTTTTGGTGTAGCAATTACATAATGATGGTTTGATTTAGTCTGCTCCTAAAAAGCCATCCATTTGAACAATCACCTTCTGTGATCCTCTGCTGATCTCCCTGCCAAAAACGGTGGAATTTGTAGCCCAACCTACCTGGAAGGCCCATTTGGGGAAGTCTGCAATATGAAATGAAGGCAGCAATGTTGATCAACCTGCCTCTTCCATGGTGCTTCTGACGATGTATGCCTGAGTGGCAGAGTTTGTGGTGAATGTAACTCCTGATGTCATTTTTCAGACTCCTGACATGAATCACAGCTTCAAGTCATCTCTGAGTTTTAGAGAGTGCTTTTGGCAAACAGACCTTCCCCAAAGAGAGAGAAGGTGATACTGACCTTAAGACGCTAAAAGCAACTTTTAGCATTTTTTCTTATTTGATATAAATATCTTGAGAGATTCAAGGTTTTGGTAACAACTTACAAAGCCCTATATGGCTTGGGTCCGGGGTACTTTCAAGAACATCTCCTTCCATTGACGAATACCAATCTCCCAGTGCACTCTCACAGACAGGGCCTCCTGGGGATACTGTCAGCTAAACAGTGTAGGCTGGCAGCCCCTAGGAGTAGGGCCTTCTCTGTGGGGGCGCCCACCCTTTGGAATCAACTACTCCTTGAGTTGTGCCTGGCTCCTGATCTCTCTCCTTCCGCCGTGACCTCAAAACATGGTTATTCTTACAATCCAGCCTGGACTGACAGGGGATCGGGGTTTTAATTCGAAAGGTGATTTGGCATTGATTTAATACTTTTTAAATTTGTTTTTAACTTTTGTATTTTTTGTTTTATGTATGCCACCCTGAGTCCCTCAGGAGAGAGGGCGGCATATAAGTCCAAATAAACCTAAACCTAAACCTAAACATTCCTATCCAATTCAAGAAACAGAATTCTGAAAGGCTGCTTGATTTCCAGGAGATCCCATAGAACACAGGTATCAAATTTACCATGACATGTTTAGAGGTGGCATTCAGCAGGTTCTGACCAGTTCTGGAGAACCAGTAGTGGAAATTTTGAGTAGTTCGTAGAACCGGCCAATACCACCTCTGACTGGCCCTGCCCCCATCTATTCTCTGCCTCCTGAGACCCAGCTGATTGGCTGGGTCTTCTTTTGTTGCCCTGTACAGGAGAATGGAGCTGGAAAGCAGGTTAGTGGGGTGGGGACGGAATGGGATTTTGCAGTAACCTTCCCCTGCCATGCCCACCAAGCCACACCCACCAAGCCAAGCCATGCCCATCAAGTCACACCCACAGAACCGGTAGTAAAAATTTTTTGAATCCCACCACTGGCCATGTTGTTATCATGATGTTTTCCCCTTCGCAGAACTGGGGTGGGCGTGGCCTGTGTGTGACGCATCTGGCCCATGGGCCGCCAGTTTGACACCCCTGCCATAGAGTAACCATGTTCCTGTCCAGGAATCTAAAATGTGGGCATTTGCTTGATCCTGCTCCCTTGGAAGCTATTGATGGTGACAATGCTGACTTCCCTGGGAGCTGGAGTAAACCTTATAATATTCTGCTTCCCGCCCAGTGCTGGGATTCAAATTTTTTTACTACCGGTTCTGTGGGCGTGGCTTGGTGGGCGTGGCAGGGGAAGGATACTGTAAAATCTCCAGTCAGAGGTTGTATTTGCCGGTTCTCCAAACTACTCAAAATTTCTGCTGCTGGTTCTCCAGAGCTGGTCAGAACCTGCTGCATACCACCTCTGTTCCCGCCCCGTTCTTTTTCTTTAAGTGAAAAGGAAAACTTCAGTGAACTTTGCTGTCTGTCTGAAACTAATTGCTGCTACTCTTCCAAGCTGGGTTTTGACTTTCTCCTTTTCACAAATGAGCTGTTTAAAACAAAACTACATGGTGGAGGGGACTAAGTTAAACCTATTAGAAAATTACAGTATTTCACCCAGAACTGAGATGCTGATCCTAGTGTGCAGATTTTCCCCCCCTTCTTTAACACTTTATTATGGATATTTAGAAGCATTTAAATCCTTCATGTTATGAGGGAATTCTCTTTCTGGGCTTCTTTTTCAAACAGTCACACTTAAAAATGATTGGGATGGGATTTATTCTGAGTGTGAATTAATTCTGTGAGAACAGAACACCTATTCTGGTGTTCCTCATCACATAAAGCAATGCACCCCGTTGAGCAAAGTATGGCTTACATCTGAGTAAATATGCATCGGGTTTCACTTAGAAAAACCCTCCATAGTCTAATGATTGGAGCTCAGGGAATATCCTTGACATTTTAAAGAACATGTCATAAAATGAGACATTTCACATTAAATAAATCAACATGCCACAATAAATTAAAGATGGTATCTTCTTCTTTTAATGTTTTTTATTTGCTGTCACTTACTCCTGGAACTCACATAATTAAGATTATCTGTGAAAGCTTCCTTAAAACAATCTTAAACCTTTCTCCTACCCCTAACCTCCCGTTTGGTTACCTTTTAATAACGACACTCTCTTTTAAAATCCATTTTCTCTGAATTACTGCGCTGTAATTAATTCAGGGCTGCAAAAATCTAAAAGATCATTAGGTGGTAGTAAAGAGAATTGCTCCTAATCCCTCCTCATCTTGTCTGTTCCCCTCTCCTCTTCCTATTGGATGTGGCAGTCCTACTGCCAACTTTTCCCAAATCTAGCCTTTTTAAAAATAGCTTTTTAAAGATATAATAGCACCAGGTTTGCAGTCCTTTATATTTATCATTCCATTAAGAATGGCAAGGTGGCCTATCAATATTGCATGTAGGTAGACAAAACTTTCAGGTAGCTTAAGCAAAGACATGTAGAGTGACAGTGAGAATGAAAGAGAAAGGGAAAGGCAAAAAGGAGGAGAAAAGAAAGGATTCTGTCACCATTATCTAATAAACAGTATATTCCAAAGGCTAAAGCTTGTTTTAAAACCTATGTCTGTGTGTGTCTGTATATGTTTTTAACCTTAAGAAAATAAAATAAAATAAAATAAAAATGTCTGTTGCTTGGAGCCAGTCTTTGAAAGTTAATGCAGTTACCTTCCTTCCACTTGGCACAGTTTCTGCAGGGGAAGGTAGATGCTTCCTTATACATTATGTATCAAGGCGTCCTCCGTTAAGGATCTCGGAATTCCCTCTATGGCATATTTAGAAAGCATTATTGGCATTCCATCCCATGGTGTTATCAGTGAATGACATGTCAATGCCTTGATGCCTGATGTTAATTATTCACAATCTGCCATTTCCATTGTACCGAGATAGCTTCTATCCGTGCTGACACAAAAAAGATTTAGCAAATAACATTATCAGACTCTAGAGAGAACGGTGAAAAGTTCCAACTTTGCTTCGTGTGTGTGTGTGTGTGTGTGTGTGTGTGCTAAAGTTGAACAAGAAAAAAAAAAGAGAGACATTTCCCTTGCCAAGCAAATGAAACTCTTCCAAGTTGGCTCATTTTTCAGGCAGACAAAGTCTCAACGTCATTGCCCAGCAGTGGCTGTTGGTTTTGACACCTTGCCATTTACTAACAGATGTGATGCACACAGTCCCATTAATTAGGCAGTAAATTATGACATTTGGGGCCAGGCTAGAAGAGCTTCTGAATGCAATGGGGAAACCGCTTGAAATTTGGTTTTCCCGTGAAATGATCAAAAGCTGGAAGGCAAGCGGAATGCAGAGGCTGCAACATTGGGAAGCTGCAGTCACGATGGTTTCGTCTTCATCATATATATTTTTTTATTTTACTATAACAGCAGAAAAGGGATTTAGACAGGACATTAGGATCTGCAGAACAGAACAGATCCATTAGGCAAGTAAGGTTTGCGAGTGCGTGTGTAAATTTTGAATTCGTAGAAAATGTGTTCCCCCCCCCGAAGATGTCCATTGTAAATAACTTTACCATCTAAGTAGGGTCAGTCTTGGAGCCCTAAGTTTCTGTTGAGTTGAAATAGGATATCTTCAATCTATATATATAAAAGCAAAATACAACTCACGCATCATCACAAAAGCTCCAGAACCGTAAAGCCTACAAACTTGAAATTTGGCAAGTTATATTCCTCTTCGCTTCTAGGTGCTCACTAAGAAAGGATTTTTCGAAATGACCATCAGAGCATTAGTATTTCGTATATTATTATTAACACGCTCTGATGCTAAAGAGTTCTACTCCCCCTCCCCACCTGAAAAGAAATCTGTTCCAAATGCAAAACACAAACAGAGGAGAGGAGTTTCAGTTTCATTTTCACTGCACCAAGCAGCTTTAGTACAGAACAGTTGAGCTAAGCCACGCCCAGGCTCCTTCTTGTTTCCCGCTTGCTCACACAGCAAATACTATTCCAAGGAGCCCTCAACTGTCACACACTGACAGGATGCTAGCCAGATGAATACCGATGGATGCTTGTAGGCAGAGGCAGAATTCCCCCCCCCTTATTTTTCTCCCCAAAAACTAAGCCTTCGTAGTGAAGCACAGGTATCGAGCTAAGTTCTTACATGATTTCAAACATGAAATAAGATTGAATAAGCTTAGGATACAATCCATCTGTGGATGAGGAGAAACATTAAGGCAAACTGATTATTTCCTGATTTACCTGTATATTAATTTTACAGGGCTTACACGCCATAAAGTCACAACTGACTCTGAGACGCATGATTTTTTCCCCTTGATAACTTGGATTAAAAGAAAGCAAACATCATCAATTGATGAAAAGCATCGATCATCATTTAAGGCCCTGTGGTCCACTCTGCCCATTTAAAACGATATCCATTAGCATAGGGACAAACATCTTCAAGAACTTGCCTGAGTAGCCAAGTCTTCATAGACTTTCTAAACGCCAATAGGAAAGGAGTCATGTGGTGTGTGTGTGCCCATGTGTGCGTGCGTACATGCACATGCACATATGTACTTTGCCAAAGGAATTGATAGCAATAGAGAGGAATGCTTCCACAGCCCCTGCTTGAGGACTCTCCTTGAGTGAAGGGATATGGAGGGAACTCATCCTCTTTGACCTTATCAGTCAAGTAGATATACTGACCTGTTAGACACATTTGATTTTTTTTTAATTTACATTTATATTTTGCCCTTCTCCGAAGACTCAGGGCGGCTTACAATTTTTGGGATACAACCCAATGCGCTCAGCAATAGCCTTCATTCCATTGTATATGCCTGCATATTACTAAGCAGCATTTTTACAAAGTCAGCTTATTGTCCCCAACAATTTTGGGTCCTCAGTTTACCTACCCCGAGAGGATGGAAGGCTGAGTCAACCCTGAGCCTGGTGGGATTCGAGCCTGCACTAATTGCAGGCAGCTGGAACTTAAGTGCTAGGCATTAACAGCCTGCACCACCAAGGCTCTAATTTCCCAAGAATAGGGTGGAGACTGATCTCAGTAAGTAAATGTGGGGAAAAAATCAGTGAAATCTAATGACATTCATTCCATCTGACTGAAGATCAGCAACCAACCAAGGTTGCTCCCCACCCCAACTGACCTCAATCTGAGGAGCTGCTTACAAGGGGAGATGGCTCAGAGGATATATATACAGTCCTTGGTGGCTCTTTCTGTGGCTTGTGGGGCATGGACAATAGCACTTAGACTTATATATCGCTTCACAGTGCGTTACAGCTCTCTCTAAGCGGTTTACAGAGTCAGCATGTCGCCCCCCAACAGTCTGGGTCCTCATTTGGCCTACCTTGGAAGGCTGGAAGGTTGAGGCAACGTTGAGCCGGTCAGGATCGAACTGCTGGCAGTCGGCAGAATTAGCCTGCAATACTGCATTCTAACCACTGCGCCACCATGGCTCAATCCTACCCCTTCCTTCCGATTGCTCAATGGGTGTAATGGCAGTAGAGAAACAGGTGGGGATGGGGATCCCATTGGGCTCAGAATCCATGCTCCTTCACCATGAACCAAATGAAAGGAACAAGGCTTCCTGCTACTGGCCTACCCTGTTTAAGATGTGGCACAGTAACAGGTGTGCGAGGGGGGTGCAAGGATGGCACTTCTCTTTCTGCCCCAACAACCCTGCCATAAAAGCATGTGTGGAGTGTGTGTGTGTGTGTGTGTATGTGTAGCACCTTGCAATCCGAAGCTGCAAAGTTTGTCCTTCGGGACCAATTCCACCCAAAGGTGTATTGTTGCCTTTGTATGATGGGTTTTTTTTGCCCAGATCTCTGTCTTCCTCATAAAATCAAAGCATGGATTTAAGACAAGGAAGCAGTGTGCAGAATGAGAGTGGGCAATACTAGCCCCTCCCCAAATACATTAATTAGCTTCCAAGTCTTTGTTACTTCTCTTATAATTTTATCTTTGTTCATTATTCCCTGCTCAGCCTCTGTGGAGGCTCTACAATTTTTATCGTAAAATAATGTGCTCCTTATTTTTCTTTCTTTCTTTCTTTCTTTTTTCTCC
Organism: Naja naja; assembly: GCA_009733165.1. Lineage (NCBI taxonomy): Eukaryota > Metazoa > Chordata > Lepidosauria > Squamata > Elapidae > Naja > Naja naja. The sequence goes on from CM019148.1 coordinate 212,908,456, forward strand.
CGGTCAAACAAGAGACCAGCCTGAAACCATCACGCTGGAGAGTGCTGAGCCTGTCTGCCCAGTCTGTCAACAGGATGAAAGCCAATCTCCAGCTTTTTTTTTTAATTACAAGGATAACATGTTCACTCGTCTAATAATGAAGATGGTTAGCAATTTTAAATTTTAATAATCAATTACTGAAACTAATTCTCCATTAAACCACAAGAGAGCCATTAAATCTCAAAAGATGGAACATGCTGTATGTAGCAGTAGCAAATTTTTCTATTTTTAAATATCATTAGGGAATATCTGATTGTTTCATTTCTGTGCATTTCTTTTACCTCTTTTCTCATGCAGACCCTCGTTTTTTAAGCACGGAAGCGTCACGTGACCTCATAAATAATAAAAGGAACCCCTTGCACGGCTCGATCCAGTGAGTGAATTATGTGCTGAGAATATAATTTTTTTTCAACCTAGCATATTTTGACTGAATAATCAGCCAAGTAAGTGACTAATTAATATTAAAATATGATCAATGCTATGAGGCATGGGGTGAAGAGACCTCTCGGTCTCTTTCTCACTTTAGAAGCCCTGGGTTCAAATCCTATTGCTAACATAATCGGTGAGTTAAATTTGGTCATTTTGGTATCTCTCCAAAGGCTTTTGGTCCAGATAATACTGATTCAGTATCTGCATATGTGCAAGAGGGGGAAATTGAGGTTACTAAAGAGAATTGGGGACACTGCTTTTCAAGGAATTGGTATTATTGTTTTGTCCTTTAATGCCAGAAGCAACTACCCAAAAGTGCATAAACCCATAAGCAGTTTCACAACGCGAGCCAAAGCAGATAAATGATGCAAGACACAGTTCTACTATGGGAAAGAAAAGAAACTACAGAAATGCTTATTATACCAGAAGGCTGGTAAGAAGACCGACAAGTAATTAAATAATAAATGTTAATTATGACAACCCGATAGTTAAATATTTGATAAGATTTTACCCAACAAACCGAGTTAAATATCTACAATTAATTGCATATGAAGCTATGGATGATTATAACTAATGAATTTTAGAAATTATACTCTCTTCTGTAATCTCAGTAAATGTTGCTGTTTCTAGGAATAATATCTAAAGTGCATTAATTTTCAGGTTGCAAATTAAAGTTTTAATATTGTATATATTGCATTTTCCAAGATATGTATGATGTGCCTACACTCATTCAGTATGTACATTGCTCCCTTAATTGGTGAAAAATATAAATGAGTTAAACTTACTTAAACATACACATTGGAAGCCAGTATAGAGAGGGGTTAGTTATTATATTATTACTATTATTAGCTTATTCCTAATTCTGTGTATTAAATGTTATTACAAAATAATGTTATTTTGCCACAATCACAGAAATTATTTCTTTAGTAAATACAAAATATAATTTGAGGGACGAACAAAAGGCTTCCCCTTGCCATACCCTGCAAGGGAAGTAGCACTTATAGGGAAAGTGAATCAGACTTGGGGGGGAAAATTTAGTTAGGCCACAACAGACGTACTCAGCATAGTTCACTCTTCAGTGATTCTAGCCAAGCCTTATAATCAAATCACGCCTATTAATGACCCAGGAAACCCTCCAGTTTAATGCTGTTGAAGTGAAAAGAGACAATTTAGCTCTGGCATTAAGCATTCTGCCTCCGTTAAAGACATGTCACAATGTCCAACTTTCACAGGACCAGATGAGTGTACCAAAAGAGACAACTAGGAAGACTAGGTGGGTTTTCACTGCAGTAATAAGCGACGGAGCATTTGATGATGCCTTAGGCATAAGGCTGTTCTCACATATTGACCGGGTTCCTACATGGCATTAAGAAAAGGTCGATGGGGATTCTCAGTCATCCAGGTCATGGTCGTCCCAAAAGAGTTGCTTTTTTTCAAAAGGCAGCTGGACTTCCTTTGTTTTTCTTTGAAGATGTTTTGCTTCTCCTCCATGAAACTCCTTCAGTTCTGAACTGAAGAAGCTTCTTGGATGAGAAGCGAAACATCTTCAAGGGAAAGTTCAAGTCCAGTTGCTTTTGAAAAAGCACCTTGGGGACATTAAGAAAGAGGTACTCATGTTGGGGCTGTGATCCCTAGTGGGCCCATATGCCATTCAGAAGGTACGGTGGGTCCAGGAGTGAATTTGGAGCTAACCATCTGTCAAAACTATACTGTAGTCACACAGTTCCTGCCTGTGCTGGTGTTTTTTTTTTTTTTGAATGGCAATTAGTAGCATGGCTATAGTTTATGGAGTGTCTGCAGAAGTGATAGTGAAGTTTGGTATTTTTAACCAATATTTTAAATCCCTGTCCTTTCGTAAGTTTTTGTTCTGTTCTGTTATCCTGAGAAAAGTTTCTGCTTTGGGCGGTCAGAGAAAAGCTAAAGATGACTGATGGTCTGATAGTGCTAATGAAACTAAATGTATGTCAAGGGTGAGTTTGCTTTGCTCATGAGCATATGGTGTGTTACACAAGTGGTATGCAGCAGGTTCTGACCAGTTCTGGAGAACCGGTGGCGGAAATTTTGAGTAGTTCGGAGAACCAGCAAATATCACCTCTGACTGGAGATTTTACAGTATCCTTCCCCTGCCACGCCCACCAAGCCACGCCCACAGAACCGGTAGTAAAAAAAATTTGAATCCCACCACTGGTGTGTTAGCATAGCATATACGCGAACCAAGGTTTTTTGTCTTGGTAAGGTGGGATATTTCACTGACCCTGAAAAACCTGGAAGACAGAGCAGGAACCATTACAGAAAAAATTCCTACTCCAGAGGAGAGGGAAATGTGAGAAAGAGGCTCAGGATAACTCCACCTTAATTATGTTAAGTATAAGTTGGGCTGGAGAATTGCTTTGATGGACCTTCAAGATTCTGTTAAGTGACACCCTCCCTCTCTCCTTCTCACCTGAGAAAAAGGGACATCCTTGGCAGATGTAGTTTTCTGTCTTGCTCAGTATCTTTGAAACCAAAGTTGCATGTGGGGTTGCAGTAGGTACTCCCTACCTAGCAAAAGGCGGTGGTCAGCAAATCCTGAGGGGGGGCAGAGTAGAAATTCAGCCCTTCTGCACCACCAGATGAGGTTCTCAAGGCTTTTTCCTGCACTTAAAGGCTAGCCCCAGCTCTTCCTTGAGGGTTTCAAGGATCTTCTCCAGCTTGCATGTTTGGAGTTCTCCAGTGAAACTCTGGCCTGGATTTAGGGCAGCAAAACATTCCCCTCCCCTATCAGGCACATCCTGTGATTTGTGAGAGGGAGGAATGAGGGGAGGTAGACCTTTCCATTTCTACCAGCAGTCTAAGTGCTCTGCAAATGGGGAACAGCCTTCTCCCATACCCTCTCCATCGGTCCACATAGCCACAACCATGGCCACAACCAAGCAGATCCTCTACAGTTTCAGGTTCATGGCAACTGAACTGGAAATAAGTGGGTTCTGCTGCGAAAAGAAATTATTTTAGGACTATCACAGGGACAGAAAGCTAATTTTGGAGCAGTGCCGAATTCTGTCACGTACAGCTGAAGATTCAGAAGAACTTCCTTTAAACTTCACCTTAGATACAAGGCGCCACTACTGAAATCTACCTGTTGCATAATATCCATGCCCTGCGTACAGCCGCATTACCATACAAATAATGGAGTGTGCTTACGGTCCTCTCATAGAGGCAGCCGCCCAGCGTTGTAGCCCTGCGGTCATCTTTCTGTGAGGTAAAATCCGTGGCTTTGTGTTCTATGCTGACCTTTGTTAGCCAGGCAAATCTCTTTATTGCTGATAGATAGGCTGACTAGTCATTGTGATGATGAGTCATGCTCAGTTAAACACCCCGGTGGCTGTTGAAGAAGAAAGCAATTGGCAATCGCTTTGTTTCCCTCTTGGCTTTCCTGCTGTGAATGGATCTGGGTGTAAAAAAAAAAAGAAATTAATTATCGGGTGCCTGATTGTCTGTCTTTCTCCTCTTTTTCTTATCAGCTCATGTGCGGCGCACATAGTTGGAGCACATTCCCTCATGCCATGTAGGCCTGCCCTCTACATCGTGGGGATAAAGAATTATTTTAAGTTCCCGGAACTGGCTTATCTTAATTTCAGAGAAGCAAGCGATCTTGGGTGAATGGGCATCAAAAGCTATTGTCTGCCCGTTTATTTTAATTAGCTTTACCAATTTTTCAGGACTGCTCCAGAAGTAGAATGGCCTGTGCTTCAGTTGTCTGACCTCATTTGCAGGACTCCTTGTGGGCCTTTTCTGGCGGGCTCATAGATCATCTTCTGCTGGCTCTTAAGTAATTTTTGACCCTAAGTTTAACTAGAAGAATTTCCCCATTAGAGGGTTTGAACCTCTCCCTCTGATCAGGCCAGATCCCATGTTTTCAAAATTATCCTCTGCTGTCTGACGTTCTGCTACAGCAGCTAGATATTCTTTATTTCCTATCCTCAAATATTGTACCGGCATTCCTTCTTTTTGTATTAAGCCCCATTGAAATCAACAGGTCCCAAGGTTGCCACAGTTTTTCCAATCTTCTCTGATTAGATTCCCTGCATAATTCTGTTTAAAGAAAGAAAAACAATATGATGACCAGCAGTGTCCCTTTTATATTATGTATTATACATAACTTTCAGGGTGACATTGATGTCTAAATTAAATGATTGTACTTTTTAAACATAGTATTTTTCTTAGGCAGTACCTCAAGATCCCTTTCTTGATAAAGCAATTTTGCAAGAGAAAAATGTCAGTTCCTAACTAGCAATAGCACTAACTTATATACCACTTCATAGTGCTTTACAGCCCTCTCTAAGTGGTTTACAGAGTCAGTACAATCTGGGTCCTCATTTTACCAACCTCAGAAGGATGGAAGGCTGAGCCTGGTGAGGATCCAACTGTTGGCAGTCAGCAGAATTAGCCTGCAATACTGCATTCTAACCACTGCGCCACCACGGGTCTTAACTATCTGCAAAGTAACTTCTGTGGAAGGTTAGATTATTTTAAACTGACATTTTTTCTCCTCCTAGTTTGGAATGTTCTTAATCAACCTGTTGTGTTAGAGGGGTCCACTGAGGACAACTGGTTTACATAATTGGGCTCCTAGATCAAGTCAGCTTTGAGAATTTTCTTTTGCATTAGAACCACCCCATCCTGGCAAGATTGAAAGAGGGACGCAGTTGGAAAACATGGTGTATTTTCATGGATGTCCACAGGAGGGGTGCCTATGTGCGTTTGTGTGCGCATGCGCTTCATAAAAGTCAAGATGCAACCCTGCAATTAAACTACAATCTTGAGTTTTTAACACCCCTGTGGCATTCCTGATTTTGGACACCTCCTACCAATAAATCAGCTTGGATTTCAAAGGTATTTGCTTGCCCTTACATGATAAACAAAAGGGGAGAACTCTGCATAATGCAAAGACCAGAAGACAAAAGCTTCAAGAGGAAGTTCAGGGGGAGGTTTTCCAAGGTATTAAGTCAGGTATCTTTCAAACCGTAGCTGGTATGCATTGCTTCCCAACCTCCCTTGCCTCTTTCCCTGTTTGATATTTCCTTCAGGTTCCTTTAGCAGTTTTGCTTTACCATCTTTGGTTTTCAACTGGATTTTAGATCTTATTCTGCACGGGGCAGGACTTTGGGTGACTCTCATGGTGACTAGTGGGGTGCTACCATGGTCTCTGCCAGCATTGGTATCTATGGGAATGAGAAGCACAAGATCCGTGCTACGTGGATCAAAACTGGGACAATACTGTCCACAGTGAGTTTTCAGACAACCTCTTCAGACAAGGAAACAATGCTTTTTTCTGCTTTTCCCTGCCCATGGAATGTGAAAATCTGCCTCTGACCATTCTGTTCTTTCTTCTTCTTTCTCCCGATTCAATGCTAAATCTGTATATTCTGCCCTTTATCTATTCCTCCTTGCCACTTGTAATATTTTCTCATTGTCTCTCTAGTGTCCACCTCACTTTAATTAGGGAATTGTCATTGCTTCTAGACTTTTTCTTCCTTTCTGTTGTATTGCCGATTGGATTTACTGCAGTCCTACCTCTATCTGCTTATTCCACCTGATCTGATAAGGACCACAGCTCCCATCAGCTCCCATCGCTCCCAGATAGTACAGATTTCATCCCTCTTATATAGAAATTTGTAGTCCTAAATCTAAAATAATAGCCAAAGTTCTGACAATCAGTGGTCAACTTCCCCCCCCCCCAAAAAAACCTTAGCCTTTCTGTTGCTTCAACCTAGTTTAGCGCTTCTTATTTATTTATTAGAAGATTTCTTTCTGGAAAAGTGTCCATTTTGCACGTTTTCTTGCGCCAACAAGCTTCACTTTTATTTTTTTTTCCACATTATTCACTGATTTGACCTGATTGGATTGGATTTGAGGATAAGGGGGGAAAGGGGGCAGTTAGAGCAGGGAAACTAATAGAAAGAATTATCCAAAAATAGATTTTAAAGAGACAGATGGTTTAGTCCTGCAGGGTTTTTGTAACTTTTTTTTTAACCTTTCAAAGGCAAGAAAGGTTTCAGAATTCTCCCTTGTGTATCTTGTTTCAGCCTATAAATGATTGCACACACACATCTCGTGAAGCACCATAACTATACAACCCCCCCCCCCCACACATCCCATCTTTGGGAATTTAAGAAAAGCACTATAATTGATTGTGATAGCACAAGCTGTGTCTTCAACAATTAAGGTTGAGGAAATATTGAATGAAATAAGTTCATTTAATACTCCCCACACACTCCAATACATCTGCCACTTTAAATCAAGAGAATGACAGATAATTTTTTTGTTTGCATTTGAAAACCCCCCACCCCCAAAAATGGGTTTTCTAAGAATAAAAAAAATGGATCTGTTAAAACAATTGCTTAGTGGATGCTTAAATTTCAAAGAGACATAACTTCTGGTAATGTAATTGTATTGTCACATCAACGAACATAGGTTTAAATGCATATTACTTCAGGATTAGTTTGGTGTTATGTTCTGCCTGTGTTTCTTTTATTTAATATGTATTAATACCAGCTCTCAATCAAATGGCAGTCATTACATAAAACAAGGTACATTAACCAATAAAATCTAGAAAATACAGTCAATTAAAAAAACTAAAATAAGGCATATTAACCAATAAAATCTAGAAAACACAGTCAATTAAAAAACCCACATCTCCACATACATGCAATATAAAAATCAGATACCACAATCCTGGGAGAATTAAAAAGCAATCATACTCATTTGCTAGCATTAAAACCAAAACAAAGTGTGTGGTATGGGCATCCATGGTATTTAACAATAGCATACCTCTTGCTCTTAATGTATGCTTCCCAGCCAAAACTATTCACATCATGAACGAAGGTTTTTCTCTTTCAGAGACCTTAGGTGATATGCCTGAACTTACTTATAGACAACCTCCTAACCTGTTTAGACAATGTTTGATATGCTCTGTTTCTTCACCTTCTGAATATTATATTTTATGTGAAAATATCAGAAGAGCAAGCTATGCTTTTCCCTTTTCAGCTTGTTTTTCACATTTTTTTAGGCATTGGGGCCAGATGATTCTGAGAACCAACCTCCCTACGCTAACTCTGCTTTCCCAGACATGTGAAAAACATAACATAAAAAAAAAACCAAACCCAAAACATGCTGATACTTGTCAATGCACTTTTCAATGCAAAATGGTCAGACTGGTTGCTTTGACTACTCAAACATTAACCGTGATACATTCAGGAGAATCCTGCAATAAAGGATAAATTCAATCAAATTTCATCAGCGTGGATTAACTACTTTTTTCCCCTAAGCAGTTGCTGCTAACTTACACGAATAGTTTCAAATAGAAACAACAGGAAAGGGCTTGGAGCAGAGAATGAGAAAGAAAGAAAGAAGAAAGAAAGAAAGAAAGAAAGAAAGAAAGAAAGAAAGAAAGAAGGAAGGAAGGAAGGAAGAGAAGAAGAGAGGAGAAGAGAAAGGAAAGAAAGAAAGAAAGAGAGAGAGAGAGAAAAGAGAGAAAGAAAGAAAGAACGGAGAAAGAGAAAGAGGAAAGAGAAAGAGAAAGAGGAGAAAGAAAGAGGAATGAAAGAAAGTGAGAATGCTGGGGATGGTTGAAACAGGACTTGCTTACATGAATCCTGATTTTGGCGGTAGAAGGCTCACACTGTTGATAAAAAGATTTAATCTCAGAAAAGTTTAAGGAACTATTGCTAGCCACAGCTTTCCAGGACATTTTGCTATCAAGTATTCTTCTAATGAAACCTGTATTAAATTGTCATGGCCTCCAGTTTGAGAACATGTGAAGACCCGTGACAGATGTATTCTGTTAAAACCAGCCATTCAAACTATAGCCATTGAAATAAAACTCTGATAACTGTTAACTCTTACTATTTAAGATTAATGCAGGAGGAAATTGCTTTGTCCAGCCATGCCTAGTTTTATTAGGTATGGTCTCCATTTTTTTGGATTAAGCATAAAGCTCCAAACTTTGACATAATTCGCCCATCTTCCACTACAGAGGGGGAAAATGCCCAATAGGACAGCCAGGCAACAAAAGTTTCCTTCTCTGTTGCTTAAGCCCCCAAATAATTCATTACTTCAGATTCATTTTTAATATTGTAAACCCAATGAATACAAATAGTTGGAGTGAATGAATAAGTGAATGAATTATTGAATGAATGTATTCTTCCTTCCTTCCTTCCTTCCTTCCTTCCTTCCTTCCTTCCTTCCTTCCTTCCTTTCCTTCCTAATGTTTATATAGCCACCCATCTTAAAAACAAATCTTAGCCACTTACAACCAATAAAACAATATATAACAGTCTAAAACTAAAAGCAAGTAAACTAAAAAGAGAAAAACTGTTGCCATGGCCAGACTTCTCTGATGTAGACCCACTTTCATCCCATCCTGACCTTTCCCTATCCCAACTCCAAGGGGAAGAGACAGATTTTAAGTACACCTCAGAAGGCTAGAAGGATGTGGGCCTGTCAGATGGGGGAAGGGGAGGGTGTTCCATAGGGTGGCAGTTACAATCAGTGGTGGGATTCAAATAATTTAACAACCGGTTCTCTGCCCTAATGATTTCTTCCAACAACCAGTTCACCAACTGCTCAGAAAGTTAACTGGTTCTCCCAAACTGGTGCAAACTGGCTGAATCCCACCCCTGGTTAAAATGGAAAAGACACATTCCCAAGGCCACGCAAGATGGCAATATTTAAGGGGAGGGACTTGGAGCATGGCCACCATATCTGCTTTTGTGGGACGGAGATGTGCTCAGAGAGAGGTAGTGCTGCAATCAACCTGGTCCTATTCCATTAGACCTTTAAAAATGATAACCAGCATCTTAAATTGCATCCAGAAGGAAACTGGGAACCAATGTCAACTCACACAACAAAGGTGCAGTATTAAGGGACCTAGAAATGCCCAGCACTAAATTCTGAACCAGTTGTAACTTCCAAGTGGCCTTCAAGGGCAGCCCCACACAAAACATGTTGTAATAATCAAAAAGTGACTGAAGTGTGTATGACTGTGAGCAAGACCTCTGGTTCTAGAAAAGGATGCCCAAGACAAATTTGTACAACTACCTCTTTAGCCATGGCTGACACCTACTCATTGAGCAATAGCTACAGGTCGAGGAGGATCTTCCAGTTTTGCACCAGCTCCATCCTAGAAAGACTCAGTTTCAGAGTCAAAGATAAAATACCCGCAGATAAAGCTACTTCATCTTGCCAATTCCTCCCCAACCAGACCCTCACAATCTCCAGATACCTGGTCAACACTCCAATACCATCACCTCATCATCCTGAGATAATAATGTACAACTACCATATCATACTGAAGATTGATACTGCATCCCATGCCAGCAAATAATCTTACCTAGAGTTTTCATGTTGACTTGAGAGAAGAGAAAGCTCTGAGCCCTGAGGCACCCCACAATGTAGGGGCCTAGGAGCTCAACTTGTCCTCTCCCACCAACACCTTCTGAAACCAGCTAGAGAACGAGAGAGGGAGAGAGGGAGGGGGGAGAGAGAGAGGGAGAGAAAAGAGAACCACTTCAAAACAGTTCCTCCTGCTTCCAATACCTTAACCAGTTCAGAAAGATACCATAGATGACAGTATTAAAAACTACTGAGATCTCCAGGAGGGCCGGGATAGTTGTATCATCCTGTCCTCAGTCCTCCAAGGTCATCATAAAATGGGACCAATGTTGTCTCAGTACTGCATCCTAGTCTGGACCCAGATGGAAAACAGTCCATATAATCAGCTTCATCCAGGGCTTTCTATATCTGAGTGCTACCTATCCTCCCAACAACTTTCCCTCTGAGGGGAAGTTTAGATACTGAATGAAAATTGTCAAGAACTGTTGGGTCCAAGGATGGCCTCTTAAGAAGCACCACTGCCTCCTTCAAGACAGGAAGCATCACCTCTCCCACAAAAAGTCATGAATTATGCTTTAACTCAACTACATGTCATCTCCCAGAGATCTTGACTGATCAGGAAAGGCCATGGGTTCAGGACACAGGTGGCAAAACTCTTAGCCACAAGGACTCTGTCCACCTCCTCAGAACCAAGTGACTCAAACTTCTCTCAGATAATAGGGCTCAAATGTGTCTCGGTCACTTCCAACAAATAGTGGAAGTGGATGTCATTGGAATATTTTCTACCCTGTGCAATACAGATCATTTAATAACCATAAGTTATTAAATACAGGTAGTCCTTGATTTATAACCATTCATTTAGTGACCGTTTGAAGTTACAACAGCACTGAAAAAAGTGACTTAGGACTGTTTTTCACACTTACGACCATTGTAGCATCCCCACAGTCATGCTGTCAGGGCTTCAACAAACCCACCCTCATTCAAATCAAAAGTCTCTAGCTGCATCTCAGAGAAAAGTAAATTGATTTATTAGGAGTGGCCATGTTGGCGTAAGCTGGATGCAGCCGATACGAAATTACATCATTTCCCCCTTGACCCTGGTCTTCCCCCCACGCCCTGGATGTGACTTCTTCAATGGGACACATCCATCTCCAAGAGTCATCCATCATGCTCTCCAATAACCTTCTTATGCTCCGACAACTTTGGGCTATCGGGGGGTGATTATCTAGGCATTTAAGGAATGTCTTGTTTTCCCCCCACTCCCTTTTTCTGGCAGCTAAAAAGACCAAAGGAGTATCTTTTTACTTGACACATGTGATCAAAATTCAGATGTTTGGCAACTGACTCATATTTATGATGGTCCCGGGTCATGCGATGACTTTCTGACAAGCAAAATCAATGGGGAAACCAGATTCAGTTAACGAACATGTTACTGACTAAACAACTGCAGCATTTAACAACAGTGGCAAGAAAGGTTGTAAAGTGGGGCAAAATTCACTTAACAGCTGTCTCACTTAGCAACAGAAATGTTGGGTTCAATTGTGGTCGTACATCGAGGATTACTAATAAATTTCCATAGGATTTTGTAAGATCATTCATCCCCATAGGAGATGCTGGGGTTCTATATGAGATAGAAAATTCATAAAGACAGACTTATGAAAAACAGTGGAATGGGCAAGAATAGAAGAAATGCAAAAAACTAAATTTGATTTTATCCCATCATCAACCCAGGAAGTTGAAAAAGAGTATATGCAGAGTTTCAAAATAATATTGTCCCTTGGCTTTGGCTAAATTCGTTCTTATTTGGCTTCAACAAAGTTAAAGCCTACAGTAAAATTAAATACATTTAATATCACACATGCTACAAGCTTCGTCCCAGAGCTTCCTAGATCACGGCCTTCTTCACATGGCACATGACTCCCGAGAAAGGAGCAGCTTGTGTAATGGATGGAGTCGATGAAGGGAAAGAAAAAGAAAGAAAAATGGCAGCTGAGGAAAGAGGAGAGGAGCTTGTGGTGACTTGCGCCCCTCAGTGTCCACTGGGAGGAGCAGGACCAAGACTCTTGTTTCTGATTGGTTCCATGGTGCAGCCACTCCCTCTTCCTCTCTTCCCTTGATTTAGGAACTTGGCTCTTACATTACATTTTGTTGATACTGTTCTATAGTTCCCGACTCGTTAATTTCTTTATGCTATTTACATTTTCTGTTGTATGCTTTGAGTTTATTTTTAAGCCTCAGTTGGGGCTATCTGGAAAACTGCTCCTTCGTTTCACACTCCTTCATTCAAACGGCTTCTACCTATCTAGATCTGTCGGCCCAGCTAGCTGACATAACTTGCATCCATTATTTAAAGACATAATGCATGAAAGCAAAAAAAAAGAAGAGAAAAAAAGGAAGAAGTTTTACCTTATTCATAGCAACGGGGAGAAAACAACCCACAGACCTGAAGCCCAGTTCAGATGGGAAAGCTGGATCGTAACAGGTGATGCCCTCTTGTTTTTTCTCTCTCTCTGCCTCTGCCTCTACTACGCACACATACTCCCCCAGTTGGTCTGCCTCTGCAATCTCATTCATGTGGAAAAGAGCTCTTTCCAGAAGGACTTCCTACTGTCAATGTGTCTTTCAGAATCACCCTGCGCCCTTGTAGCTCAGGTTTATCCTTTGATTTGTGGACAAGGGCAATGTTTTCTCCTCCCTGCTACTGACTCCATGCCCAGGAGGTTGTGTCAAGATTTCTCCGCAGACGGTGACCACTTGCCCTTTCTACATCACCCTTTCCTTTGCTGGCTGCGGGCACCGCAGATTTGGTGTGCAGGGGAAAAACAAACAAACAGCCGGACTTGGCTCTTGCTGATCACCTGGAAGAAGTGAATTTCTAGATAAGCCATTAGGGTAGAATGCTTCTCCCCCTCCATAACTGAGATTGATACAGACTGAAAGGTAATGCCATAGAAAAGCCAATCCTTTCCCTGGATAGATATATATATATATATATATATATATATATATATATATAGATATAGATATATATATATATATATAGAGAGAGAATATATATATATATATATATATATATATATATATATATATATTCCTAAAATCATATAAAGTTTGGTCATGTTGCATTAGTTTAACTTCAGGATTTCCTCTCTATTCTCTTTTCCTTCCTGGCTGACATTCTGATATCTGGCAGGGCTTTTCTATTCTACACTTCCACCTACACAAACTCTGTAACTGCATTTTAGTGATTTCTTTTATTGTTTGTGTCCATTCCGTCTGGATGGATGAAGCAGCAGTCTGAGGTTAAACGAATTCTCTTTAAATCTCTTTAATGCCCTCTCTCCGTTCCTTTTGGTGCTCACAATTAGTCTTATTTGCCCACTTGACTGAAGTGTTTGTGGATTGTGCCCAGTGTATACAGGCTTGAAAAGTGTTTCTTCGAAGCTCTATTATTTACCTCACAAACCTGAAGCAGTTCCTGTCTGGAAACCTGCCAGATTACTGTGAAAATATATTTGTTCGCACAAGGGTCCTAAAGTACATATGATTTATTCTTGAGAAATACTCCCTTCAATGCAGCTTAGCCTCTAGAGACTTAAACAACCTCTCTAAGCCCTGGATGTTGAATGACAGCCATGTCTTCATCCAGGCAGAGGGCTTCACAGTTTGGAGGCTAATGGCAACATGTTAGATCTTCTACTCTTTTCTTTTCTCTGGTATGCATGAAGCATTTTTCTGCCCTAGGCAAAATCATAAACTGGCATTCCCTACTGTCCATTCATATGGGATCCAGACCTGTTGCTTATACCTTTTGGCCTTCATCACACTTACGCACCTCTTCTTTTGTATCAAGCCACAGGATCGATTGTCCCAGCCTCCAACTCACTAGTCACTTCCCAGCAAAGCTTCGTGGAAATGCCCTTTATGTAGAAAGAAACCCACATTGCTTTCTATATAAAATCATCTTCATAGCACATCTTGGGTTAAGCGTGGGGAATTAACCATGGATTGGCCAGCAGTCAAATAAAACTAGGGATGAATTCATGATAGAGCTTAAGTTTTGGAAAGTAGTAGAGTAGAATAAGCCATGGTTTTCAAGAACGCCATGGAGCCAGTTTAGTGATCCTACAATCCCTTTTAGTTGTGACTTCTACTACAGTAGCTGTTAATGCAAATTGCTTGTGGAACTAAGATTAAAGATGGGATTTATTTTATTTATTATTTATTTATTTTATTCATATTTATATGCCACCCTTCTCCAGAGACTCAGGGTGGCTTACAATTTTGGAGCACAACCAATACCTTCATTCCATTGTATATGCCTGCTTATTACTAAGCGGCATTGTTACAAAGTCAGCTTATTGGCCCCAACAATCTTGGGTCCTCAATTTACCTACCCCGAGAGGATGGAAGGCTGAGTCAACCTTGAGCCTGGTGGGATTCGAGCCTGCAACTAATTGCAGGCAGCTGGAACTTAAGTGCAGGCAATTAACAGCCTGCACCACCAAGGCTCATGTGTGCCCTACTTGAAATGCTGTGTCCCAAAGTGAGAGGAACATAGCTGAGTTCAATGCCTTATTCCCTTTTGATTCTGCTTATACCCATCAGCCCTCTTCATTTCCCTTGGGGTTGATGAAGAAAAGCTGCAGAGATGATAGGCTCCTATTCAGAGGGTAATAGGAAGGAAGGAAGGAATGGCATTCTGTTAAACCGAGCTACTGATAATCCAACTCAGGATTTTCTCTTATTGGTGATAAGACCTGTCAATGCCCCAGCATATAACTTTTATATACTGTTGTTGCTTTAAAGCCCCATCTAGTGGCCGGAGGGACAAATACCAATTATATTGTTTGAAGCTGACCCAACCTCTTTCCCATCAGCCCACACTCTCAAAACAAGTGCATGCTGGGAAGCTAGACTCCATTTCCTTTAGCATTTGGAGAAGGCAGAAGCACAAAGAAGAATCCATCTTAATCTGTGGCACATGGTCATTCAAGGACAAACCCACATCCCACATACAGAGCGCTGGTGAGTTTTAAATTACTTGTATTTATTAATTGTTATGTTCAGTAGTAACTCAATATTGCCTATCTTGCACTTGGTTTTCATTGTATGTATTCCTATTTTCCCCAGTTTCACCATATCCTGTTCTTTCAATAAAGCATTCAGATCTGTGCACATGGTCGTTTTATTGGAGGATAGGTAGGTTTAGCTGTATGTCAAGTTGCACACAGTCTAACATGTAGTGGGGACAGAACAGGGCCCATCCAGGATTTCAAATTGGAATTGCACCCAATTCTACTTGGGAGCAGAATTCAGGATTGTAACATATACAAAACAGGTGCTATATGAGTTAGTTTAGTCCTTTCCCCATTGTCTCATCCCTTTCCCCACCAAATGGAGGTTGGGCTGGATTAATCCCATTTTACTCTACAGAAAAAATATGTTTAAATAGTCTCATTTTTTTTCTCCATCCACAAACAAGCAGGTGATTTGCCTCTGTTGCCTCTGGAGGGCTCCTTTGTCTCTTTTTCTAAATTTCCCCTTTCTTGTTTTTCCTTAACCCTCCAAGCAGGGGAAGGAATGGTAGATGGAAGAGCTCAGACATTGTAAAAATGGATTTTATCTGGTCTGGCCTTCATCAGCCCTTTTAAAGGCCATTTCTTACCTGCAGATTGTCACTATTTAACAAGAGCATCGTGTGTTATAATTGGTTTGGATAAAGACATTAGCAAGAAATTATGCCTTGGTATTAGATCCCTACACAGTCATCTCAGTGGTGGCTTAATACTTTTTTTTCAGACAAAATATCCATCTCCTGTGAATAAAAGAGCAGAAACAAACAAAAACAACTCTATCTATCTCTATCTATAGGAAAGTAGGTTAACAACAACAACAACAAGAACAAAAATACTAACCAAATAATAATGATGATAATAATAATAATAATAGGGAAGGACTCGATAGGATAAAATGCCAAATACAGTGTAAACATAGGGATGACAGTGTGACAACCATAATAATCATACAAAGTAGTTATAAACAATGACATAACACAGTCACCAAAATGATTCACCGGAACATCTGTAAAAATTATCATGCACCAGTAATGGAAAATTGGTAGTAACACAGCATTGAAAAAGTAGTTGAAGACAAGCAGGTTAAAGTATTGTGGGATTTCCAAATACAGATTCATAACAGTTTTGGCTGATAACACCAGATATAACTGTATTTGAAAAGAAGAAAGTGGGGATAATTGATATGGCAATATCAGGCAATAGTAGAATAGAAGGCAAAGAATTGGGGAAAATCAAGATCTGAAAAATTGAACTTGAAAGATTATGTCATAACTGGCTGCAGGGATCTCAGTGGTTATTGGCACCCTGGGTACCATACGCAAGATATCTTGGGCAGCACTTAGAAAACCTCCACATTGACGAAATTTCCATTTGCCAATTACACACTGCTTGGATCTGCACATATACCATGCCAATACATTACAACATCTTAGATTCTTGGGAAGAACTCTATATGTATGACAGCCATCTAAAAACTTGGCAACTGTGATTTCACATTTTTCTGTGCATAACAATAGTAATCGAACCATAATAATAAATAAAACAACTGGAGCACATTTGAGCACCATCAACATGGATGAAACCACCATCCATCAATTGCAAAAGGCAGCTTTACTTGGATCAGCTTACATCCTCCAATGGTACCTCTAACACCATCAAACAACAATGTCTGCCTATGTCAGGTGGATAAAAATGACAAATCCAGACTAAACATCTGGCTGACTGTGTGACAGACCATAATAGCTAACTGTGTGATCCTCCTCCTCCTCCTCTTCCTCCTTCTCCTCCTCCTCGCATTAATCCCACTGCATAAAGCCAGGAATTTTGCTGATTTTTGTAGAGTTTTATTTTATGTGGCTGTCTACAGAATTCACTTTCCATTTACTCCCAAAGAATACACTTAAACACTCAATCAATGAATAACCTACAGCAGTTTGTTGTAGATTCAATAATGGGGAATGGCGCATTGTACCAGGATAGTCAGATATACCCATAGGGAGTGTCAGTGGTCAAAATGCTTCCATTGCCAGAAGGTAGTCTGAAAATGGTCTAAAAATTCAATACAGCATTGACCCTGAGTTGTATACATGATCCACAACCAGTTTCTCAAGCTCACTAGAAGTTTTTTTTTTTAAATAGCCGTTTTAGTTCTAGCAACAGTGAAGGAGGAGATCTCAGGCACACATTTTGTGGAGGGTTCCTAATAGTTTTGCCTTAATTAATTTGTGGATGGGCAATAACATCTATATTTTATCTTTTATGGAAATGCTATTAGATAGATAGATAGATAGATAGATAGATAGATATAGATAGATAGAGATATAGAGATATATAGATACAGAGATAGAGATAGATAGATAGAGATAGAGATAAAAATAAAGATGTAATTGCTCATCCCTAAATATATATAAATGCTTTCCCTAGAAATCCATATACTCTTGCAATTCTAGAACATTAATTGAGGCATATAAGGTTTCAGTGAGAACTGGCACTTTGCTTATTTTTCTTGAAATAAAAACATAAGTCTTTTGAAATGCTGGTTCCATATTCATAGGAGTATTCATAATATTATCCAAGAAGAAATTAAGACTCCATAATTCCCAGAATTGCTTTGGGCAGAAACTCCAAAATCTGGAAGTTGCCAAGCTGGGGAAGGCTATCAGGCATAGGCAACATCTGTCCTTCCAGATGTTGCCAAGCTGCAACCACCAACATCCCTCAGCATTGCCCATGTAATGGGAGTTGAAGTTCTAGAATATTTGGAAGCCCTCTATTATATCTTTCTCTGTGGAAAACAAGTTCAGGAAAACCCCAGGGAGTCTTCTGTCATCTTGTTCTTAGTTGTAAAGGTAACAATACACATATGCAACAATGTGAGAAAGTGAAAAGTTACCCTGCATTTGTAGTCTTCATGTTTTCCACATTTGTTTACCAACTGCTTCTCCAAGTTGGCTGTAAACATTTTAAAAAAAAAACTCTGCATTTTGTCAACTACATTTCTGAAAGTTGCACACAGTTCATGGTTTGTTGGTTTGTTCTGAAAACTATTCAGTTACCCTTGTCTCCTATTCCATAATATACGCAGCAAGAAGATGCCTTTTTCCTTGTGTCCATTTTGGGGACATCCTGTTAACATCAATATGGGGACCAAAAACTTAACTAAACAGGCTTTAGCTTGATCCTGTAGGGCTAAACCCATGTTCCTCATAGAAGCTTAACACAAATCAATAAGAAAATCTTCTGGGAAGTCCACAGCAAGGCAATGGGCATATTAAAAATGGTCTTCATCTTTTTGGTTGGCTGCTAAATGATGATAAGTTGTCAATTACCCAATACTTTCAGTGCACTTTGTATCATTTTTTAACAAAATGATACAAATATGATTTGTATCATTTTTTTTGAGGAGGTGGGCTGTTTCCAACTATGGTTTCTGCTGGCTGGACTCAGACCTTTCAAAATGTTACAAGCAACTAGAGCAGACAACTAGATTTATTCTTCAATAAATGCTATAATTCCTGTAACAAACTACTCTTTCCAGCTTGATTTCCCCTGCTTACCTCAGTGGACACACCAAACTTATCTTACCCCAGATGCTAGATTGTGTGAGCTGCTACTTTTTCTTTCTCTGTGAATACACAGAGACTCTGGCAACCTACAACCTGGTTGCAGCTATTATGAAAAGTGCCTGACTTCAAAAATGTAATATTGTACCATCATCGCACTTCAATACAATCTTAAGACTTCTGAAACTGAATCTTCCACCTTTTGGCTGCAATCTGAGACATTACAACTGGAGTTATACTTCCAGGTTTCTTTGGAATGTGATGGTTAAAGGTGAGCATATAGATTGCATGCAAACAATTTCCAAAAGGGCCTAGATTGATCAAAATCACTATATCTTTTCTGACAGCCTAAAGTCTGCTTTGCAGACTTGTTTTGGAAAGTAGTGTGGGTAAAAGGTTATTACCCTGACTTTTTTTTTTGCCTTGGATATCAGTGAAAAATGGCTTTATAAGGAGTCATACATCATGTAGCCAAGACATATGGGAATAGTTAAAGATTAAGATAAACAGACAAATTGAGCTGCTTAAATCATTTTTTCTGTTTCTGCTTTATGAAAGAGTTTATGGACAAAAGTTGACATTAAGCCATTGCAGCAAACAAACCCATATATATTTAAGCAGAAGTAAAGACTTTAGTGTCAGAAAGTGTTGCATCATTGGTGCTTCCAGCAATTTGATTGGTGTCCACATTTTTTAAAATGTTATTTTGTCAAACCATAACCTTTGCTAAGTCTTCCATTTGTCATTGTTTTGCTGATGATATAAATATGGTATTTAACATCATTTGTGACAATAAACATGTATCATCATCCTCTTTGCTTCCATTGTGTCAGCTGTCTTTATAAATTGAATTTTACATTTTGTTTGGCTATTCATGTGGAGTCCTTGCAGTCTTTGGAAATGAAAGTTTGATACCAAAGTTTCAAAATTTAGACAAAAATCTTATGGCCATTGAGAGAGCGTTGCAGATAAAATAGCATTTACATCTATCTATCTATATACTTCAGCTAACGTGCTATGATAGAAGAAGAAACACCAGCATTTTGACTGTTTTCAGTCAATGTTAACGTGTACTGCTTTTGTGAGAAGATAATAAAGCAGATAGAATATTCCTTAGATGTACTTGGTTTTCCTTATGCTTTGGTTAAAACTGTCGAATCTTCAGAAAAAATTAAGAAAAAAGCACTTACCGTGTTTCCCCGAAAATAAGACACTGTCTTATATTTTTTTGGGCTCCCAAAAACACACTAGGTCTTATTTTCGGGGTAGGTCTTATATATTTATGGTGCCAAATAGTGGGTGTGAGTGTGTAGGGGGGGGTGTTTCGCGGGTGCACGGTTGCTCCCTGAAAAGTCTTCCTGGAACTGGAGATTTACACTAGGTCTTATTTTCGGGGTAGGTCTTATATTAGGGCAGGTTTAGAAAATAGTGCTAGGTCTTACTTTCGGGGTAGGTCTTATTTTCGGGGAAACACGGTAGATACTGTAAGATCTCATGCATAGCAGACTTACAGATTTTTCTCAATTGCAGCTAAGCATTCCATAACTAACATATCTGCATACTTAAACCATGGTTGAAGACTGGCTGCAAATAAGGATGTAATATCATGGTTATTCTGTGTATTAACCTTAGATACATTTTAATCTGTATCCATTAGATCATGGCTAAAAATTTTCTCAGGTCATGAAGCTTCTCTTTGTAGCCCAATGAAAATGTTTCATTGTTGCTATCATTTTACATATGCTAATTCAACAAGCTCAGTTCTGGTTTGACAGTGTCCTTGGGATCATAATCAGAGTGAACCAATTATATTTAGATACAATGTATTTTGTTATTGCAGAAGAAAACAATGAACATGGTGTTCTTGGAGATGTATTTAAATGGTACTTATTATGGATGTTAAAATACTAAGTTTGAATGTTAAAGATAAGAGTTAGTCATGGGAGCTTCATTCTCGTATAACATTAATATCACAATGCAGTTTGATTAATTGTTTTGACTCAGTGTGATGCAAAATGCTACTTATTCCTACTGTTATAAAAATGTTGATATCCTGTTATTTACAGTATTATAGAGCAAACGTAGTAACTTTCTGTGACTTGTTAATGTGCTCTCTAGTGTTGTATTATTGATTGTATTCTGGTTTCATTGTAAATATTGACTGCAAAGTTGGTTTAAGTACAAAAATAATTGTGTACAAATAGCAAAAAGGGTATAACAGTGCTATAGCATATAAGTTCACCCAGGAAAACTACCTCTTCCATTGTATTTCAGAGAAATAATTATGCATTCAAGATAGATTTTATTAACACTTTCTGGCAAAAGGTAGCATTAGGTAGCTGATTAACATAAAGATTATTATGGCCTCCCATGAAGATTATTCCTCCAAAGAAAGATCAAGTGATTCAATTGATTTTTTTTGCACACTGAGCCAGGTCTGAGTCCAGGATCATTATCAGAATCCATTCCTTTTGCCCTGGATACTGCTCTAAACTCACCAGTCTTAAGAGTGCCAGATTACAGCTTGAATATGAGGAGGTAGAAAATGTCAGAGGGTTACTACTCTTAGAATGAGAGTAATCCAGCAATTTTAAAGCATACAGATGCAAGTAGATAAATAGGTACCACTTCAGTGGGAAGGTAACAGCATTCCGTGTGCCATGGCATGTAGTCATGCTGGCCACGTGTCAACAGAAAATGTCTTCAGACAATGCTGGCTGTCTTGGCTAAGAAACAGAGATGAGGATAGCATCCTAGAATATCCTTGCATAGTTTATTCAAAATATCTAACGTTAAGGTTTTTATATTTGGTAACGTTCCTGAAACGGTCATTTTCCAATGTAATTCTCATTAAAAGTCGATTCTGTGGGTTGCACATGAATATATGCAGAGTACCACAGCTTTGAGGAGGCTGGGGAGTGCAGGGCTGTGTTTTATCGGGGCTCGCAAAATCTTCATGAAAAGTGTATCACACAATGCACGGATGCGGATGAAGCATCCTGCCTCACATTTAAGTAGCTGTATCATCTTTGGGAGATGGAATGTGGCTGCTTTATAGGTTTTTTCCAACAGTATTCTTCTGGTGGAATTGCCAGCAAAGCAAAGCATCTTTGCAGGCCCGTATCTGCAGAGGGAATTGGAACAGTTTTCCAAGCTGATACCCTAAGAACTGTGGAAGCTACAGCCTTTGGAACCCTTATATGCGGGTTTGTATATCTGTGTCTTTTGCTTACGTCAATGTATTGCAAGAGGCTTTCCTTTGATGATTTTGTACAATCCTAGTGCTTATATTCTAATCAAAGAGTGTTAATTTACTTTTAATTATGAAGAAACTCTCCATTCAACAGTGGGGCTTTTGTATATTTAATCATAAGCCTTTTCTATATCTGCATGATTTTGGGGTGGAGGGGTGTGTTTCTTAAAAATCCAAATACTTCATTAAAGTCTAACCATGTTATTATGGTATAAGCTTTCATAGACTACAAATCTCTTCACAAGAGGCAGGCATTATTATTTCCCGCCCCCCCCAAAACTGGCAATTCAGAATCCTTCTCAAAGCAGAATGGCAATTAAAAAAAATCTCTGTATTTTCTACTGATGCAGAAACTGCAGGACCTCTTTGGGACAGCTGGTGAATGCCCAAATTCAAGTCAGCAGATGAATGGGGAAGGTATTGATGGAGCCCTTTTTATTTCAGATTATGCAAAGACTGGTATTTTCCAAAGATACCCTCAGGTTCTTGTGGCTGCAAGTTGTAATAACCTATTATAACATTAAATGAACGGAAAAATAATAGTCTTAAAAACAAAAGCAAGGTATAACAAAATTAAGGCATACCCAATGGTATGATGTGGAATATAACATCCCACCCCCCAAAGTTGCAAAGAAAGCATAGCAAAAGTAGCAACCTGGCTGTTGATAAACAAAATTGCACCTGGCACTTTAGGTAATTTGGGTTTGCATTTAAGGACTTTGCCTGCTAGGCCCAGGTTGAAACCACATGGTTTCTAGTCTAGGGGACTTTTGTGTCATCACCATTTTACACAATTCATTCTTTGCATTCATCTGCCTGAGCTCTGGTCAAGGAACCAATAACTGCAGACATTGTAGTGAAGAGACCACAGCTCAGTAAGTAGTTTTCTTTGTAATTTATATTCATTTCCGCCATTTTTTATATCACCTCAAAAAATGTGATGGCATATTTGTCATATACAGTATTTGAATATTGCACAAATGGTTTTCATTCCCTGTGGCATCTATGTAATTTGACTTATATATGTGCGTGCACATGGTCATCTGCTTTTACTTCAAATACTATAGTCTGTTTTCTGTTTCAGTATTTGAAACAAATGACTAGAAAATCTTGAAAATGAATCTAATCTGCTTGATGGTGTTACTTTTTGACCAGGAATAGCACCTCAAAGCAGAGTTTTGATTAAAATGATTTAAAAAAAACAAAAAACAAATCCAAAGTAGTTATAATAAACAAGAGTTTGGAGAGAGATGTAAGCTCTGTAAATAAATACACAAATGAAAAGACAAATGGCCTCTTTCAGTATCATTTTACCCATATAAATAGCCTTTTCTTCTCTCTCTTCCCAGAGAATTCTTTCTTTTAAAAAGCAACAAGTGTTTCCTTGAATAACAGGCTTGGCCTTCTTGGTTATCTGTCACTGTTGAACTGACCTAATTAAAAAAAAAACTCCATAAAAGCATTTTGGGACACCAAAAGGTTGTAAGTCTAGAGATGTGTTTGACCCACCTAATAAACTGCTGTATTTGTTTTATTGCATTCATAACCAGCCTTTCTTAAGGCAGTGTTTTTCAATCCTGGCAATTTTTAGGACACATGGACTTCAACTCCCAGAATTCCCTAGTTAGCTGACTGGGGAATTCTGGGATTTGAAATCTACATGTCTTAAAAGTTGCCAATGTGGAGAAAACACTGCCTTAAAAGGCATTTTAGAAGGTGTCGCTTCGCCCCACCTTACTCTTTCTCTATGAGTGGGGTTAGGGATGCAGTCATGGTTTTTCCAAATTTTCCCTCAAGCTGAATTTGGACCCTAGTTTAGGGGAGGTGGAACCGTAGGAAAGGGGTGCTCAGCAGAGTTGTGATTCACAAATGTTTTAGTCTCAGGACCCCCTTACCCTCTTAAAATTAACTGAGGACCCAAAGAGCTTTGGCTCACGTGGCCTATATCGATATTTACTGTACTAGAAATTTAAAAGGAGACATTTTTGAAATATTCGTTTATTTGGCTTCGCAGACTGCCACGTTTTGAGAAGGGCTGGCAAAAGAGAAATATCTTTTTGTCGTCAGCCTCTTTGTCTCGCCCTGGTTAGGAGGGACGTTAGTTTGAACAAACGGCTTTTTTTCTCCATCTCTGCTCGTATTTTACGTTTTGATGGCGATCTCTCATGTCGAAAGATTCAGACAGGACAAACCCCGAAGCTGCTCCAAAGCAGCAAGTTTTGAAAGCCGGAGGCGGGAGATTATCTGGAGGCTTTTCGGCCACAAGAGGGTGCTGTTGACACTCAAACTCCCGCGGCTAACCCGAGCTCACCCTCACACAGCCCCGACGGCTGCGTATATCCCATACGCAGACTCCCGCGGCTGACCCGGGCCTGCGCGCGCCGGTATCCCTGGCGTACCTTAGGTTGCGCCTCCTCCCCTGTGCCCCGCGCGGCAACGCTTTGAAGCGTTATTGTTCGGCTTGCAACTCTTCCCTGGGAAAAAAGAAAAGCCTTTGAAAGTGTGTCTTCTGCACCGTCCGCGCGTCCGGTGATAGTCCAAACGGCGCGGATTTGCAAGGGAAATGCTAAAAGCCATGATTAATGCACTGATTGCGGCCCTCCGCGGGGGCTTGAGGGAAGCCAGTCAAGCTTGGCGCGGTCTGATGTTGATGACAAACATGCTTACATTTCTTTTAAAATAAATAAATGGATTTTTTTAGCGCCCTGAAAGGAACACATCAAAACTAGGCATTTGACGCGAGGGAAAACCTCTCTCTCTCTCTCGTCTTCACCCATCTTGGCGGGGCCGTCAAAGCTGTTTCCCGAGGCGCTCGGCTAAGAAGGAACTTTTTTTTTTTTAGCGTGGCTAAGACGGGAGGACTTGTCCCGTCCGCACGCAACGGGGGCAAAATGCAACGTCCGCATGTTACGAGGGCAAAATCCCTTGTGACCCAGTTGTGTGAAATGGGAAGAATAATCCCTTTGGCTTCCCTCGCCTGGAGTCTCACTTCCCCACAGGCGAGGGACGCGCGGCGCTTTTAGTTTGCGGAGCCGGCGAAAAGTTGCCTTTCCCCGGGTGCCGCCACTTCTCGAAGCGACTCGTAAGCGTGCCCCCCATTTTTTCCCCTCGTCCCCGCAACTGTGGGTAAGCCCATTTCCCAGTTCTGCAACCAGAGGCGACCGCCTCCCATTCAGCCGAAGGGCATCTCCTCCCGGTCCCGGTCCCTCAGAGAGAGCCGCTGACGGGCTCTCCGTGCCAGTTGAATGATCGTCTCTGCCCCCCCCCGCACCCCGGCGCCCCCTCCCGCCATCGATTGTGTAAGTACCGCACGCGACCCCCCAGGCAATTGAAGAAAATAGGATGATGAAGGACTGTAAACTAATACGTTACACGTCTCCATCGATTAGCCATCGATTAACCATTATTTCCCTGAATGACAAGCAGCCGGTGCTCAAGTAAGTGAGGCTGATGATTTATTTACATGTTAGACGGAAGACGGGTTCTTTTATTCCGCCGGCGAGCTTGGCGCCCGCCAACAGTTTGCGAGTCGGAGGAACTCGGCTTGGGAAGCGCGCCGGCCTTTCCTGCCGGGTTTTTATGAGCCATGAATTGAGCCGGGCTGAAAGCTGCGAAACACAAGCGGCTCCGTTCCACCAGGGAGGATATATGGACGAATACCTGCAGTATAACTACAGTTAAGGAGAAGATCGTTTTATGGATTCAATATTTACACGAATATTGATCAGTGTTTATTGAACTTTTAATTTAATTCTCTGGTTCACACAGTGCCTTATTGGCAGTTAAGCACAAGTGCATAAAAGGAAGGATAGAGAGGCTGCAGGTACTTTGAATATATTGGCCCGAACCACTAGGGGATAAGAACTAAGATGTGCAGAGGTGGCTTTTCTTTGCTTAAATCTCCTACAGCATCAAGATTTTAGTACACATGAAGGATCTAATTCTTAATAGAGTAGGACGTAAAATCAGAAATTTACTGGTTGCATCCACTTGCATGAAATCTTTCTGTTTGGACTTGAATGAGCACCTCTGCCCACCCCCCACCCCCAATTTCTTTATAGAACAAACACTGAACCATGTAATTTCTCCCCCAGCACGCACATTATTTTTTTGCCCCTGGCATAATATTAAGGCTATTTCATCTGCTTAAAGAAAAGTCGACAACATCTGTCACTAATTGGCAATAAATCATGGTGATTCTCCACTTTTCTTTCTTACAATATTAATCACAGGGAGCGCTTTGGTGAGCCTTTTGGGTTTTAATGCGTATATAATGCACGCAATTTCATAGGAATTCTATTGTGAAGTGTTAATTAATATCCACTTAACAGAGTGAGTTCAGGTACATCATGGTTAGCAGAATGGGTTTTCTGTCCATGCTTTTGGTGTACATAGCTTGAGATGATCTGTTTGAACCAAAGTAATTGGCTTCATTGAAGAAAGTAATTCTAGTTTCTCTTATACTGAAAACAATGTCTGTCTGTATGTTAAAAATACTGTACTGCTACAATTAAGATCCAAAGCCATCCCAAGCAATTATTGAACTATCAGAAACACAATTGTGCATTTATATAGTATCCTAGCCCTAATAGGTGCTAATTTTCTGAGTTAATAACTGAACATGTTTCTAACTTGCTTTGCCAGTCCTTTCCAAATCAAAAATTTTCTTTTCTTCCATGTTGGACAACATGGAAGAATTTCTCTCAGAACTTGTCTCTTCCTTATGATATTTCTGTAAGATAATAAGCCAATAGTTTCTATTGAAAGATTTCTTTTTTTAACCAGATACCAGTTTAACTTTCTTATATCTTTGAAGGATGCTTTGTGCTGCAGGAGAAAATGCAATTAATTGTTAGTTTTGAAAACAGGGATTGTGATTTTTTTTATAATAATCTTCAAAACACTTATATTGCAAATTTGACTTGGCTTTATATATGAAGGTTGCAATTCTAAGTATTTTTAGATGATGTCAGACTAGCCTGTTCAAAAACACTTTTTCATGAGTCCTTTTAAATGATGTGTTCATAATTGTGTGACTTAACTTTTGCAAGCAGCTGTGATCTTCCTGGTTGATGGGAACTTTAGTATAAATATTTCACTGAATTTTCTGGGATTTGTTTG
The DNA here is from genome assembly GCA_009733165.1 of Naja naja. Classification (NCBI taxonomy): domain Eukaryota; kingdom Metazoa; phylum Chordata; class Lepidosauria; order Squamata; family Elapidae; genus Naja; species Naja naja. The sequence continues at coordinate 212,935,311 of CM019148.1, forward strand.
AAGTATACATGGACAACTTCATGGATATTTTAGGTTAACCAACCAACTTTTTCCCCTTTGTCCTCTCTTTTCTCTCTGGTTCTGTTCTTTTTTAAAAAAATCTTTCTCTGTTATTCTGTCTATGCATACACCTGCTGAACACTAGTTAAACCACTGCCATGAAATGCACATGCAAAGATAAATTTTTAGAAAGCTAACAGCTTTGGAATTGTATTCAAAATAGTTAGTCCATTGAAAAGTAATGTTTCCTCTGAACCAGATTCACCCTTTCCTTTCTCTATACCCTCCTAATAGTGAAGAAGCATTTGGAACAGATTTTGAGTTTAGGTGATAGAATAGTGAGAAACAGAACACACAAGTAGAAATGGGTTCATAAATGTTGGTCATAAAAACAAGAGGCCAAAGAAATCCAGCCAAGTTTATTTTTTCTTATTCCACCTACACAGTCTGTTTGGAAGGAGTACCTTGGAAAAAGGTTAGATGGCAGCAAGAATTAGAACTTTGTGTCTCTTTGTTGCCATCTAGTGATGATCTCTATTTTTACAGCCACATAAATAAACCCTATTCTTGGGATTTGTTTTTTCTATCTCCCCCCTTCCCCCTCCTCCCTCCATAGCTACATGAGGAAAACTGAAAGTAGAGATTCAGCTTTCTACCTTCTTCATAGGGGCTTCAACCTTGTTTTAGGCTCATGAATTTAAAATTATTTTCCTTTTGCCAACCATAAAAAAGGGGAAAAAAACAAGGCAAAAAAGGGAAAAGCTTGCCACCCGCTTAAATGTAGCTGAGCTCAAATGCAGCTATCCCTGAATGTAATTTGGGCAGCTGTGGTCTGAGGTTATCTGATACCAGGTCACTGATAAGTCATTTGGGAATGCGGCCATGTTCTATCAATACAGTGAGCATTGGGGATTTTAATGAAGTGTGGAAAACCACACGACACATCACACTCCAATTCCCTTCAGTCCTTCAGATTAAGGTCAGGATGCTGCATCTTTGATTGTGGGGAGAGAGACAATGAAGCAAGTGTTGCTTGCAAACTACATTTGTTAAACTGTTCTGTTCTGTGCTGCTGTTCAAGATGTCCCACCTACTTTCTCACATGACTATATATGCTAACCAGGAAGAACATGCAGATCTCAGTTTTGCAATGTAGCTTGAAAAAAAAACAACCCAAAATGAAATCTTCTTTCCTGGTCTTAAATAGCAGGGATGGTCCCGGTAGTACAGTAGGAAAAAAATTATAAAACTTGCTTATCTAAAAATGGATACTCCTGGGTTGAAAGAACAAGAGCTATTTTATATTTCATTTTATTTATTTACTGTCACATTTATTTATCAGTGATCTCATGTGCAGCAGATTTTGTGTTTCTCTGTCCACAGGTATAGTTAATATCTTTACATTTTAATGAAAACGTAGCTGTCAATTTAAATCTAATTTGGATGGACAGCAGTAAAATGCAAACCTCACTTCAAATTAGAATTTTCAATGTGGATTTCCAATAGAAAGTAATTGCTGACAATAGGAAATGACAAATTACTAATTACTTAGTTCAATTAGACTTTTGTGCCTTTGGTCCTAAGTGGCAAGCATACAGCAAATCTTGCACTTTTATAACAATTAATGACACTAAAACTATTCAAACTGCCAACAGATGTGACTAAGAAGACATGAATTGAAACTTACTTAATTTGCATACTGCCCTGATTTTAAATCGAGTAAATGGTGTTTAATTTTTATGTTACAATTAAATGTCACTAACATAGAGTAATTTCGGCAGTGCTATTTTTCCCCCCAGAACAAAATGCTACTGCTAGTGCATTTTTTTTCCTCTGATCACAGCAATATTTATCGTAAAGTGATGGCATAACATATAAATGCAAAGAGAGACCATAGAAGAGATTTGGATCAGGAGTTGTAACTTGTTGAATCTCCAAAATGAAAGATCTTTGTATCAACCATCCTGGAATTGCTGAAATGCTTATGGCTGATTAAGATTTGGTTTCTACTTCCACGGTGCTGTCCAACTTTATACCTCTGCTGCTCATTAAGGCAACATTTACATTTTTAACATTTCCCCACCAAATTGTTTAGTCTGAAACAGTGCAAAAGGACAATATTCTTTGGCAAGCTAATATAAAAACTCAGCAGTTGTTTATCTTGATGGCAGTATTTTCTTTTCCTTCCCTGTATTTTGAAAACCTGTATAAATAGCAGGATCATAAGAATGACAAAGTTTTTGATCCAGAAACCAGAGGCAAAGTTTTTTAGTTAGCCATAATAGTTAGAGACACGGATAGCCTTTCAAGGGAAAAGAATGACAAATGCCAAATTTACTAAGAAGCCTAATTAAAAGCAGGCAAGTTACAGAAACTGGGCGATGATGCAGTAATGAACAGATAGCTGTAAGAGTGAAAGCATTTTCACCAGCTTCCAGATGCTTCCATTCGATAGCAGACTTCCCATCAAGCATATTGACAGATTCATCCTGTATCTATTAATATTACTCTCAGTTTTTTAATGTATCTTTTAACCCATTCATTATTTTAAAACTTTTGTAGCCTACTTCTACTTTCTTCTATTCTCTAGAAGAGAGACTTTGCAGTAGTACTTTTTTTTAAATAAAAGCCACAGCTTTGGAAAAGAAGTAGAATCCATTCTGATGTCTTTTAGATGTCAGAGGAAGTCATTTTTATTTTAGCAGGATTTAGGTTATCCAATCTCTGGATTTTTTTATACACACAGGCTATGAGGTTGGATTAACAGATTAATGTTGTGATTTCTATGCTTGAGTATGTAGATTTTATTGAGTTTATATGATGAAGTTAATTTTTAAAAATAATTTTCTGGAAGTCTGAGTGGTTTTAAGTGAGGAATGTACCTTCATATAATAAAACAAGCTGCCCTTGGACTTATATTGAAAGGTAAGATATAAATTTTAAAAAAATATATCACTATGCAGTTAGAATAAATAGCTACATGAGACACTATAATAAATAGCGTACAGTAGACTTCTGTATCATTCTTTTTTACCATAGTGAACCTCCACTGCAGCCTTAGCAATCAAGGCTATATAAACCTGAAGAGCTTGAAATATAACAGAGACCAAGGCTTGTAATTGAGGAGGAAGGAAAATCTTAGATGAGGGTAAGAAATCTAGACAGAGATAAAGAAAAGAAATAAATCCACAATTTAGAAGGGGTGGTAGAGAAATGGCACTGGCATTGTGCTCAGAAAAGAACCATGTTGCAGGAACGTGAGAGCAAGGGCAAGCACAGCACATACATCTGGTCGAAGAAGGGCAGTGGTGGAGAGAAACTGTCCTAATTAGAAGGCAGAAAGGGACAGGTGAAAACAGGGGCCAAAGGTTCCATGCATATGGAACCTGTGTCTCTGTGTGTGTTTGTGTGTGTGTGTGTATATATATTCACTATGTATGTATGTATGTATGTATGCTGTATTTATATGTATATATGTGTGTGTGTGTATGTGTATGTATGTATGTATGTATGCATATATATATATATATCACACACACACACTCATACTCAGGACAAATTAGCAAGATTGTTAATGAGATAAGGAAATGTTCTCTCATGCATATAGCTGTGAATCTTGAGAACAGAAGTTTCTAGGATGATTACGCTCACCCATTGACATCAAGAGGACTTACACATACATAGACTTATGCAGGTTTGTTAAGAATGTCATGTTGCATCTGTAGCTGTATCCATTCTCATTCCACCAGATTAGTTGGGACCTCAGCAAATCAGAAAATAGAACTGCTTCGCAATGACTACTGTCAGTAGCTGAAGGTCTTGCACTGGAGACATTCAGCCAGGCATACCATATTGCACCACCTTTTCAAATGCACGATTAGATGCGTAACATTTACGAAGCATCCAAAAGTTTACTTCGCTGAACTGCTGTATTGCATGTATTGTCCTCACATTATTAACAAGAGTGAAAACTAGGGTTACATGACAGCTGCTGTGATTTAGTCCTAATGAAGTTGGGATCTATGATGCCTCCAGTTCAAATCACACCTTTGCTGTGGATTCATGAGTCAGCTTTAGGTAAAGTGTTATTTCTAAGTCTTCTCATCTTAAATACAGAGATAATATTGATCCACCTCTATCCTGCAGGCTGTCTGTAATTCAACTTAATTTCATAACTGAGCTATAAAGGAACACTCAACCTTGTAACTACAGGTGGGTGTATGGCAAACAAAGTTGTAGAAGCAAGGCAGTGCATGTAAGAATATGCTGGATAAGTTCAACTTTGGAGTACAAACTGACTGCAAGAGGTTACTATGTTTAATCCCTGGTGCCTCCTGTTAAATGTTTAAATGTTGATGAACTTCCATCAATCCTAGTCTATAGTGCCCAAAGTGAGGAACAACGAGAGCTCAGTGCAAGAACATCAGAGAACCTTGTGTTGCCCATCTTTGAGTTAAAAAATAGCAGGTGGTATAGTTAGGAAATGCCACTATCCCGGGGATGCACTGTCAGAGGTGATAAGTATTATGCTGAATGTCTATGGAGATTCTCAATCATCCAGGTCATGGTTGTCCCAAAGGTGTTTTTTTTTCAAGAGGCAACTGGACTTTCTGGTTTTTCTTTGAAAATGTTTTGCTTCTTATCCAAGAAGCTCTTTCAGCTCTGATAATCAGAAAGTCCATTTGCCTATTGAAAAAGCACCTTTGGGACATATGATGCTGAACATATTTATTTATTTATTTATTTTATTGGACTTATATGCCGCCCCATCTCCGAAGACTCGGGCTCACAATTAAAACATACAAATACAATAAATAGATTAAAAAAAGAATTAAACCATTGTGAAGTCCAATAAAGCCGAATTAAAGTTAAAACTATCCCATACCCCCCACGAGGTAATCACAGCCTGGTTTGGTCAAATAGCCAGTCTTCAAATCGCGGAAGGTGCGGAGGTCAGGGGCCAGACGGAGGTCCAGAGGCAGTTGGTTCCATAAGTCCGGGGCCGCCACAGAATAGGCTCGCCGGGGGACCGCCAGCCGACATTGACTTGCCGACGGGACCCGAGGAGCCCCTGCCTGTGTGTTCATACAGGGCGGTTGGTCTCGATATCGGCAGGAGGTGCTCCCTTAAATATTGTGGACCCATGTCGTGGAGGACTTTGAATGTTAAAGCCAAAACCTTGAACCCCACCTGAGTGCAACCGGCAGCCAATGCAGGCCGCGGGAGGGGGTAACATGGGAGAATCGGGTAACTCCCATCACAACCCATGCGGCCGCATTCTGCACCAGCTGCAACCTCCGGATGGTGTGCAAGGGCAGTCCTAAATAGAGAGCATTGCAGTAGTCGAGTCGCGAGGTAACAAGGGCATGAGTGACTGTACGCAGGGCATCTCGGTCCAGAAACGGGCGAAGCTGGCGAACCAGCTGGACCTGGGCAAAGGCCCCCCTGGCGACGGCCCCCACCTGCTCCTCCAACTGGAGCCGTCCAGGAGGACCCCAGGTTCCTTGCCCTATCCACAGGGGCAACACCACTCCCCTATGGTCAACGATGGACAATCTTGACTGGACTGAGATGCGGTATGTACAGCCACTCAGTCTTGGCGGGTTGAGCCGAAGCATGTTTCCGTCCATCCAGGTCCGTACATCCAGACAGCGAGTCATCACGGAGAGGGCATCACTGATCTGGTTTGGGGTGGAGATGTATAACTGGGTATCATCAGCGTACTGGTGATACCTCACCCCAAAACCACGAATGATCTCACCCAGCGGTTTCATGTAGATATTAAATAAAAGGGGAGAGGACCGACCCCTGAGGGACCCCACAAGTGAGCACCCTCGGGGCCGACCTCTGTCCCCCTGTCAACACCGATTGCGACCCGAGAGGTAGGAGGAGAGCCACCGAAGAACAGTGCCCCCCACTCCCAGCCCCCGAGGCGTCGCAAAAGGATACCATGGTCGATGGTATCGAAAGCCGCTGAGAGGTCTAATAGGACCAGGACAGAGGAAAAACCCCTGTCCCGGGCCCTCCAGAGATCATCCATCAGTGCGACCAATGCCGTCTCTGTGCTGAAACCAGGCCGGAAGCCCGATTGGTACGGATCTAGGTAGTCCGCTTCATCCAGGAAAAGTGGAAACTGCTGAGCCACCACACTCTCAACAACCTTCACCAAAAAGCGAAGGTTGGAGACTGGGCGAAAGTTGTCTAACACGGTCGGGTCCAGGGCAGGCTTCTTCAGGAGGGGCCTCACCACCGCCTCTTTCAAGGTGGAGGGAAGACACCCTCCCTTAACGGCGTTGACCACTGCCCGAGCCAACGCAGGTGACCTCCCTGGCGGCATAAGCCAACCAGGAAGGGCATGGGTCCAACAAACATGTGGTGGAACTCAGACGCCGCATAATCCTGTCCACTTCATCCTCAGAAACAGGATCGAACTCAGCCCAGATCACATCGGCCAGACTGCTTGCACCACGATCCTCAGACCACTGCAAGGTGGAACACAACCCTCCCCGAATCCGCGTGATCTTATCCGACAGATATTGACCAAATTCCTCAGCCCTATAAAGCCTGTGTGGTGCTTTGGCAGCTGTAGAGAGCAGCCACATGTTTCTTGGAAGAGATTAGGCTCTAGACTAGAGTGGACTAGGCATTACTGTATGTCCATGGGTTTTGAAGGACCTTTTAAAACACTGTTTTCTATTATGATCCTAAAACAGTCAAATTGTTTGATGCGATATAAAATCATGCATAACAATTAGAAATTATCATGACTTCATCATTCCAAAAGCACTTCATATAGAATGTTATTTATGTAGCATATATAATACAGCACAATATATTTAACATGTTGTATAACATAACATATTACATTTATAACATATACTACAGACTATAGGCAGATAGAATCAAAGTAATTTATCTGGTAAGCATTTGTAAACTTGATTGCTAATAATTTCACAATCGTATCTCATACTTAAAAATAATTAAAGCTCATTCATACAAATTCAGTGATCACATGAAAGAACTCCAAAATGACCCACTAGGTGACAGTACCTAGATAACCACGGCTGATGTCAAAAAATTAAGCAGGATTGTATAGATGATCAACATGAAATCTCAGGACAGTAGTGTTGACTGAAAAGTCTTTAAAACCTCCTGGAAGTAAGCAGTGGCAAAAAAAATTTCTACAATATTGTTGCTGTCAGACTTTCCAAGAAACAAGAAAGACACGTGTGATTGCTTCTGAGTAGTTTCCTTTATTGTTCCTCACCTATAGAGTAGAAATCTTGCCAAAGGAAAGCAACTAGTTATATCACCATAAATATATCCTGGAAATAATTAGGGAGGAGCCTTCTTAACTCTTTACCTCCAGGCCAAACACCCCATGATTCATTGCCTCTGTGCCCTCTGGAATGTAGCCTCTCCCTCCTGGGAATCCAGGCTACATTCCACCACAGTTGCCAAGAAAATGACCTCCACATCACCAAGAGGTCAATAGGAGTTGCACCCATCTGGAAAGAGAATTTATTTTAGAATTCATTTAGAAGGGTTAGTGTACGTTAGATGGAAATTCAGTAGCACCTTGACTGTTTGCAAAAAGCAGAATACGGAATAACGGAGTTGGAAGGAACCCTGGAGGTCTTCTAGACCAACTCCCTTCTTAGGCAGGAAGCCCTATAACATTTCAGACAAATGATTGTTCAATCTTTTCTTAAAAACTTCCTTGCTGTCATGCTCTTGTTTTACAATTTCATAATATGAAAAGGGTGAATAAAATCTGATAACTTGTATTTATTTCATTGCAGACAAAACTAATCACTTTGGGGAGCTGGCAAAAATTGCATTCTTCAGTGCTTTCTAAATCAATAAACAGCAAGTGTTTTTTTTAAAGAACCTGAAACATGAGTAGAAAAGTCACAGTATCCATTTAAATGAGGGGGGCGATGAAAATAGAAGACCTGCGGGGTGTGAATGGAAGGAGAATTAAGTGATTTAAGTCATGGTGGTGCCCAGGAGGAAATGAAAGGTGTTGCTGTGTGATCTCTGTTCATGCAAATCTATGAAGACATGGTTCCCATGAGCCACATCCAGGAATAAAGAAAGACAGATATGATACGTACCGACTGGACTTGTGCACCCAGCATCCACTAATGGGGGGGAGCTACTTCTAAAGTGGATATATGTTGCATTCAAAGAGCCATTCAAACTCAATCAAAACAAGTTTGATTTTATAAAATAGAACAGGAACTTGGTTTGCCTGAGGGTCTCTAAGGAGTAAGCCAGGATACTGTCAATAATAGTGATAGCTTAAAGGCATGGGTTGGAGCAGATAGAGTTTCTCAAATAAGGAGAAGACATGGATATAGTATGGTGGGACTAATACATGGAAGGAAGAGAGGGAGGGAGGGAGGAAGGAAGGAAAGGAAGGTAGGTTCATAAAAAAGGTGAGATTTTAATAGAGACAATGGAGAAAGGAAACCAAATGTAATTACTTAGTTTTGGGATAAGGCAAGTATCAAAATCACCTGATTGGTTGAAAGGACTTGACAAAATACTTTAAGCATTGGATTAAAAACTTATTAGTTAGGAATTCAGAAATGGGACAAACCAACTCACTCAAGCATACTTATGCTGTTCTGAGGCCGACAAGATTGAGGACCCAAGATTGTTGGGGGCAATAAGCTGACTTTGTAAAAATGCCAAGATTGTTGGGGGCAATAAGCTGACTTTGTAAAAATGCCGCTTAGTAATAAGCAGGCATATGCAATGGAATGAAGGCTATTGCTGAGTGCATTGGGTTGTGCTCCGAAAAATTGTAAGCCGCCCTGAGTCTCCGGAGAAGGGTGGCATATAAATATGAATTTTAAAAAAATCATATATTTTATCTAAATTTCATTGGCATCCTCAAAGGTCTGTTACTTGGCTAAGGATTGGAGAGGTGAAATGAAAGCTTAGCCACTTTTAGGCAACAGTTAAAGACCAAGAACATTTTGTCAGAAAATTAGAGCTCACAATAAGAAGAATAAATGCATAGTTTCCCCTTAGATGCAGATTACACCAAAAAATATTGCAACTCTAGGGAGAAAAAAGAAAGTTTGGGGAAAAATAGAACTATTTAAAGGTATCTAATATTATTGATATTTGGCTTGAGACTCTGTTGAACCACTTTCCAAGGCAATGACAAACCCCTTCCAAATCCTGACTCTTTTCACTATTCTGAAAAATAGTAATCCATGATCAAAGAGGCAACCCTACAAACGAACTGGAAATTTGTGTCTTACATGGACCAGGCTTTGGGCTCAGCATATGTTTTACTGTAGAGTAAAGCTTTGCCTGTGGATTTTTAAAGTATCTCTTTGGGCAGCGAAATAATTATAAATAAAGTAATAATTGCAATAAACACAAAGAAATTAGGCAGCGTACTGGGAGACCAGGCAAAAAGAAACAGCAATTGTACTCAAATTGAAGAGCAGTGTGTTAAGCTTCCAAAGACAAAGGGATCATTAGTTCAATTCTAAGGGATAAAAGGAAATCTCTTTGAAATCTGAAAAAAATTGAAAAATGCTGTGTGAATGACTTAAATGTTGCTCAGCTAAGCAGTGCAAACAGAGGTTGCTAGAATAATGTAGAGTGGGATATTTCAGGATTTGTTTGATTTTCCCATCAAAATTCTGGACCAGCCTTCTTGGGTGGGCAATAATATTGACATTTTCACCCAAATTCCTTGGAATCAATTTATTTAAAATTGAACCATATATAAATTAGCCCTCTCAGTCTTCCTTCTTGTCTGTATCCCTCTTCAAACCTCTGGCTGTCCAGCTTTAGATTTTTGAGCTAAAGTGTCAAGGTGATGTTATCAAAATACAAAGCACAACTATATGGGTATAAAAAGATAGGTACATCTGAGCTCCTCTGTAACAAAGGCCAGGGTGAGAAGGAAAATAAATGAAAATGAAAGACTATTGAGTTGAATTGAAAGATTTTTTTTCCTCATCCTTATGGCACGGTTTGGGCTTTTAAGCATGTGTGTATGAGAAAGAAAGCAGCGTATGTATGTGTGAGAAAAAGAGAGAAAGGGATTGGTTAAATACCATAGGATTTCTTTTCTATGAAGTCTGAACAAGTGGGATGCAACACTAAAGCAAACTATGCTGTCCTTACCAGAGTTTTATATAGAATCCTTCCACCTCTATCAAATTACAACGAACGGTAATATCTATAGATTACACAATAATAAAAAAACCTTCAATTTTTACAATCATAACATAAAGATATGGATTGTTGTAATTTTTACTTCAAGTAGTCCCCAATTTACGACCAAAATTGAGCCCAAAATTTCCATTGCTAAGCAAGACAGTTTGTTAAGTGAGTTTTGCCCCATTTTATACCCTTCTTTGCCACAGTTGTGAAGCAAATCATTGCAATTATTAAGTGAATCATATGATCCTTAAGTGAATCTGGCTTCCCCCATTGCGTTTGCTCGTTGGAAGCCAGCTAGGATGATACAAATGGTGGTCACATGACTTTGGTAATAAAGTTGCCAAGTGCCTGAATTTTGATCATATGACCATGAAGGTGCCACAATGGTCATAAATGGGGGAAACTGCCATAAGTCACTTTTTTCAGTTGTAATTTTGAAAGGTCACTAAAGAAATGGTTGTAAGTTAAGGTCTACTTGTATGATTCTATCAGAGTGGTGAATAGAACATAGTTCATACCCATCATGGTTGTTTGAGGAGTATTTACAATGAAATAATAAATATTCTAGAATCTCTGTTTTCTATAACATCTCTGGAAACTACAGAATGGATGAATGTTATAGATTAGTTCATGCAGACAAATACAGACTTACTTATTCCTCCTTAGCAAACAAAGTATATTTAATTGACTATTTGCCACCTTCATTTTCATCCCTTCTAGAGGATTGTTACGTTGCTTATGGGGGACAGGGGGCAGAGCTACTCAGCAGCTTCAGTGACCCCCAAGAGTAATGTTGGTGTATGGGAGATCCTGGTAGAGGTACACTTGCTAGTAAATTCCAAAGGAATAGAATGAAGCACTAACAATTTGAGATATGCAGATGACATATCTTGATAGCAACCCTCTCCTCAGAGACTTAAAAAGACTACTGTAAGACAAGAGAAAAGAGAGAGATTTTTTTTACTTATTATGTAGGGGAAAAAGTCTGGGCTAATGTTAAATATTAAGAAAAAAGTAATGATGTTAAATATTAATAAGAATAACATAATATGAACCAACATTTTAAGCAACTTGTGGTTGATAGCAAAGAAGTGAAGTGAAGCACTATTCTTGGGTTAAACAATGAACTGAAGAAGTAGAGAAGACTAATCCCAGGGAAGAAGATAATGACAAACCTAGAACAGATTGTGAAAGGTTGCCTTGGTGGCTCACGCTGTTAAATGCCTGCTCTTAAGATCCATCTGTCTACAATTACTGTAGGCTCGAATCCCACCAGGCTCAAGGTTGACTCAGCCTTCCATCCTCTCGGGGTAGGTAAATTGAGGACCCAAGATTGTTGGGGGCAATAAGCTGACCTTGTAAAAATGCCGCTTAGTAATAAGCAGGCATATACAATGGAATGAAGGCTATTGCTGAGCACACTGGGTTGTATCCCAAAAATTGTAAGCCGCCCTGAGTCTTCGGAGAAGGGCGGCATATAAATGTAATTAAAAAAAAATATTATTTATGATCATAACCATCAGAATAGTTAAAACAATGATCTTTCTAGTAGTAATGCTTACCACAGAGTTACATATTTGTAACAGTTTTATGGACTTCAAAACAGATGTAGAGATTAGATAGATAGACAGACAGACAGACAGACAGATAGATATAGATGAAATACTAAATAGCTCATAAACTTTGTATTGTGAGTGGATGATGAATTAGAATTTTTGGCAAGGCTGAAAAGAATAGAAAGGAGGACAATGAATAAAGTGGATGAATGGGATAAAATGATAAAGATAGTCTGTGTCAAGAAGTACTACAGATTACTGCTGGAGAAAACCTGAAAATATGAGCATTTATACACTTTGTTATCAAGATTTGGGTCCAATTTGATGGCATCTAACCAAGCTAAAGCAGAGTGACCCTGCCTTCAGTTCATGCTGGTGCTGCTACTATCCCTTCTTTGTTTTGTTCACAGCTGTGTTGCTGCTATCACTTCATTTCTCAGTGTTTCTTTCTTCCCCAGCTGTTGAAAAAACATGGTACACAAATCCTATTATTAGTACCTAACTCAAATATGAAGTGCTCTGAGTAATATAGCACAGTTTAAGTAGTGCATAAAATATGGAAAAGTTTTCAAAGCTTTCAGCCTTGATGACTAGCCACTCTTTCCAATGACTGCTACCGTGTTTCCCCGAAAATAAGACCTACCCCGAAAGTAAGACCTAGCACTATTTTCTAAACCTGCCCTAATATAAGACCTACCCCGAAAATAAGACCTAGTGTAAATCTCCAGTTCCAGGAAGACTTTTCAGGGAGCAACCGTGCACCAAAAACACCCCCTACACACTCACACCCACTATTTGGCACCATAAATATATAAGACCTACCCCAAAAATAAGACCTAGTGTGTTTTTGGGAGCCAAAAAAAATATAAGACAGTGTCTTATTTTCGGGGAAACACGGTATAATGTTGTATTGTACTTTCTGCACATACTCTCCGCTGAGCTCCCCCTTTCTTTACAATGGACTTGTCTTCTCTCTAGCCTTTCTAAGAAAGATTTTTAGATTCCACTCTAGCTGACTGAAGGCTGTTTGTTGAATATATAAGGGCCTAACCAGGTCTCAGCATCAGGATCTGAGGATTACTAAGGATTCTAGGGCATTTGATTCTGTCTAAAATTACTTTCAGGCATAACACATCAGCTGTCTTGCCTCTGTCTGCTGGATCAAGGACAGTGTTGAGAGCAAGAGAGAGAAGGTGAAAGGGATAGACAAGAGATCTAGGACAAAAGGAAGATCATTCAGCAATATGAGGGCAGAGCAGAAGAAATGTACAATATCTTACTTTGTGAACTTTTATTTCTCCAGTGTAGAAACCAGAAATTGGTGAGAATATCCATTTCAATACTAGAAGGAGAGGGAGGGAGAGGAAAGTTGAAACTGTAGTTCAGGATGCAGGTGGGTTGGTTGTTGATATAGGGCTGAATAATCCACAAAACAATGTTAGTAAATGTATTGCTTTTCCCTGTCGTAAATGTAAAAATAACTGAAAAACTGATGCAGCTATCTTTGGGGGACAATTCTTTATCTATGTCAGCTAATTTAACAAAGTTATACATGCTTTAGAAGCAGGCAGGTGTTGCCTTGGACATGTCACATTTCACTTCTGTTTAGGGAATTGCACGCAATTCACGCATTGATTGTTGTGTACGATCACTCGCCCACATATTTTTAAAAATGCCATGTGTACTTTTCCTGAGAAGTGATGATTGGCTGCATATTTTCCAAATGGATGCATGCATTTGTCTGATGACTGCAGGAGAGAGGTGATCTGAACATGCATGTTTTTCTGATTATTAGAATCGCTCCCCAGCTCTTTGCCAAAAATGTTTCTCTCCTCCAAACTGACAAAATACCCAGAGGTTTTAGTATGAAAGTTCTTCATGATAAACTTCAAACAGAGTTCTACTCTCTTTAGCGGTTTTCCTTTAAAGATTTCCCTCACTTTTTTTTCCGCTGAAGTTTGCATTTTCGAAATACATAAGAAAGTGGCAGAGGCTATGGCTATATAACCTCTCTGGGACATAGGATTTGCCTAGCTGTCTTTTCAGTTATTTGTTAGTGTTCACCACTAGACAATTGAGCTTTGACCCTTGATTGGAACACTGTGCCCCCAGCACAAAATAATAAATAGCAATAACAGTGACTAAATATATAAATGACAGTTAAATGTTCCATCCTGTGAGCACTTAACAGCCATTTTAAAACCCTGGCTAAAGGAGGGGACAATTATGTTCTCCAAGAAAGAGTCATTTTTGATAAAGATAATATCATATAAAAAGTATATATAACATCACCCTTGTAAACATTGTAGTAGGCGCAGCTGGGAATATATGCTGAGGCAAATCTTTAATGACTGTTGCGTGATTCTGTGTGCTTCCACTAGCTAAGTAAATCCACAGAGTTCATTGCAGCGTCTGGCAAGGTAACTGCTTGTAAACACATTACATCTTAAAACTCTTCCATAAAAATGAATCTACCCCCAACCCTACTCCTTGCACAAGGATTTCATTGATATATATTTGGGGCCTCTGCTTGCTTGAACAAGCTGGCTTTGCTCCTGGGTCTTGGTACACAACAGCTCACAGTAACTAAATGCCAATTGCTTCTCCACTCAACTTAAAAAGGGGGTGTTTATTTATTTTTAAATTGAACCAGATGCAAGCATTCTGTAAGTAAGGCGGATTCTTGAATCTTATTTTTCTTCCTCAGAATGCTTCTTCGTGGGTCCTCCTTAATGTGTCATAAAAAGTAAAGCTGGGAATGGGTTTAGAACATTGGATCATGTAGCCATTTGTCGGGCTATCAAAATAGAGAAGTTTTATTTATTTATTTATTTAGTTTGTCAATCACTTACAAGATAATAAGTATAAGGATAAACATAGTTGTGAATACATGAAATGAATACATATAAGAAAAATAAAAGAAACAATAGGACAGGGACGGTAGGCACATTAGTGCACTTATGCAGTATTATATTGGTTGAGGTTGGAGTTTTTGAGGGGGCTTGGGAGGGAGTATGTGGAATTTGAGGAAGGGGTATTTGGTGCTAGCTCACCTGCAATATTGGTTGCCATTTTGGAAAGGCAGTTTTTAAGGGTTTCCTCGCAAGTTCGTTTGTGATGGCAATAGAGATTGCAGACTGAAGAGAGAAAAGGAGAATTAAATGTGTCTGGACCTAAGCAGAACAAGTGCCTCACATAGGCCTAAAGTACTTACACACACATACACACATACACACACAGCTTGAAAAACGAACAAATTGGTCAAAATGGGACAGCTTTTTTTCAATTCCTGATTTTGTATCAGAGCAGTTGATTTACTGAAGTAAGAGAACTAAATTCAAGCATATATGATCTGGAAAGAGGATGAAGAATTGCAAAAACGAGAGCATTCTTCATACTTTCACATTTTATATTTATTGGGTATTTCAATTTGCCTGTAAAGCCTATTTTCCATTTTCCTAACAATTTGCTGTTGTAAAGTTCTACTTTTGTGTACTTCTCAATTGCTAAGCATATTAAACATCAGAGATTCCTTCTGAAATTTTAGGAAGTTGGGAGAAGTGGGGGGGAAAAGAAATTTATTCTTATGGTTACCAGGTGTAAATAAGAATGGCACTTAAGTAATCAGAGATATCCTCCATTTGAAACAAACCAAGATGATTCATTTTGGTTTCCTGCTGAATTTTTGGAGTAGTCATAACTTTAAACATGGGGAATGTGCTTGTCAATTGAGTTATACTCTTGTCATAAAGAAGCACAGAGAACTGGATAATGAGGTGTGTCCAAGACTCATTTAGAAGATGGAAGAGGGCAGTGTATCCTTGGTTGCCAAAGCAACTTGGCTGAAGTAAGATTGAAGCAGAAAAGCCCATTTTCAAATGGAATCTCTGTCTGAAGGTGGGAAGAAAACTGTCCCGGAGATATCATCCATCGCTGATAGGACTTGCAAAAACAGGAGGATAAAAGACTCAGTGTTATTAAGCATTAAAAAAACAACAACTGTAGCAACAGTCAAAAATGGGTCAGCAAGGAAGAAATAGCAAGGAAGAGATAGTAGGCAAAGTTTTCCAATTTAGCTTAAAATCCAAGCTGAAGAATTGCTCAAGAGTCATAATAAACACCTGATGTTAAAAGCAAGCTTTATAGTGGATGTATATCCCAGGTCAAGCATGTATGAACTTGGACTTCATCCCAAACTGTGGAAACTGGAAAACTGTTGCTCCTGGTTGGCTCCATGGGCAGAAGAAAATGGAAGCTCTCAAATTAGGTAATCCGTCTGAGGCAGATCGATGTCGTGGTTTTCCTCTGTGGTATCTAATTCTGGACATTATTGGGGTATGCTGCTGATTCCTGCTTCAGTGAAAAGCAGAGGTAAGTTTGAAGTGTAAGTTATGGGGCAATTGTGTTTGAAATAGCCAGAAGTGGATTGCCATCTTTGAAAATGGTATGATTGTTCTAGAGGTTTCCACAGCTTCTGAAGATTATAGAATCCAAATCTCAATACATTTTGTTGTTGAGATCTATAAAAGTAGGATACAGGTATTTGGGAAATAAAATACACATTTTAAAAGTCTACGAAATATTTTATAAAATTTTAATGGCCATTAGGAAATCTATAGTAAGCAATATTCTGACCCTCCTTCAAGTCAAGGAAATCAGACGAGGTTGACTTAATTAATTGACATTACTTAGATTTGTACTTTGCCTTCATTTAAGTATGCAAATTTATTTGAGGTCTTCCATATATTACTGTTTCTATGCCATTTGGTGAAAACCTAAAAACAAAAACTAAAGACAGTAGTTCCCCAGCTTTGGAAGAAATATATTCTCTCACACTCAAGACACATATACAAAGGTTATTCAATATTTTATTGCCGTGAACCTGCACATATTAATTGTGTTCCTCAACATTAGATGGGATAGAATATATGTCAATAAAAAGAATTAGGAGCAAACGTTGGTTTGTGTTTGTCTTTTAAAATCCATCTTTCCATACACCCACCACTTGGCCAAACAGCAGTTTTATTGCTGGATAATATGGCGAAAAGATTCATTGTACGGGTTACCTAACAACATTGGTGGTGTTGATGAATAGTTGCAATTAATACATTCCCTTAATTAGTCTGATACCCAGAAGATGCACCTGGCAGGTCATTTAAATACTGCAATTGATTTATAGCTGCTAGAAATGATTTTACCAGCTATCTTCAGAGAGTGCAATTAGAGAGAATCTCATTTTTAATGCATTTTCTGTGAGGAATAAACATAAAAGGTCTATGTGTAATTCAGAACAAAGCAGGCATAACAGTATTAACGGTTTATGGATTTTATTAATATCCCTATATCATATTATTTCCAGCATGAATGTTTGGTTTAAAAGAGATAGGCAGCACTCTCTACAATGCTTTAAGTGGCTGGCTCTTGATTATAAAATTCAGTGCTGAAATAATTTAATCTTTTGAAGAGTAACAGCTATTTACAATATATGCAGTGCTTAATATGAATATGTAAAATATATAGGCTGTATTACAAATTGGCGGAGGCTGGATTCTTGTTGACTTCAGTAGGATTTAAAATACCTAATTATGCAAGTGACTGCAACCTAGTATAGTTTATATGTACAGGACTATTTGTAAAATACTTTAATACATAACAATTCCATACATAACAATTCTATTAATAAAATAAGCTTTTTTGCCCAGTGGCCTGAATAGAAGAGATCTGTCTTATCATAAAAATACCTGTTGTTATTTCATAATAATTTGTTGTGTGGTTTTGGTATTGAATTCCCTGTATTTCAATTGTTTTCAATCATCTGCATTATGCCCTATTTCTACGGTGAGAGCTGGCTTTTGTTAATTTCCTTGTGTCCTTGTGTACCATCATGATTGCAAAAGGAGGGGGGAAGACAACACACATGCAAACCTGAGCCCCTGAAACACCCCCACCACCCCAAGCTACTCAACCAAGAAAGGGAGGATATTACAAGGTAGGAAGGTCACCTGTTAACTATATAATGGTCTGAAGAGCTTCCTTCTCTTTTATATTTAAACAAGCATTTGATTGTTGTTGTCTCAGTTGATGCAATGTTTAGAAATTCAGACCTTAGTTTCATTTCCTTTATTAATTGTTAAATGAATTTTCTTAGGGGGCAATAATTCTACTTTGTCATATGCATGCTTGAAATGAACTTTGATTTTTGTATGAAGACAGTTCATGTCCCTCACTTTCTACTTTCCCCATTTTTGTGGACTTAACGGATTGTATGCGTCTGTATGCATATATCATTGTTATTATTGGTATAAAAAAATCAGCTACAAAGAAAACATCTCTTGAATCAATATATTTTTCTCCCCATTAGCTTAAGAAAGAAATCTTAAGAATTATGGTTTCTTCTACAACTCTGAAGAACTTCTCTTCTCTTCTCTTCTCTTCTCTTCTCTTCTCTTCTCTTCTCTTCTCTTCCCTCCCTCCCCTCCCCTCCTCCCCTCCCCTCCCCTCCCCTCCTATGTAAGTGCTTCAGCTTTGTAAAATCTGTTGAAAAAAGGCCTTGGGAATTTCACAAATTTCTGAACTTATCTTCATTTGAGTGAGGCATCCTAAGGACCAAGTCCGCTAAACAGCAGATTTTAATCTTACTGTTTTTGAAAACAATATAAGACTCCAGCTTGTGCTTTTGAAATATATGTAACAGTATAGTTGCATAGTTACGTCAAGATGGGAGTTTCATCTGCTCTAGAATTCAGAAGACCCTTGATCACGGCAGAGAAATGCTTGAAGCTCAGCTTTCTGTTTCTGTAATTAATGTACGGTAGCACTATCTGTTCATCAACTGTGATGGCTACATCTCTTTGATATTTGGTGGCGAATTTTAATATGCAGCCTGCAGGAACAGCTCCTTAATTCAGAAGGAGCGCCTTATAGGATATGGAGCTCCTTACAACCTTTGTATCTTGGTGTGCAAGACCTGGCATTGGAAGCCAAAACCTGTTTGTAAAATAAGTGTGCTAGCAAAATGCCTATTAACCTTTTAGTATAAATGCCCACTGAAAATAATCATAGTTTCTTATTTATGAGAAAGGTGCAGATGTCTCATCCTTTCCTTAGTTGTATTTCACTCCAGCAAGTATACTGGGTGTCCCTTTTGTAGAAATAAGAAAGCATGGCCTCTCCCCTTGAAGATTGCGTAATTTAATTTTGTACCTGATAGAAAGGAGGAAGGGATGTATTAGGGAGGATTCAAGCCATTTATTTCCTTGTAGGAAGTTATCTTTGCTGCAACGAGACAGGTAGAAAGGCAAAGCTTTTACAGTGGAACCAAAGGAAGGTCTAAGTTTAGCTCTAGTACATTCTGCAAGTACAGTTTTGTTTTATTGTAAGACTATACTAATCTGAGCTGAGATCCTTGCCATCTTTCCATTTACACCTGTGTTTTTCAAACTAGGCAATTTTAAGATGTGTGGACTTCAGTTCCCAGGATTCCTCAGCCATTATTGGGGGTTGACCTCAACATACCTTGATGTTGCCAAGCTTGAAAGACTGTTTTACAATATAAAAAAAAAATCAAATTCCACATTCTACTTACTTGCATACTCTGCTGTGACTGGTTAGCCTTCTCTAACTCTACACTCTCTCTCCCTATCTTTGATGCAGTGACCAGAATTATTGTCAATATGCATATTCAATATGTATAATTGGGGGGGGGATCTAACCCTAAAAGACAGCTGAATGGCATCTGTCAGTAACCTTGCCCAACTCTGTTTTATGCATTTTCAATGTCATTTCAAATGGAAGTAAAAAAATAAGTTTTCAAGCAGAAAATCAAAGCAATTGCTAGAATCATCTTTATTTCCACTGAATTCCCCCTAGCAATCATAAGCTTTTTTGGACATTTTAAAAATGTAAGCTGCCAAGAGATCTCAGTACTCAGTTGTATAATGTTTAATAGAACAAACAATAGTAGAAATAGCAGGTATTACCTGTGGAGGTAGCGGGTAGTAACATAGGGCAATGCTTGGTTTGTAAAGATATTCATTTGCCCAAAATGTAACCAAAACCAACTTTTTAAAAAAAATTACATTGGGTTGATAGTATTCTCATGTACTAAAAACAGGAACAAAGAGCATCTTTCCTGTTAGTAAAGTAGTAATGAGATCTCTCTCTCTCTCTCTCCCTCGCTCCCTCCCTCTCTCACACACAGAGAGCGAGCTAACTTTTTGTAAATATGTAAACCTATGGCAGTTATTTTCTTTATGCTCTTGTGTCACTCTTTCAAAAAGTTAAATGTGGCCACTGGATCAAAAATGGTTTGCAACTTGTCTTCAGATAGTTATAGCATTAAATCATAGATTACTAGCTGGGATGTTTTGGCAGAAAACCAATTATTATTTATTTATTTGTCAAATTTAGATCCTGCCCATCTCACTGCCAGATAAATATAGTGAATAAATAATACATAATTTAGTATTACCAATAATCACAATAGCTAAGGGGAATTTTGCTTGATATCCTTGATATTTCTTGGAATGATGACATCTAGGAAATGAATGTCTTTAGAATTGTGCTTGCTCCTGTTGTCTATATTCCTTTGCATTAGCATCATTCCACAATTGAAGGATGTAGGAATGATATAAAGTATGTGGTCAACTTAACATCTCAAACAATTGATGGTGCATTGTATTGAATCTGCTTATCATAAGCAGATCAGCCAGTGATATAGAATCAACTCCGGTTGCAGCCTGCCATCTGAGTCAGTGGTGGGATTCAAATTTTTTTACTACCGGTTCTGTGGGCGTGGCTTGGTGGGCGTGGCAGGGGAAGGATACTGTAAAATCTCCAGTCAGAGGTGGTATTTGCCAGTTCTCCGAACTACTCAAAATTTCCGCTACCGGTTCTCCAGAACTGGTCAGAACCTGCCGAATACCCACCTCTGATCTGAGTACAGGAATTGGTGTGCAGCCTTGTTGTTTTCCCTGTGAACTTTGACCTCAGGATGATTTGGTTTAAGAAAGAAGTGTTATTCCTTGTGCAGGAGATAATTGGGAGCAGGTTACATCAAAGCTTTGGCATTTGTATTGTTGGTTAGAAGAGTCATGTCAAAATTCTTTTAGGAACTTCCTAAGCTTAATCCTAAAATCTTCCTGGACATTGTGGCTCCCCAAAGAATGGCTTTTCAAGAGACAGTTTTGTTTGGATGGCACTGAACAAAATAATGGAATGTTGGATTCCAAAGTTGCCATATTTCAGCCACCCAATTTTGTGATTAAATTAAGGTCTTTTCCACCAAGTGCAACTACCTGGAAACAAAGCAGGTTTATAAAGGTCTCTTTTGAGAATTGAACAACATTCTCCTGCTTCAGTCGGGACAGTTTCCTCGTGTTCTTCTTGGGAAGTGGAGGACGAGGAAGAGGAGGAGGAGATATAAACATGGGCTAGAAGAGAAAAGTGACAGAACATTTGTCAAATTTACCTATTATGAATAAAAAATAAAAATGGGTCCATTGTGTCAATGTTTGTAGTGGGCTGTGAGAACAACCTTGAGAAAAAGGAGGAAAAGCCACAGCCAAGACAATAGTCAGATAAACCTGAGTCCAAAGCAAGAAAAGAATTTGAGAAAAAGTTAACCCTCCTTAGTCTTCTTTAGGATGAAGGCAGGATTAGTGGTGGATGGGAAGACACATTCAGAGTTGGAAGGTTTTGTTGCTCTAACCCAGGGGTGTCAAACATGTGGCATCACGTTGTCACATGACTTATTGCGACTTTTCCCCCCTGCATTAAAACGGGGTGGGCATGACCAGCACGTGACTCATCTGGCCCATAGACCGCGAGTTTGACACTCCTGCTCAGTAGTGGGATTCAAAAATTGTTACTACCGGTTCTGTGGGTGTGGCTTAGTGTGCGTGGCATGGCATGGCTTGGTGGGCGTAGCAGGGGAAGGATACTGTAAAATCTCCATTCCCTCCCCACTCCAGGGGAAGGTTACTGTAAAATCCCCATTCTCTCCCCACCCCACTATCCTACTTACCAGCTCCATTCTCCTATGCAGGGCAACAAAAGGAGATCCAGCCAATCAGCTGGGACTCGAGAGGCAGAGAATAGATGGGGGCAGGGCCAGTCAGAGGTGGTATTTGCCGGTTCTCCAAACTACTCAAAATTTCCACTACTGGTTTTCTAGAACTGGTCAGAACCTGCTGAATACCACCTCTGCCCCTGCTCTGAAGTAATATTATTATTATTCATAATTTGGTAATCAAATCTAGTCTACCTTGAAGGTCTAACAACAACCCTGATTGTGTATCCACCCTTTTCCTAAAGAGACTTAGGGAGTATCCATTCTTCCTCAAATCCATTCCTGCTTTGCACTCAAATTTCTCTTATCTGACCATTGCCTGGGTTGCTGCTTTTCCTTTTGATCCTCAGGGTTATTCTCATAACCCACTACACTGTGCTCCTATTAATGAACTTGTAGGGGGAAAAAAGACAGGTCTGTTGTTGCATGGTAACATCAGAGTAGTTATAAAAAGAGAAAGAATTTTATTGTTTAATCCACATACTTGTTAAAAGAAAAACACGCACAGAGCCAACAATACAGGTATCATTTCATTGTTCTGTCATAGAACTTGTTTAAAAGAAGATCAGCTTTTCACTGTTCCACCGGCAAAGTTGTAAAAAAGCAGGCCATAGAGAATGGCACCACAGAGCAGAAACGGAGGTATTTGCTTCCCATGAAAAGAAGTGCAGCATTTTGAAGGAGACAGCACTGCTTCAGCTAAAAAAAAACCCTTGCTATTTTGGGGGATACATAGCAGGAAAAAAAAAATCAGGTGTACATTTGTAGGGGGTGGTGGAGGACGACATTTTGAATTTATAACCTCAAAAATACTCATACTGGGGGCAAGCTGGTTATATAGATCAGCACCAACTCTAAATATTCTACGGGAATGGCAAATTTCAGACATTTTAAATTGGATAATTTTTCAGGGAAAGAGAATCTCAGTTTAAAAACAGACAGGATAATTCATAATGCAGGAATGGTTGCTGAAGGTGATAGAACTTGTGGAGATGGCTAAATTAACTTTTTTTTGATTAGACAAAAAACAATATATTTATGACTGACTTTTTGTGGACGCTTTGCATGAAACAGAAACAAAATGCATACATTTCTTTATGATTCGTGATTTTGGTAATTAGGAAAAAAATTGAATAATAGAAAAAAGTTAAGAGTAATTAATAATAATAAAATAATAATAATGATAATGATAATAATGATAATAATAGATAAAAGTGCTTAGAGTAAGAGATAATTTTGTTATTGCATTTATATTTGTTCCAAAGGAAACCAGAAGCTTCTATTTCTTTTTATTCCCTGTCCCACGTTAGTATTTTTTTTTCATTCTTTACTTGCTTCTTTTACTCTATTTGTGTTAAAGTTGTTTATAAAGCATATATGTGTACGGTGTGTGTGTGAGGTGTGTGTGTGTGTGTATATACACACACATATACTTCTTTCTGCACTTTAGTGTTTTGCTTTTTTCTTTCTTTACTTGTTTCTATTATTTTATTTGTATTAATGTTTATAAAGCATATATGTACACACACATATGCTTTATATGCTTTTAGTGTGTGTGTGTGTCTCTCTCTATACACACACACACACATCCTTTATAAACAACATTAACACAAACAGAGTAAAGGAAGAATATAAAGAAAGCAAAAAGCAAAAACTTAAAGCATATATATATATATATACATACACACACACACACACACATACATACATACATACATACATACACACACTTTAAGTGTATGAAACAAACCAGACAAGATAAAGGTCAATCGTCAACATTTGCTATTCCTCAAATTACAGATATGTGATATCTTGCAATGCAAAAACATTGTTTCACATTCAAGGATTCACCTTCTCTATTTAATGGCTAGATTACCTCAGTCCATGTATTGCAGGAATATGGCTGTTGGGGAGGAACTATTGAGTTCTAAGTAGACAGCAATGTTCTAATTGATGTTGACTATTCTTAAAGACCGTTTATTAGAACTAGAGATTAAAGGGCATGAAGAGATCTCTTCAGTTCAGATTAATGACCTTTTAAATATTTAATGTTAGTTGGAGCATGTCCAGCTTGTCTTGGTTGTGTGGCATAATAGATTCTGACAGTAACAGGAGCATCCCTGGAGGAGGGAGGTAAACAAAGCCAAGATGGCAGCTGCAATCTCAAGATAAAACCCCCATCCCTTGGTATATGCAGAAGAGACAGGGCTTCAGTCATGCAGAAGTAATCTTGACATTTTGGACCCCCACTCCACCGATGCCATGGATAATCTTTAGCTCAATTGGTCTTGCAAAATAGTCACAAAAATCCAACTTCCGAACAATATGAACTTCTAGTCTAGATTTAGATGGGAAAGACTGAGAAGAAAAAACAAACAAACTAGACTGTGGAAAAGGAATTTTCCATGAGGTTGTTGTGCCCTTTCTACTGCCCCCCCCTCCTCAGGTAACAATGGTACCAGATGGACCAATCACAGCACAGCTGTGATTTAGGATTTCCCGGGCTTTGTTAAGCTCCACCTCACCTGGCTCAGGGCTATTTAAAGGGCTAGCCTCATGGCATCTAGCCAGTTCCACCATTACAGATGTTCCAGCTGCTTGGGACCATGCAGCTGGAAGGAGTCTACCTCACGCCACGAGGATGATCTTTGGGACTCCAGTCACATAGGTGACTGCTACAAGAAGGAAAGAAAAGACTCTGAGAAGAAATAAATGGACATGGACTATTGATACACCTTTTAACTTCTTTTATTGCTTTTTGTGTTTTGTTTACAACAATAAAGAACTTTGTATTGGATCCACTGGGCTCAGACTTTTTCCTGATAACCTCACAGTGGAGAAAGGTAACGAACCATCCATATTTAACCCTAAAATTCCTAACATAGACATTGTACAGCATTCTAGTCCTCAGGAAAGGAATTCTGCCACTCAAAGCTTCTGTTGTAAATCGACCACTCTAGTGAAGGCCACAAAGATTAGAGGCCGTGGCAGTGATGGTGGTTCACTGATATACAGATATCAATTTATCTGCATATATCAATTCCTTCAGCCAATTCTTTGGCTAGAGGATACTTAAAATGCTCCATTTTCCATTCATGCTGCATCTGTAAATATTTTCCAGCTTGTTGCATAGCTCTAAGGCCAAGATATCACACATTTTGTTAAAAAAGCATATTTAAAAAGTTCTTTCATCTTTTACATTCAATTCAGTAATTCCAGATTTATTTTTGTTAACGTGTGCAACCAGCCCTTCACTATATTGGCCTATTAACCTTGCTCTGTTTTTCAAAAATGTCATGAGCATCTGAAAATAGCTTCTTTTTGATGAATGCAGGTGCCATTAATAATAATTACCTGCCCCCTTGACCTTTTTTTTTTACTGACCCATGTTTGTGTAATTAGTACTTCTACTTTACTGGAAAAAAATAGAATATATTCTGTCTTTGAAATCCATATATATTTATGTGTGAATGTGAGTGTGTATATACACAAACACAGACACAGAGTCTTACACTTAGTAAGCCTGCAAAGAGAAGTGATGATAGATTCTAGGCAGAGGGAAATAAATTTGTCCATTTTGTAGTCACTTAACATTGTCAACCTGTAAGGAAAGGCCTTAGTTCAGGGGTGTCAAACTCGATTTCATTGAAGGCCACATCAGTGTTGTGTTTGACCTCAGGGGGCCGGGGTATGTGTGGCCAGCTTGACATCACTCATGTCAGGGGTGCCTGTGGCCAGATCGCTCTGCCAGGAAAATGGGCTCCCAAGATCTGTTTTCGGCCACAACAATCTCCTGCAACCAACTGCCAGTGAAAACAAGCTTAGAGGGGCCATGCACGAGCCTCCCAAGCTCCATTTTCGCTGGCAGAGGCACTGCAGGCTGGACTTTTGTTGTTTCCAGGGTGACCTTACGGGCCAGATCTAAGCCTTGAGTTTGATACCCCTGCCTTAATTAGTTCATCTTTCTCCAAACCATATTCTTCACATGGTTTGGGTTACAAATCCCAGAATTCATAGTGAAGATGCTGTTATGGGTCCATATATACCTAACTTCTCCTACTTCTCCACAACCTGTTGGTAGCAAGGTACCACAGTAGATGAACCTACTATTGCAATTCTAATCAAAGTCAGTTAACATTTGTTTTGGTTAAAGAACGGTAACAAAATAAATCATGGGATCTCCATCATGCTAAATGTTTGAATCATTGTATCTGGAAATACCAGGGCAGAATCTTCCTTCTCATGATTTGAAAGTTTCCTCAAAGATGTGAGCATAGCTTTCCAATTATCATAAATCCGAGTGTGGCTTGTTTGCTCCCCACAAAAGCAGGGATGATTTTTATTGACCAGTCTTTGATCTGAGAGATTAAAGAAAGTACTGCATGAGCAGTAAAAGGGATAACACAAGGGGGGGGGGGTCAAGAGGGCTCATGGCTCCTTGGAAATGAAAATGAACCGTTCCATTGGCAGAAAGAGTAATTTAGCATTCTTACCGGGAACTCAGGACTTTTTCCCTTTCTACTTTTTTAAAAAGGAAAAAAAATATTCACCTGACTTACAGGTTTCTCCATGACTTAATGCTGTGGCAGTAATATGAGGTCATTGAGAGGGCACCAGATTCACCAACATAATTCTGCACCGT
Organism: Naja naja; assembly: GCA_009733165.1. NCBI lineage: Eukaryota > Metazoa > Chordata > Lepidosauria > Squamata > Elapidae > Naja > Naja naja. The sequence goes on from CM019148.1 coordinate 212,961,775, forward strand.
GCTTTTCAGCTCAGACGGCTTGGCTGTCTCAGGCTTGTGCTCTTGATTGAAATGTTGCTAGTAGACTTTTGGAATACAGCTGGAAGGCTTAGCGACTCGATATTTCCAACATGAATATGTTTCCTGTCTCATTGGAAGTTTGTGAGAATGGCAGAAGTTTATGGGCTCACTTTCTCGTCTGCCTCCCCCCTCCCCTGAAACTTTATGACCTCCTACACAAGACTGTGATGGGATTTGAGACACGTGAGAGAGCTACTGATAACCTCTGAAGGTAAGGAAGGTAGGCTGAAGAATGATCAGAGGAAGGCCTGTGTTAACCATTTAAAAAAGAAAATCAAGACTTGCAAAATAAAGGAATATTCCATCTTAATTGTGACTGAAGTAAAAAGTGTCGGTCCTTAGAAATAAGCATTCTGTTGCTGGTCATGGAGGGAAGAAAAGTATGTTTTGTGAAGCAATATTATTTTGGTAAAGTAGAACAAATCAAGAAGAACATTTAGAGGCTGAAAATTATCTCAGGAAATCTCTTTTTTGTCAGCCCAACTAGGTAGACCAAACCAAGAAATCAGCTACATAAGAAAGCAAACATGTTTTTTAATATATATATTACAGGTAGTCCTTGCTTAAAGACTGCCCTGTTTAGTGACTCTTTGAAATTATGGAGCTTTAACAACCTGTTAAACTTTAACAACCTGTCCTTGCACTTACAATTGTTGCAACATCCCGATGGTCATGTGATCGAGATTCAGGTGCAGCTCTGCCACCACTGGATGTTTATCATCCTCACAGAGACTTGTGGTCATGTGATTGTCATTTGAGCTCTTCGCAGCCAGCTTCCGACAAGCAGTCATTGTAAAAGCCGGCAGTAAAATCGCAAATTGCAGTCATGTGATGTCTCATTTAACAATGGCAGGTGATTCACCTAAGTGCAATGATATCGTAAGTCCAGCATGGACAAATGATATCCCCGTGACTGCATCACTTAGTGACAGAATTGTCAGTTCTAATTGTGGAGATTAAGCAAGGAGTTCCTTTATCTACAATAACAGAATTTCACAAGACTGATTGCCGGGTACCTCATCGTTCTTCATACATTTCAGTGAATTTCACAAGTATCTTCCTTAAACAGCTTCTGAGTATTATCCTGTTGTTCTAGACTTTATATACATATATTTCAATAGAAATATTTATCTTTTTTCAATAGAAGACAAATATTTCAAAAACTTGTTTTTAAAAATGTTAAAATATTGTTTCTGCATTAGATGCAATACTGCCACCTCGTGCCTAAGCAGTCTAATGACATTATCCAGCAAATATGAGAATATTTCCTAGTTACAGTCTCTTGAGTGTCTTTCCTTTACCTTTTTAATCAAGTAAGGTGGGAGGACATAGAGTCTTGGAGAGGTGTCAGTTAAGTGACCATTTTTTCTCTGTAGAATCGAAATAGATGCTTATTTTCACTTGGGTTACCGAGGGCTAAATATTGAAACCTGCGGGCGGTATTTAGACTGTGTGTTGTGATTCTCTTTTCTTATTTAAATTGCCCAGACAGAGATTCTGTTTCTTAGGTGTTGGATAAAAAACCCTTTATAAGTGTCACTTCTTCCATATGTGCTGTTTCACTTTTACATTTCTAAACAAATGCATTCTTACAAAATCATGATGCTCTTTTTTACTAAAGGAAACTGATCTGATAAAGAGTTCCTAGAACTTCATTTTAATCAGGGTACAAGAGGTGTGGAGTAATAACATTGGACATTCTGCCCAGAGGCTCTGAGTAGGAGAAGAGTGATTTAATTGTGCATTGGTAGTTTTCATGTATCAAAGTGATTTTTATATTGGATTTTGGTCACCGTAACTACGTATCATAGTTATAAAGTATCTTAAGTACTCTTTCTCTCTCCCACTCTTACTTTAGGCTGATTTATGTTTTTCAACAGAAGAGAGGAAAACAAGCATTTGATTTTAATTGTCATTGCAAACTATTTTCCATGCCAGGTTAATTCCTGAAGACGAAAAAGGATACGGAGCATAATACCAAATGAACAGGCCTATAACTTGCATCATCCTTAGGTATATTCCCTTCCCCTGCCCATTCATTTATATTCCCACTCAGAAGAATGGAATTTGACATGTATTTTACTTTGGAATGTATTGGTAGAGAGAACAACAGCTGGAATGGCTTTAACTGGGAGTATAGTGAAATAGTGGATTGTTGCTGTTTACAAAAGGTGCATAAAGACTTCTGGGCCTTGAAAGAAATGTTCACATAATCTTTCCTTGCCCATTATTCTTGTTTTTAATTTTCAAAGATGGCCTCTATGAAAAGCAATGACTCCTGATTGTGTTCCTCTTTTCCACTGAAAGATCTGAGGTTTTTCTTCTGTTGATTTCTAAAACATAAAATGTAAGAGAATGGTTCTTATGTACAAAATAAGGGAGAACACAGTATTCACTTGTTGGGATAAATAAGTGATGTGTGAAAAGATATAATCTAAATGAACCACTCATCATTGCGTGCTATAAAGTACCTTATAAATTATGTGTGAAGATTATTTCATATGGACACAGGTTTCACTAATCCTTTTTCTGTTCTTTGACATTTTATGCTTAATATAGTCTGGATACTGATTTGATTAAAAACAACCACAGTAAAACCATTAAGAAACAGTATCATTAAAATTAAAAGAGTAGCATTTAACATCTGAATGGCATAACACTATTTATTTATTTATTTATTTATTTATTTATTTATTTATTTATTAATTACTGTAGACTTTTACCCCACCTTTATTATTTTATAAGTAATTCAAGGTGGCAAACATAGATAATACTCCCTCCTCCTCTTCTTTCTTCACAACAGCAACTCTGTGAGGTGAGTTAGGCTGTGGGAGAGTGATTGGCCCAAAGTCACCCAGCTGGATTTCATGCTTAAAGCAGAACTAGAACTCACAATCTCCTGGTTGCTAGGCCTGCAACAGATTTGCATACCCTTTGGAAGAGCTTTGTTTTGACCAACTTCCAGAAGGTCAACATATTCAGGATGAGCTGAATCTATTTTGGAAGCTATTCTGAAAAAAGGAGGGCTGCAACAGAGAAGCATCTACTCCTCAGGCCCCTTAAAGTTATGGTAGAGGGGGGTTCATGAGAATATTTTAAAGCATGAGGGATAAAGGAGAGTAGGAAATTCTGAAGGGCCTTATATAGTGATTCAACTTTACCATATGTGATTTGGGCATTTAGCAATGTCAAAAATCAGAACTCCCTAGAAACATATTATAAAAAATTATTCCTTCTGAAGATTTTAAACAAAACCTCAGCTAAAACCCAAAGAATTTACCTCAAAAAGTGAAGGATATTTGACTTCTTTGTTAAAAGATGCACACTCTTTTTATGCATCAAATTATGATCGGTCATCCTAGACTTCTATTTACCCATAATGTTAATTGATTCACTGAATCCTACTACTATACTGTATATTAATCTCTTCTGGGGCTGTTCAGTTAATAGGGCAACCCTAGCACTTTTTAACTTGCCTTTTCCCCTATAAAATGAGTTGTTAGTATATTTTCTGACTTACTTACCACTGATGGACTCAATACAAATTTAATGTATTGCAAAATCTAATCTGTTATGGGCCTTACCTGAAGAGGAAGTATCTTCACTAATTTGTTGTCCTTGCATTTCTGCAGAAGACAAGAAAAGACAACCCATAACAATGTTAAGAACTAATTCTTAAACTTGCTAATCTTGGGATTTATCCTTCGTCCAGGGGTGACATTCTACTGGTGCTGTCCAGCTCTGTAGAACTGGTAGCTCTGAAGAGCAGCAGACATAGAACTGGTTCTATGTCTGCTGCTGTTTTGGCCCACATGCCTGCCCGGGCTCTTACCTGACCTTTATTTCCTGCTTTTTCAACCTCAGCTGCTTTGTGTGGCACAGCTGCGGTTCAAAAAGCAGGAAAAAAGTGCTTTTTCAAATGCTGCGGACCCGCACATAGCGCTGCTCAGCTGACCAGGCACCAAGCTGATGATGTTTCACATGCGCGTTCAATCACCGAACCGGTAGTTACACCGGTCAGACCTCACCCCTGCCTTCATCATAGGTATCTGTGGAGGGACAAGGGGATAAATAAGCAATGAAATTTGTACTGGGATGTCATTCTACACATCTTCCCCTTTATGTATTTGCATGAACCATCACAATCCAAATATAAAACGGTGGAGCTTATATCAAGCTGTCACACTGTACATTATGACATCATCATACTGGGAGTCAAGAAAGAATGTCTTGTGTCCACAATACTAGATTAATGTGATATGAGTATGCATTTGTTAGTAAGAACTTAACATAATTTTTATTTGGCTAAAATTCTGTTGAATTTTTCCACATACCTAACATGACAGCATTCTAAAAATATTGCCTGTTAGATTCAAGCTATTGCAAAGAAATGATTTCTCTCAGACAAAATGATGGTGTAGCTGCATTTGTTACCCTCTAAAATTTAGATCAAATGGTTCCCCTCCTCCTTTTCCACAGCTGAATGGATATCACACTTTGATCTCTCACGTTTAGTGCTAGCTGGCAATTGTTTATTGATAATTCCTCTCTAGTTCCAACTCTAGTTCCACCCTATTTTTCACACATGTATTTATAAATGCCAGAAAGTTAATTTACTAAGCCTCTTACCACAGTCATATGAAATTGTTTAGGCTCTGTCTGTGAATTAGGACATATTCCTCCTCAGAAATTAATTCCATTATTTTGAACTGAAGTTGTAGCCACATGCTGAAGATTAATGGGAGGATCAGTTTTCCGAATCATGTTTCAGATTTAGGTTCCGTGTTAAAATCTTTGAATCAGTCATACGAAAATGCTGTTTTCCAAACTGCTGAATCAATTTTGTGGTTAAGTGCACACCTCTAGTTTTTGTAAGTCTGAAAGTTGTTATTTGTAGCTCAAACTATGTTGCTGCAGACTTAGGCTCATCGCTTATTTCTCATAGCTAGATGCTACATCTCTCATTCACTGAGGCCACTATCACACCTTCATGTTGACAAAATGATTAGAGCACCTTTTCCCTTTGAAGCAGTGGAAATACCACAAGCATTTCGAAGCAGGGGAACTTTTGAGAACAATGAATATTAAAAGGACAGCTGCACCCAAATTTTAAAGCTCCTAGTTAGAGAGATGCCCACTTAAGAATTCTCTTCTAGTATGCCAAGTCCTCAGTTCTTTTAGAAAGCCAGGACTTCTTGCATTTCCTCTTTTCCTAAAGGGAGATACCTGACACGCCATGTTCTCTTGATTCCCAGTTTAAAACATCAGCCTCGTGTATCATTTAGCAGAAATGTCCTTCTCTCCCATTTTTAGACCCAATGTTCTGTCTTGGTTACATTACTTTCTACACATAGGAAGGATTGAAGAACATAGAGTTTGACCCTTTTAGTTTCCCTGCCTGGTTGTAGAATCTCACTACTTATGAAAGTATTTCAAATGAACCCTTGGATAATCAGGACCTTAAATTAAACGGATAATCTCCAGAGATTTTGGAAGTGATCCACCTTAGTTATTCCCTTTACATGAAAGGTGATGTGAGCCACCTCAGTTCTAGCTAAAAAAACTCACCATATTGTTGTTGGTTTTTCAAACAGATGTTGGTTTTCTCAGTATTGTACAGAGACTATTTCGAGGATGTATACGTGGGTCAGACATTTACCACTCCAGTGAGTGAAATATTTTTGGAAGAGTAAACACAATAGAAACAAACCTTACAACATTCAGAGAAAGAAAAGAGCCCATGGAGATAATATAACATAAGAAATGAAAAGTGTGATAGTTTCAAGCTTGCTTTTTGGGTTATCTTTCCCATATTCATAGCACTTTTTGTAAAGAGAATGGAATGTCACCCCCAAGTTAATTTCTGGATCAAAATTAACCTTCTTCAGGGTTCCTGAAACCTTTTCATACTGTGGCCTGTGTGTTGCAAAAGAGACAGAGGCTTTCAAAGAGAGATGCAGTGTGTGTGTCTTGTGGAGCCTTACATACAGTTAATGACATTATTCGCTTCTAGGAGAATGAGGTCAGAAGAATTGATTTTGAAACTGTGCTAAGAAAAAAACTATTCTAAATATGTTGGTGGATGAAGGCATCTGAAGATTGATCCAGGAACCTGATCTTTAAGGACGAGTTGGAGGAGAACATTTTGTTGCGAATGAAAAAGTTGCTGGCAGTATTATCTGTTTTTTTGCAGTAGGAAATTTGGGGTCCTGCGGCTGTTCATAGCTAGTGATAAGGGGATATAGGAGGAACCATTCAAAATATCTGGAAGAATGAGTTAGGAGAATTGAAATCCAAATTCATTATCTGAAAGGATCCAGGTTTAGAACAGGGCTAATACTTTTTTTTAGTTCTTTTGTCCATGTCCATCTTTTACCCAATGTTTAAAGGCATTTATTTATGTTGTTGTGGGAAATATATATATATATATAGCATGCCACCTGCTTTTTACCTTTTCATCTAAACTTTTCATTCTCTCTCAACCCTTGCCCAACCACCCGCCGACCCCAGTTCTACAGCCTTTAGTTGTGATGCTCAGCATGCCTCTTCTGCAGGCACTCTAAGCTGCTCACAGCTCCTCAGCCATGTTGGTTGTCAGAAAAGCATGTTTCAGAGCTATGTGTTTTGACAGGTAGGAAACATTGGTTGCATTTTTTCCCCTTTCTCAGACAAAAGCGACTAGGGGCAACTAATATTCTCCTAAGGCAGTAAACTTAATTGAATCCTTGAAGAAATTAAATCCCTAAACTGCAAAATACAGGGTGTGCTTCAGCCTCCTCATTATATTGCTGGCAGGATCTCTCGTCTTGATCCAAGCTCCCACGTCCAGTCAATTTTGCTCCCTTTGGCTGCCATAACTGATGATAGTCTTAGACTAGCTTCATTAGCAAGGTAGGGAAAAAAATGTAACCGTATAACATGGAAATGAGCAGATGGTCCACATCCCACCTGCACCGGCTGGGAGACTGCTTACTAATCTCTTTATTAGCAACACTGCTCGATAGCACAGCAGATGCTTTGTGTACAGAAGGTACCTAAATCTAACCCTTGACTTCTTAAATTAAAAGAAAGAAAAGATGCCAGAGGGGAACAAAAAAAAATTATTACCAGTCTGAGTAAATCATTCCAGGATAGGTGGGAAAAAATACTTTGTGCTGCTTTAATGTATTTTCTAACATAACTTGGTAGATTCTCAGCTTCTGGACGGAGATTTGATTGGCTGAACGCTTGGATTCAGACCACCCATAGGCTTCCTGCCCTGCCAATTCAACGGGAAATGACAAATTAGCTTGCGCCAAAGTTTAATTTGGTATCTTCTTCCCATTCCAGATATTGGTTGGGCTGACCACTGAAAGTTGCTGGAGTGTTTATAATACCATAGTATCCTATGCTGCACCTGGAAGACAGTTTATGGGACATGCACGGTTCTATCTAGTGGCAAAGACTGTCAGGGAATCCTGAAGAAACAGAGCAGGGTGCTTGCTCTCTCCCTCTTTCCCTGATCTGCTACTTGAAGCATTTGCCTTAGTCTGTCTAAAAAGCTAAAGGCCTTTAAAAACTGTCTAATGCCAGTCTTGCATTATTCCATGATTCTCCTGTGCTTGGAATCAGATAACTTTGGAAGGCGTATCCGGTGCCAATGGTAAATTACACCAACTAATCTCAGCTTGATCTTTCCTGCATGCTTCCTCCAGCTGCATTGGGCCTAAGCATCTACAGCAGGCAATCCTGAGTCACAGTTTTCCTAATTCAGAACATATCAAATTGAATCAATTGCGCAGGATGCAGGAATCTGAATTCCCCTTCATTTACTGCAGCCCCAGCCTAAAGCAAACTGCCAAAATATCAGATTTACATAAAACACCACTTTAGTCTGGCTAAGGATAGTGCAAGCAGATTTAGAGCAGCTTATTTTATAAAGGCACCATGCCAGTTTGGCAGAAATAGACACGGCTAGTCTTATTACTCTGTTTTAAACATTATCATAACTAGTGGTCAGGCAATAGTATTGCAGTAACCATTCAGTAGGCAATACTGTAGAGTGTGATGACCCAGAGTATCTCAGAAATATAACAAAATCCAAAACGTAACTAAAAGTCCTTTAATGCCTTCAACTTGGCTTCACTGTTTAATTGTTCACAGTGGAGGAGTCAAAATAACATTTCAAAGGCAAGAAACACAGTTCACATTTAAAGAGCCGATAATGAAGAAAAAGCCAAAAACAAAGCGCATTGAATACAGTTCCTCAGCAGACCAGGATAGATAATTGCCAGCTGCAGGAAAATAACCAGGGACAGTCCATTGGAAGAATGCCAACCAAGATAAACCTTCTTTAGAACTAAACCTTGACTCCAGCAATTCTAACTACGCATTTACAAACTTATATACATAGCTCCCAGTTGTAAGCCCTGAGGAGGATCATGGCCCTCTCCTCCCAAGTAGACCACGCTTCTCCCTGATGGTCTCCTCCCTGCATGCCCTAGGATGGATAGGAGATGGGCCTGGATCTTCCTCTGATCGCTCAGCTGGCCTCTACCCTTCCCCAGCCTCCTCCACCACCTTTGGAGCCACACTCCCACTCCCTGTTGGCTGTTCCTCCTCTTCCTCGGAGTCAGTCTCCACCAGGGGTATGACATAGTGAGAGAGAGATCACTATTGAAACTGCTTGAGTTCATCATTTGATAAAGCAGCTCTTAGACCTCAATGATCCCTATTGTGATGGAAGCATGGAAAACTGAGGAGGCTGTACGTCATCTTCCTCCCCTATCTTCTCTGTCTCTGTCTCTCCAATCATATTTATATGCCATTCGTCTCTGGGCAGCTTACAATAAAACCATAAAATAAACAATATTACAAAAATATACAATTAAAACATTAATATTATTATTACCAAAGATTAAAGGGATAGGAGAGGGCACTCGATATTACAAACAATGTAACCATGTCATTAAGTCAACATTACCTTGAGACTCGGTTAGGTTTTGAGGGACTTCTGGAAGGACAACAAGGATGGGGCCAACCTTACCTGAGGAGAAATGATTTTCTACGGAGTGGGTGCCACAGCAGAAAAGGCCTGTCTCCTGTGTCCTGGTAGGTGTAGTTCTTTAGCAAACAGGATCTGCAGCATACCTCTGTTGAACCTGATGGGATTTTGTATCTCAGGTAAGTTCAAGAATCCTGAGATCTACTCATAAGAATATTACTGCTTTTTCTTGTTGCCTAAGACCCTTTAACCCAGGGGTGTCAAACTCAAGGCCTGGGGGCCGGATCCGGCCCATGGGGTGCTTAGATTTGTCCCATGAGGTTGCCCTGGAAACAGAGAAGGACTGGCCTGCGGTGCCTATGCCAGTGAAAACGGAGCTTGTGAGGGCCATGGCTGCCCTCCCGAGCTCTGTGTTCACTGGCAGAGGGTTGCAGGAGGCTGTGGCAGCTGAAAACAGAGCCTGGGAGCCTGTTTTCACTGGCAGAGCACTTGGGCCACCACAGGCCCCCCCCGACACGAGTGACGTTGAGCTGACCACGCCCACCCTGGCCATGCCCATCCCGGCCCCCTGCGGTCAAACACAACCCTGATGTGACCCTCAATGAAATTGAGATTGACACATCTGATCTAACCTATCAACCAAGGATTTCCAAAGTATAGTAAAGAGATGATTATGGTTAGATAGACGTATTTCTTACAATTTTTTAATCACAAAATTCAAGCCATCCTTTTTTCATCTGGATGCAAACAAATGCCCATTGCTTGATCTTGATGCCTTTGATAAGTTTCAGAGACTTTGTCCCAGGACCACAAACAGCTGTCGACACAAGAAAGAAATCAAGCTTTCTTGGTGGAAGTTTTATTACAGGAATACCTGCTTATAGTCAATTGTGAAACAGTGTGGGTCCACATTTATAGGGGAAGCAAAATGCTTTCTGCTTCCCATTACTTTGTAATGTGAAAATTGGAAAATCAGTTCGGCTAAGGCTGTGCTTCTAATGCAGAAGGCCCCTAGGGAAAAATAACTTACAGCCCAATGGCAAAGCGATCTGCTCACACATATGTGGCTGAATGGAATGGGGACTTACATTGGCAGACTGCTTTTAAGGATTGGGCTGTAAAATATAAGAGGTTTAATGGTGATTTGTATTTATAAAACACCTGTGCACTGTAATGATCACTAGCATGAAAAACACTGCAATTAAAAGGCTCTAAAAATGTATAAAACCCCTTAATGTTGTGAAAAAGAAGTATTTATTAAGGCAGGATGTAGGCTATCAATTTAATAGCAATTTTTGGCATGTAATTATCTTATATCCTATTTTATTTTATCATCATTTTATCCAATCCATCTCCTTGGGTTTTTCCCTCTTAACCAATAGGGTGCACCAGCTTTATTGTACTGCCCAGATGTTGATTACTCAGGGTAAAGAATTATCACTATAAGTAGATTTGTGGAATTTCTGTTCTGTATTTGGGGATTCTGTAATTGGATGATTGAGGGGTGAATTGAGGTTGAAACTGAGGAATAAAGATAGAACACGTATACTTCTGTTCTTAGTAGCTCTGTGACTTGAAAATGGGTGGTGTATCCGGCAGTTGCTAGAATCTTCTTGGAAGGTAAATAATATGATCATTGGAATATATTTAGCTTTTTACTTGAATGTGCAACTGGCAAACAATCTGTCAACCCTGAAGCTGACCTGACTGAAACCATTTTTTTAAACAAGTTTTATTCAGTTTTTAACGGTTCAAATAAAGCTGTTTTCAGTAGACAGCATATTCCCGGGTCATCACTTTTACATGCAAATATGACAATAGTTCTATATTCATTTTTGACATTTAACTTCCTATTTTATCCCATTTTTACTTCCATTCCATTTTTTGGCAAACAAAGGGCCAAACAAATTAATCCTAGTCTCAAATCTTAATCTCAATCTGTATAACCCCCCATTTCATTTCAAATTAGTTGTAAATATTTTTTTAAACGTTTATATATCTTAAAAATAACAATATGTTTGCCCATCATATAAAAAATAAAGTTTGTCCATATCTATCCTTTAACTATCTTTACATTGTTAATACTCTTTTATCATTTACATATTTCTTTTATCCGTCAGATTTGCCCTTTCATCATATATTCTCTCCATAATTCTAAATCAATACAAGCTTTAACACAAAAAAAGAATAAAAAGAAAACCTAGACTTGCCCCCCCTTTACTACTTTGAAAGTGACACCTCAGTGGCTAATATATTAACATAGTGATAATCATTCCCTTTAAAGCAAAAGATAGAATAAAAGAAAAAAGAGAAAAGAAAAGCTACATAACATTATATCTCTTTTCAATCGGGTTCTGCAACACACATCCCCCCTAAAGTTTGTTTATAGTTCCAAAATAATAGTAAAAAATAACTAACCTTGGTTACTGACAAATCTGATTTTTAAACATCTTCAAAAATCATTTCAGTTAATTCAATTTATCTAATCAACATTTACCTTTCTTTTATAAATAAAAAGTAAAAGTGTAACCTTCATCTAATAAAATTGTCAGTAACCCCTCTATTGCTTTACATTTTTATGATTACAATATATTCTTATTACCCTCTTCTCCATGCAGAACCCCCTTCTTAATACATTAACCATTATCTCTATGTAAACGAGTTTCTTTCTTCATTATATAATTCCCATATTTCTCTATCTTCTGCTCTTGTTTCTTGTTCCCTCTCCTCCCTTTTATCCTGCTATATCCCTTCTCCATCCAATTTAAATCCCCCTCTCTCTCTTTGCCTTTCTGCTCCCTTTTCTTCTGGACCTTTCTAGCATGCCTAATTTCATAAATGTTCCCCTTTTTAATTACTTTCTTAGGTTTCGTTTTTTTAACCACCCTTCCTTTCCCTTTTATTTGTATTAATCTTTGTGTTAATTGTCTCTTTAAAATGGCTTTCCCTTTCCCTTTCCCATTTTTGACAGCTTCAGTGTTGCCATACTGGAGCTGAGGGATAGGGAGGGAGGATTTGAGATAGGGAACTCTGTAGCCAAAACAAAATACTTTCTCTTGAGAACCAAGGACATTCTCACACCTGTTCGGAAGAAGGTGGAGTGATGCTACCTGGTTGCCAGACTGCACCGTGATTGGACCATGTGACTGTTTTGAGAAAGTAGAAAATCTTTTACTTTTAATTAGGTGAAAATCGTGGGAGTTTTGAGTTGGTTTTCACCAGATATATACCAATATGATATTTCCAATAAATCTTATTCTTTGAGGAATCTACTGACCTTGGAGTTTTGCTTGATATGGATTTATTACTTGGAACCCTGACACAATCATTACATTTTACCACAATCTGTTGGGCAGATCATACATAGTTCTTCTATAATTTTGCTTGCATTTGCAGCTATTATCATGTGGCATCTGCTGTACTTATCTAATATTCACATAATAGGATCCACTTAAAGTAGATATAAACCTTGGAAAGTCTGGACAAAAATCCATATATTAAGAAAAATGCATTCCAAAATGTACGTATTGTACATAATTGAATTTATTTTCCTTATCTCTCTCCCCACCATTTCTCCCTGTTTTTGGCCGTATTTGCTAAATGATATGGAAATGGACCAGAGTAAAGGACGGGTGGCAGGATAAATGCAGCCTAAGTGAAACCAAAGTTGACAGAATGGGTACAGCCAAATTCAGTAGTTTGGCTTCTGAAGGAAAAAGGCAGACTGCAATGATTGTACGAGAACTTGAGAATTAGAGAAACCAGACACTAGATGTAAAGCCAACTCTGTAGGGTTCAGCTTTACACTAGAGAAATTGGAAAGAAAACAGCAAAATTGAGATCATAAAGTATATCAGTGATAAAAACAGATATAAGAGGGGGAGGGGGAACAAGAATGTTTTGGGGGCAAAGCAGTGCCACACAGTAACAACATCATTTGTCTACAGGCACATCTTAGTAGACCTAAGGGTGCATTTATTTATCGTGCTATTAGTGTTAAGGGTGAAGCACTTAATTAGCGACACAAACTAAAATCAAACCATCCCTGCTTCTGTGAAATGTGGGCAAGGATTTTCTTCTGTGTAGGTTGTCCAATCCAATCCAATCCAAGATGTTGAATCCTACCTTTCTACTAGAATTATGTGTGCTTAAATATATAGGATAGATAGATAGATAGATAGATAGATAGATAGATAGATAGATAGATAGATAGATGATAGATGGATGGGTGGGTGGGTGGGTGGGTGGATGATGGAAACAGTAATATGTTAGATAGATACAATAGATAGATGATACACTTAGATGGATAGCTAGATAGCTAGATAGATGATAGAAACAATAGATAGATGGATAATAGATAGAGTAGATAGATAAGTAGGTAGTTAGACAGACAGAGACAGACAGACAGATATATAGATAGAAGAGATAGATAATAGGTAGATAGAGATGATTGATAAATAGAAGAGCTAGATGATAGAAGATAGATGAGATATAGATAAATAGAAGAGGTAGATGATAGGTAGAAGATAGGTAGATAGAAGAGATATGATAGATGAATAGATGAGAGGGAGGGAGGTGGAGAGAGAGAGACAGACAGACAGACAGAAAGAGAGAAGGGTCAGAATAGAATATCCTAACCCTTGACTTATGACCACAATTGGGACTAGAATTTCCATTGCTAAGCAAGGCAGTTGTTTACACCTGATTTTATCACCATTTTTACTACAGTTGCTAAGCAAATCATTTGCTCATTAAACCTACCTGTCTTTCCCCAGTGACTTTGCTTGTTGGAAACCAGCTGGATAGATTGTACATGGTGATCGCATGATCCAGGAAGGTTGCAGCTGTCACAAATACATCCCGGCTACTGAGAATCTGAATTTTGATCATGTGACCATGGGGATGCTGTGACCGTCCTAGGGGTGAGGACCAGCCATAAGTCACTCTTTTCAGTGACATAACTTTCAGCAGATACCCAACGAATGGTTGTAAAGTTGAGGACGGCATCTGTAGATGCTTTACCCATTTACTCCTGCGACCTGCAGAAAAGTTGAACGGTCCTTCTTAAAGACAATGCAACGTTAGTTAACGTAAACCTATGCTGACCTCTTTTCAGTGTCCTACTTGGATTCCAGGTCCAAATAGCTTCTCCTGGCTTGTCAGTGAATGCTGGAGCTCAGTGTGGCTCTTGCCTAAGCAATAGACAGGTTCTGCTTGAGAGAAGCCCAAAGTCTGCATGAAACCTATGAACCTTCCTTCCATGGACTTTCCAGCCATAGGATGTCAGGCAAATTGTCATTCTGTTCACCTTTCATTGGCAGTCAGGAATATTTTATTTAGGCAGCGCTCAATTGTGTTTAATTTAGCTAATTTTGGGAGAAAGTGCTAGTGGCTTTCATTGCCAAGGGGGGTTTGTTCATAATCACCTCTTTAATCCAGCTAATACATTAAATCCAATTGTGAAGAATCCTTTTAATCGTTAGCCCCCATGGGTGACATTTGTTGAGTGACAAGTGGGGTTACTGATTGAACCGATCAGTAATAAAGTGCTCCTGTTTGGGTTGTTGCCTTCCATGTGTTTGTTAGCCATCTTGCTCTGCTTATCCAGGTGCCTTCCTGGTCCTTTCTTCTCTGTCTTTTCTGAAGAGCAGCAGACACCGAACCAGTTCTGTGTTTGCTGCTGTTTGGCCCGCCCAGGCTCTTACCTGTCCTTTATTTCCTGCTTTTTCAACCTCAGCTGCTTTGCGCGGCACAGCTGAGGTTGAAAAAGCAGGGAAAAAGAGGCTTTTCAAATGCTGCGCATCTGTGCGCAGTGCTTTTCAGCTGTCCGGGCGGCACAGCCTAAGGTTGTTTTACACATGCACGCAGCGCGCAAAACATAGTCACCGAACCGGTAGTAACACCGGTTGAATCCCACCCCTGCCTCAAACCCCCATTCCTTTACCCTTAAACTATCCACTGTTGACCTCACCCCATTCCTAAGAGGTCTGTAAGGGGTGTGCCTAAGTGCATAATTGTGCCTACCATCCCTGTCCTATTGTCCCCATTTATTTGTACCTATTTCCTGTATTCTTACTCATGCTTATTCTTATATCTATTATCTTGTAAGCAATTGACAAATCAAATAAATAAATAAATAAATAAATACTCAATTGACACTCCCTCCTCCCTATCCCCCACCCCCAGGACTTCTATCCCCGTCCACAGGGCCCCTCCAATTCTAGTCTGCTCATCTATTTGGATCTCTGACTGCAGGTAAATAAGTGAAAGGAACTTAGCTATATCAAAATGGGGAAGAGGGCTTATGGGGGCCAATGTTTTCACCAGCAGAACTACTGACATAGAACATGGTCAATAATTGCAGCATTTTTATGTATGTATCATCTTTCTAATTTTTAATCACAGTTCTGAAAAAAAGTTCTTTCTGGGCAAAGCATCATTTGTTTGGGAGACAGTGGTGGAGACAGTTAAATGGATTAAGTTATTTGCTTAGTCAAAAGAAAATATTCCTTGCATTCTCACTTAGCTTTTCTGAGGCTGTTTCCTCATACCATCAAATCTTCCTAATTATACGGTGTTGCCAATATGCCTATTGAGAACGAAAGCATTCATCTAACTTGGAGTTTTGATCTAGTTACAGGTAGTCCTTGACTTACCACCACAATTGAACCTGAAATTTATGTTGTTAAGTGAGACACTTGTTAAGTGAATCTACAACCTTTCTTGCCATAGTTGTTAAGTGAATCACTGCGGCTGATAAGTTGGTAACCCAGCTGTTAAATGAATCAGGCTTCCTCATTGACATGGCAGTGGTCATAAATATGAACCAGTTGCCAAGCGGATGAATTTTGATCACATGATCACGGGGGATGCTACCAAGATTGTAACTGTGAAAAATGGTCATAAGTCATTTTTTTCAGTGCTGTTGTAATTTGAAGGGTCACTTAATGAACTGTGGCAAGTTGATGACTACTTGTATATAATCCAATCTGATTGATCATTGGTTGCCATCATGATCCATATTGCTTCATAAAGAAACCTTGGTATTTTTTTTTAAAGCAAGTGAGGGCAAGTAATATTCAAGGAAATGGTAATCAGTGTGAAATGAGTGAGAAATCAAAGCCATTGGAAAGATGGAGACATCCTCATACGTGACATATTTCCCAGGTAAATGCATTACTGTACAGATATGATTCCTGGTGTGTTTAACATGGGCTTACATGTAATGTCCAACCTGTATTAACATAACTTGGGCAGGTGTTAAATGAGTGTGGCCAAGCCATTTATTTTACCCTCCTTTTTATCAAATGTGTTTGGCTTAGCTGGCATGATATTCATCTTCAAGCCGGGGCCGTATGTCCTTGTACTTAAGAGAATGTAAATCTGAAATCAGCCAATCAGTCAACATCTCTGCTGCTCTAGACAAATGCAGATGAAAGAGGATTTATGTGGGAATAAAACGTTGACTACTAAAATGCCATTAGAGAAGCGTAATTGAGAGGAAAATTTGGCCTGATGTTTCATTTTATGGGAAGGGGAAAGGATAAAATACCCAATGAAACCTAATCTCTTAGAATACATGCAAAGTTGGTGTGTTCTGCTTAGAACAACCAATCACATTGCCTTCTAAGAAGACATGCCTGGAGGACGGGTACAGAAGAATAAAAGACCAGCCTATACAATGCAATCCATCCCTAGCAGTGGTTACTGTAAAACAAGTGACTGCCTCAGAGGGCAGATTTGGAGTGAAGCAAGGGAAGCTCTTATGAGCTCCCTTTCTATTTCCTCTCTGTTGAAAGTCAAAAATGGATGTGTTGTGCAACCTGTCATGATCCTTTCTGACTCCCATGAAGACCACAGTCCACTAGCAGGACTACAATATGATTCAGAGGTGGTATTCAGCAGGTTCTGACCAGTTCTGGAGAACCGGTAGTGGAAATTTTGAGTAGTTTGGAGAACTGGCAAATACCACCTCTGACTGGCCCCGCCCCCATCTATTCTCTGACTCCCGAGTCCCAGCTGATCAGCTGGGTCTTCTTTTGTTGCCCTGCACAGGAGAACAGAGCTGGAAAGCAGGTTAGTGGGAGGGAATGGGGATTTTGCAGTAACCTTCCCCTGGAGTGGGGTGGGAATGGAGATTTTACAGTATCCTTCCCCTGCCACACCCACCAAGCTACGCCCACCAAGCCACACCACATCCACCAAGCCACACCCACAGAACTGGTAGTAAAATTTTTTGAATCCCACCACTGATATGATTCAACTGTTAAACTTCTTTAAGGAGTGGGGAAAACATGCCATTTTTGTCATAACTACAGGCAACAAACATGTTGCCGATCAACCAGAAAATATACTAAATGTAGCTCTCATATTGGGTTGTTTGCTTATGAATAGCATTTGTGGAGTTGTGTGTAAATAAAAAAAAGCAGGGATAAAGCATGTGGTGGCAGGAGGGACAGCTCTCTTCCTTGTAACATAATCATTTTGAAGCTGCTGCTCATTGTTGGAGTAAAGATATCTGCCAGCTGTTCTACTTGGATAGGAGAATATTTTTTACTGGAACTGGAACATGGGAAGGGGAAAGACAAAAGTCATTACAGTCGCAATCTTGATTGCTCTCCCAACAGTTGCTTAAGAAAAGGTGGAGGGAAGGAGGGGGAAGCTAGTTGAGATGCCACCACACCTCAAGTATTGCTGCTCAAAGTTCTCAGTAGAATGCAGTGTGGTAGACATCCACGGTTTCCTGCAAAAAGGATTGGATAAGATAATGTTTAACAGAAACATTATCAATGACCACCATAAATGGATTGTATTTATCTTGGCGGGTTACAAGAAATGCAGACATGCTCTAGTGCCGTGTTTGAGAAAGTGCTGTATATTATTGAAGTGAGTTTGCAGTGACTTGTTCCAAAAAAAAAGATGAATGGGCTCCTTGTTACATGCATAGTCTTAGCTGATTATGCAAAAGAGTGAATATTAGGCAGGGGTGAAGAAAAGGCCCCTGTTTAGCCCGTTCTTTTTTTCCAGGTTAACTATGCTCCACTCCAGTCCAAACTGTCCAGATCTGTCGAGAGTTTGGCGGCGTACAAACTTTAATAATAATAAATCAGACTTTACAAGCTTATTGCTCTGAAACTTAATGCCATATCTGCCTTTTCAATTATACTAGCTGTGCTGGATTAAGTTGGTGCCTCACTTTGGGAGAGTAACCAATATGTTCTGGAAGAGGGTCAAAATTATTCATTTCATGAAGCAACCTATTTTATTTTATTATTTATTATTATTTTATTTTCTATTATTCTTTATATATTCTACTCTACAATACGCTACTCTACTCTACTCTACTCTACTCTACTTTATTGATTTGTATATTGCCGTCCATCTTAAAGTGAACTCTGGGCAGTTATCCTTCAATAATGCTGCTTCTCTAAATTTGAGGGTGAATTTCTCAATATATATGGGGATATCAGAAGCACATTTATACTTCTTCCCACTGCATATATTCAAGAAAGTAGTTATCAAAGTGGAGAAATTACTACAGTATAACATTTTGTATACAGGAGGAATGCTCCGGAAAATACAAATTAATTTTATGTGAATGATTTTTGAAAGCAGAAATAGATACAAAAATGGGTTGGAACAAATGTACAGTGTGAAAAATGTGAAAATGACAGAACCTTACATGGGCTGATGTGTCATCATGGATCCCTCATGCTATCCTGAGGCTTTATCTAGGTATTGATCTACCAGCAGTTTGAAATGATTTAATAGTGCTTTCAGTTTAATATTTTTCTATGAGTGATCAGGTGCGTGAACATGGAGGAAAAGAGATATTCTAACTAATTTCGTATGCTGTGAATTGTAAACCCTGAATTGTCTCCTTGGAGACAATAGACCACTTATTATGGTTACAATAGACAAATTCCTAAGCACGTGGCCTGCTTTCATGGCCTTAATTTCTCTGTTTTTACCTTTGAGATCTGCCACTCATGTTGACTCAGATTTGCTGTGTGTGATGAAGTGATAAAATCAATAGAGAAGACTCAATAGAGAGTCTTCAAAGAGACTGTACGATTTATAGTTATTGTTGTAAGTTAAACTCACTCCACTATTCCTGTCAAGGTTCACTTAATTTTTGGATTTAATTGTTTTCTTCTTTTATTTATCACTGAAGGGCTGCTTTCAAAGAAACAATGTAAAGAATCTTAGATTAATGTGATAGAGTCAGAGATTGGGATAAAGGAATAAATGAGTACCGTTAATAATATTTCTAACATACAGCTTGTGCAGTTAAATAATCTTATATTTCCTGACACACAATATTACCTACCTGGTGGATCATGCATTCAAGCAAGTCCTGCATCCTATAATTAAAAGTGTCAGGATCATACTTTGCAATGTTGGATCAAGTCAGCTACAAAAATGTGTATGTGGAGGCATTAAAGCCCTTTGTCTCCATATACACAGGCATACTTATCCCTCCTATCTTGTCTTTTCTACTTCTTCTTTTTTTCCTTTTCCCCTCTTTTAAATTTTTGTCTTTCTTTTTCTCCCCTTAGTTTGATTTCTCTTCCTTTTATCCCCTTCTCATTATTTCTTCCTTAGCCCCATTCCACATTAGAGCTATTGAACTATTCTAAACTACTCATGTTGGCCAACTGGAGTTTCTAAAGCCACCTTGAGCTCTTAATTGTAAGCCAGGAGGTAACAGAACCAACTAATCCCCCTCTAATTCTATAGAAATGAGGCTTATTTTGGCATTGGGGTTCTTTTATTTGATTAATTTTTAGTGCCTTCCAATTGGTGTAGACGATTCACAATTGCCTGGACAAGGCCCTGCAGTTTTCTTGGTAAGGTTTCAGAAATATCTTGCCATTTTGATCATTTTTAGGGCTGAGACAGAGTGACTGGCCCAATATGACTTGGTCTGTAAGGCAGGACTAGAACTTACCACCTCCTCATTTCTCGCCTGATGCCTTCAGCTTTACACCAAGCTGGCTCTTGGGGTATTATTTTATTTTTATTTGTTTATATCCCCACAACAACCCTGTGAGGTGAGTGGGTTGAGTGACTGGTCTAAGCTGGCTTTCATGACTAAGGCTGGACTAGAACCTACAATCTCCTGACTTCCAGACTGGTGCCTTAACCACTAGACCAAACTGGCTCTCATCCTTAAACTTTACTATATTCTCATTATATTGTATGAGATCTTTTCCTTATCCCCAAAATAGCTTCCATGCATACTTTTGTGGAAATTCCATGGAGATACAGGTGGACTCTGGTCACGAATGCTTTTGTTCGTGACCAATTCGGGTGACGACCAAAGGTTTTTACCTCTGGTCATGAATGGATGCTTGGGTGGCGACCAAACACAGGTGCGCCCCTTTTACGCCACACCAATTTTTCCCCACGCATGAGTTTCCAGGGATGTTGAAATTGGGTGATGACCGAATCCTCGGAATGGATTACGGTCGTCACCTGAGGTTCGACTGTATCTGGGAATGCATGCTATTCCTTTGGAAAAGCTCCCCTCATCCACACATACTGTATGTCTTGTTAGATATGTAGGTGCATATTGCTGTAAAGAGAGGCAAAACACCTCCATCATATAAATGTCTTGCTTAGCTTACTTCAACATGCCTGTCCAGTCCAACACAGAATGTGCATTGTGCTGATGAAAACAAAGCCAACACCAGAAATATTTTTGTGTGATAAGATTTATGAGAGAGAGGCTTGCTCATGCTCTCAAAGGGAAGGTCACACTGTTCTATTGTGTCCTGTATTTTCCCAGATTCCCGAATCTTTATTAATCTCTTGGATGATGTGGCTGGCCAGGCAGCATAAAGAAGTGTTGAAAACAGACAATAGCAATAGCACTTAGACTTTTGTACTGCTTCACGGTGCTTTACAGAGTCAGCATATTGCCCCCAACAATCTGGCTCCTCATTTTACCAACCTCGGAAAGATGGAAGGCTGAGTCAACCTTGAGCTGGTTGGGATTGAACTGCTGGCAGTCGGCAGAATTAGCCTGCACTACTGCCTTTTAACCACTGCGCCACCACATGTCATTAAAGACAGCATTACAAACATATAAAATTCTATATTATGCAACAGGAAGGGCTTCTTTGGGTGTGGCAATGCTGAGTTACCATATTACCAGCACTTCAACAGGACAGATATTACTTTTGTGGGATAGGAGAGCAAAACAAGTGTGTACAAATCATTACTGCATAGCTCCTATAGGGACCTATGGAATTCCTCCTTCAGCTTCTTCTACTGCATCCAGGACAAACAGCTGCCTGTTCTGTAAAACTCCTCCTTTCTGATTCCAGGGCTAACATGATTGGTTTTGTGGTTGAGTTCTGGGGTTAAAGCCATCCTCTGCTCTTACCTCTCCAATCGTTGTGTTTTTGTGTATTTGTGTGCATTTCTGTGGATCACCCTCATCTTACAGTAAAGTTGTATCTGTTGCTGCATTCTGTATTTTCTTTATGGACTGCTTTGAAGGGAGAAGGACTGGTTGAGTGTCCTTAAAGACTCTGCGGATGTGGACAAACATTGGTAGTCGCTTGCCAGATAAAAGATGTAAGCTTGTTCTTTCAATAATTAAATTCAGTGGAAGTTTTCAGTGCAAATATGCACCAGGTCAAACACTGTATTAAAGAGAAATCCACTTTAGAAGCTCTGCTTTTCTTATATAAACAGAGGGTGGGGAGAAAGAGGCTTCTAGTATGGATTTGTTTTTTTCTGATACGATGTTCTTCCTGACAAACTTAAAAACAGAAGACTGTCAGGCCGACATCTCTCAGAACGCATTTGTGCTTCACAGCAGACCACAAAAGGATAGGCAGGAGAGCCAAGCTGAAGTGCTTGGTGGTTACTTCCCTAAGTTTCGCTTTATTTCTTGCTTTTAAATATTGATATTACAAGCCAACAAGGTTGTTTGTTTAAAACACTGGAATTTGACTGAAGTCCCTACAAGTAGCCCCTACAAGGGTAGTCCTCTACTTAACCATAGTTGTTAAGTGAGTTTTGCCCAGGGGTGGGATTCTACCAGTTCGCACCTATTCTCTAGAACCGGTTGTTAACATTCTAAGCAGTTCGGAAAACCGGTTGTTAGAAGAAATTACTGGCCTAATCCTGTAAGGAAGGCAGGGAGGAAACATTCTGGTGTTGCTTACAGAAACTGCCTCTCCGTTAACCCTTATTACATCCTTGGCAGGACTAGACTTCCTGTCTCTGGAACGTCTCTGGAGTTTTTTCCCCTCCTTTGCTGGTACTTTGCTTGTGTGGAGTGATCATTCAAAGTTACAATGGCACTGAAAAAAGTGACTTATGACCGTTTTTCACACTGTTGCAGCATCCCCACAGTCATGAGAGGCCAGGCGAGGAGATGCGTGCCTCGATATGAGTGATATTGAGTTGGCCACCCCCATCCAGTCACATGACCACCAAGCCATGCCCACCACCTAAGCTATGCCCATAGAACCAGTTGTTAAAAATTTTGAATCCCATCCCTGGTTTTGCCCCTTTTTACAATCTTGTCACAGTTGTAAAATTAATCCCTGCAGCTGTTAAGTTAATAACACAATTGTTAGGTGATTCTGGCTTCCCCATTGACTTTGCTTATCAGAAGGTCACAAAAGGTGATCACATGATCACCTGTGACCGTCATAAAACTGGATCACTTGCCAAGCAGATGAACTTTGGTCACATATAATGATGGAGATGCTGCAATGGTCGTAAGTGTGAAAAATGGTCATAAGTCGCTTTTTTCAGTGCCATTGTAACTTCAAACAGTTGCTAAATGAATGGTTGTTGTATGTGGAGGACTGTGTAATGGAAATACTAGCATTAAATTACATCTGTAGTATAACATTGATGTTTTCAGAAAAGATTTTGTCCTTCTTTAGCCAATTACATTTGGATATAGTTACATTTAATTGTTTTAAATGCTGTTCAGAATGACAGGGTTGGAAGGCTGGTCGATAGTATTTTATATCTTGTGGTATGTGCTCCAGATCAAAGCTGCATTTTCAAGTTTGCCTCTGTAAGTGTTTCTTTTATTGCTGAGCCTCTGCTGCGTAAAAAATGTGGTTTTGCAGTTTTCTTCCTTGCTTATTTTTGAAGTGCTTGTTTTTTATTATGGGGTTTTGCTGTTTTGTTTTATTGAATATTTTGATCGGATTGCTTTGGCTATAAGGCAGCTCAAAAATAAAATAAATAAATATGTAAATAAAAAAATGAAATTGCAAAGGAAATTGTTGTGATACAGGCCAAGAATACCCATTAGAACAAGTATATTTCAAATCAAGCTAAAGTGGCTATTTCTTATATTAAATGCCAGTGCTTTATCAGCTGGCTTCAGAACAAATCATGCACATTCAGGCTGTGTGCACATTAAAGAGTAAATCCTACAGAATTTACCAAGGGGAATGAGGAGGTTGCACTGCATCACCAAAGTTTTTATGGCAATCCACTTGGATAGAAGGTACTGCAGGAATTTTCTTTCTGAATAGATAGCAGGACTGAGGTGTTTATTAAGGTGACCAACTGTCCTCCTTTAGGGAGGACAGCCCTCCTTTTGTAAGTTCTGCCCTCCCTCGAAAAGTATCCTCTTATACGTCCTCCTTTTTGATATTTGAAGACTAATCTGTAAATCTCCGTATTTGATCGATGCTGAGTCGATCCGTTGTGTGTGATGTGACGTATTTGTATTTGACATGATGATTCGTCAAGGCTCGGTACAGTGCGGCAAGATGCAATTATGAGATGCATGCGCTCCACACAGGAGAATTGTTTTGAGAGAGTCTGCACACACGCAAGAGTGCACCATGCACAAGTGGCTTTGTTTTTTTTCTTCAATTTATTTGTGCCCTCCTTTTCATTGTAAAAAAGTTGGTCACCTTATGTTTATTTATTTATTTTATTTATTTATTTTGCCAATTGCTTACAAGATAATAAGTATAAGGATAAACATAGTTGTGAATACATGAAATGAATACATATAAGAAAAATAAAAGAAACAATAGGACAGGGATGATAGGCACATTGGTGCACTTATGCACACCCCCTACAGACCTCTTAGGAAAGGGGTGAGGTCAATAGTAGACAGTCTAAGGTTAAAGTTTTTGGAGTTTAGGGAAGAAACTATAGAGTCAGGTAAAGTATTCCAGACATTGACCACTCTGTTGCTGAAGTCGTATTTCCTGCAATCAAGTTTGGTGCGGTTAACCTTGAGTTTGTATCTGTTGTGTGCTCTTGTATTGTTATGGTTGAAGCTGAAGTATTCATTGACAGGTAGGACATTGCAATGTATGATTTTATATACTATACTTAGATCAGACCGAAGGTGGCTTAGTTCTAGGTTTTCTAGGTCTAGAATTTCAAGTCTGGTGGCATAAGGTATTCTGCAACGAGTAGAGGAGTAGAGAACTCTTCTTGTGAAATATTTCTGGACTTTCTCAACTGTGTTAATATCAGATACGTGAAGTGGGTTCCAGACTGATGAGCTGTATTCAAGTATTGGTCTAGCAAATGTTTTGTATGCCCTAGTTAGTATTGTGATATTACCAGAGAAAAAGCTACGTAGGATTAGGTTAACAACTCTTAACGCCTTTTTTGCTATGTAGTTATGGTGGGCTCTAGCACTTAGATCATTAGAGATGAGTATTCTAAGTATTCTTGTCTCTAAGTGGAGGTAATGGATTGATTAATAATTGATTCCATGACTTTACAGGTGACGCAGCATAAAGAGATTGGTCTGTAATTTTCAACTAGACTGGGGTCTCCCTTTTTGAAGATGGGGATGATCGTGGCTTGTGACCATAGGTTTGGCAAGGAGCTGGTCCTGAAAGATTTTTCAAAGATTATGCTTAGAGGTTCGGCTATGGCAGTGGATAGCTTTTGTAAGAAGTAGGTACATATTCCATCCGGTCCAATAGATAGAGATGGTTTTAGATTGCATAGTGCTTTTTCAACATTGTCTTCTGTAAAATCGATATGCATTAGATCATTGTAGTTGTCTGTGGTTCGACTAGGAAATACTGGGCATGTGCCATTGTGTTTACAAATAGTGAGCCAAAGAATGTGTTAAAGAGGTTGGCTTTAATGGTGTCGTCATTGCAGTTTGTACCATTAGGTCGTTTCAGGGGTGGGATGGATCTTGAGTCTTTTAGTTTGTTGTTTACAAAATTGTAGAAAGCGCGGGTGGAATTGGTGCATAGAAGGTTTTCCTGTTGTTTAATGTGATAATTGGTGCATTCAGTCTTTATCTGGTGACATAAATTTTTGTATCAGCTTTTGAAGTTGGCAGTGTGACCAGATTTGTTTTTCCGCCAAAGTGATCTTTTTTTGGATTGAAGTTTCCTTATTGTTATGGGTAATCTGTTTTTTCTGGTTTGGGGAGTTGTTATTGGTACATATAGTTTGATGACTCTTTGGATTTCAAGTAAAAATGTGTTGTAATGGTTTTCAACAGCATTGCATCCAGTGAATAGAGATTGCCAATCAAGGGATGAGAGATCATTGTCTATAAGATCATAGTTGCCTTTTTTGAAGTTATAGTTGGGGATCGCGTTGTTGTGATGATTTTTGTGCGGACATACGTTGAGACAAAAGTCAATCATGTTGTGGTCGCTGTTGAAAAAGGGTTCTTTAATTTTTATTCCGTAAATTGAGTTCAAACTATTGCAGAAGATGAGATCGAGGCAGTTGTTAAGTCTAGTATTGTTGGTTACTAGTTGTTCCAGTCCTAGATTTGTTACAGCATTGTAGAAGGTTACATGTATTACATTCGTTTAGGGTCCAGTTAATATGAGGTAGATTGAAGTCACCAAGAAAGATAAAAGCATGTGGGCAGGATGATGCCCATGTTAGTAATGAATTTAGCTTGTTTACATGTTCTGTGTCATAATCAGGGGCTCTGTAACATAGTAAGAATCGAAATGTGATATTTAAGGACAGTTCACAGATGATGGTCTCAGGAAGAGCAAGCTTCTGGGTGACTTGGATGTTTTTTAGATGTAAGGACTTTTTATAGAAGATAGCAACACCACCTCCTCTATGGATTTCACGATCTGATCGGTAAACATGATAGTCTCTTACTGTGGTAATGGAGTCAGGGAGAGATGCATTGAGCCATGTTTCACAGACAAAAATGATGTCAAATTTAGCCGTATTTAGTAAGAGGAGGAATTCAGGTATTTTGTTCACAAGGCTTCTTGCATTGAGTAGCATGCATTTAAGACCAGCTGTAGTTGGAATTGAGGTAGTTAGGGGCATGCAGGCCTAGTCTTGGGTGATGGTGGATTGGTTGGTGTAGGGTTGGATGCTGAGTTGTGGGTTGTGTGACTTACTTTTGATACAGTCAGCACGGTAGTCTATGTAAAGGTCCTTCTCTCCATTGTCTAGATGTTTTTTGAGTTCTGTGCGGAGTACATGGGAGCGGGCACGTTGCTGTATGGTTAAGTCAGGGTGAGAATGAAGGTTCTTATGGTTGGTGTTGTTTTTGGTGAGTGAATTTATAGTGTAGATGAATTTACATTTGCTTGATTTATTTTTGCAAATGACCCTGCAGAAGCATGGGGCCATCGAGCTGTCTCTGTTTTTGATCTCTGGGCCAATGCAGGAAATGTCAAGTATTTCATCAGGGGAGATGGTTGATGCTTGATAGTCACTGATGATGTTGCAGACAATTGTGATGTCATCATTGTCATTGGTGTCCTCTAGACCAATAGGATGGCGTTTGGACACTTCCGTTTGTGCTCGGCAGCTTCTCTGACGAGGATTGGGATATCATTATTAGTTGGATTTATGGTTTTTTGTGGATTGGGCTGTGGTTGTTGGGTAGAGATGTGGTTTTTAGCTAATGGCTTTCCAGTTTTTTGTGTTGTGTCTTTTTTGTCAAGGTTGTTTAATCTTTCTTTTAAAGAGTCCAGGGATGCTACTATGGTGTCAAGGGATGTTATTCGTGTTTCTATGGTATCAATTCTTTCAGATTGGGCTATATATTTGTCCAGTTTGGGTCTGCATTGTTGGCAGAGATATGGAAACGCATTGTTGGATGATTCTAGGAATTGAATTATTTGCTTGGTTAATCCCAAGCAGCTATGATGAGTGTGATTGTCACATAGAGAACGTTTGATGGAATTTTCATTATCCTTTAGAGTTTGATGGCATATAGGGCATGTGTAGGAGTCTTGTGGTTCATTGGTGGGGATTTCTTTCTCTTTAGGTTGTGGTTTGGCATTGGATTTTTGTCTTGGCATGGTTGGTTAGTTGTGATAGTATGTTGATTAGATTGTTAATGAAACAATTTTGGGTAATCAATATAGCCAATATCACACCAATTAATCAATTACAATAATTACAATAATCTCACTAGTCAAATAATTTTGCTAAGCAACAATTAGCCTAATCAGTCAATTACACTAATTGTTAATCAGTTATGTATGTTTATGTATGTTTCAGGAGCATAAATAATTATCCGATTTCTTTTACAAGTGTACATTTTCCTGTTGGAGAAGTTGGCACTGATGGATTTTCTTTTTAATGTAACCCTGGCTTTTGCCACTTTTGCTACTAGAACAGGGGTGTCAAACTCACGGCCTGCGGGCTGGATGCGTCATGTGTTGGCCTCACCCGGTTTAGGGAAGGGAAAAAAAAGTCCCGATATGTCACATGACGCCATCGTGACGACGCAAATTTGGCACCCCTGCATTAGAACAATTCATGACAATTTTAGTGGGTCTTCTCATTCTTTCTCTTTTAGAAAGGATTTGATTAATCTTAGGTGTGCATAAATAGGAAGAGGAAGATTAAAGTGGAATCCTTTACAATAAAACCCATTTTGTTTTGGGGTGACTTTTTTTCAAGAGTTTCTCTCCCAGTTACTAGAAAATAGATGCATTCTTTTTTTTAATCTGCATTTGCTGTAGACAATCAAGCAAATAATTATTTTCTGCATTTAATTCAGACTTCCTGCCTGCCTGCCATCTCTCTCTCTCCCCCTCTCCTCCCCTCTGATATAATTTC
Source organism: Naja naja (assembly GCA_009733165.1). Classification (NCBI taxonomy): domain Eukaryota; kingdom Metazoa; phylum Chordata; class Lepidosauria; order Squamata; family Elapidae; genus Naja; species Naja naja. The sequence goes on from CM019148.1 coordinate 212,989,853, forward strand.
CTCTTCCAGCTTCTCCACCTAGTAAGCAAGAGGAAAACATTTATACTTATGCATATGCTGTCAGAAGAGCATAAGGTTAAGACAAACTCTTGTCTTTTTTACTCAAACTTGCAATCTCTTGAATCTGCCTTATGTTGAAACAAGTACAAGAGAGAACCAATATGTACATCTCTGGATCAAGATTTGTTTAGTTTCAAGGGTAATTGGAGGATTTAGGATTCATAGTGTTAAGTTCGGGGCCCAATTACAGAACATGTTACAGTACTGTACTTACATAGCTTTAACCTTACAATATTTTGGAAAGTCATAGCATTTGAGTATTAAATATGAAAACACTCATTCATAGTTTCATGTGAATGGAGGTTTCCATTTTGATTTTCTCTTGAAAATGTTTTCTATCAGGCAACTTCCCTGCTAGTAATGTTAGTGGGGCAATAATTCCAGGCAGATATTACTAAAAATGACAATTCAGTGTGTATGTTCCAGATTGGGATGCTACATTTGCTTTCTCTAAAGAATAGAAGTCATTGATCTAAATTCACTTTTTCAAAAGACATATAACGTGATTTGAATTCATTCTTCTCTGTTCTGTGAAATTGAAGAGCTTTGTTTTCATGCAAACATATCCCAAGTCTATTATCTATTTATATCTCTATCTATCTATCTATCTATCTATCTATCTATCTATCTATCTATCTAAAATTAAACTGACATCCATTTCCTTGTTTTCTCCGCAAGAAAACATTTGCCCTACTGAGAAACAGATCTGGATATGCCATAAAATGTTCCTACACTCATAAATCCAACATGGCAAAATTGGTTTGCTTTTAAACCATTCAATTTAAGACTTCTTGGCATGAGTAATAAATCACACACCTGGGTTGTGGGTTTTTTTTTGCAAGTAGAAATAAGTTTGTTTTTAGATTGTACTGTTTGCCACCATTTTCTACTGGAACATGAATTTATTCTTATGTGTTCCAGTCTATAATTTTTAAAAATTATTGTGGTTGCTTTTTGTTCAGTACTATGATATCTACTTATAAATTGTCATTTTACTAGGAATTATCACTGAGGCAGATCTGATACTAGATTATCTATGCCTTATTATAAGAAGCTATTAGCTAATCTTGAAGTGAAGTAGATTAGAAGGTTTGAGTAGGGTAAGGGTAGATGCAAAGACTGTTCCTTCAGAACAGCCTCAGATTTAGAGAAGTTTCCTTTTTTATCCAAGATAAAAAAAAAATCTTTGACCCAACATGCTGATGTGCCTTTCACTAAGAAAGTTTTTAGCGGATAAATTTCCCATTAGAAGCTGACACCCAATAAGTTCTAATTGGCTTGACTCTGACTGTCTACATACCAGAAGGTTACTGAGGGCAGCGATGCACCCGGCCCAGGAACAGCCCTCCTCACACGCACAAAAAAACCCACAGTAAATTGTTAAAAATTAGGCATGATTACAAGAAAACGAGTCTCTAAAAAAGCGTTCTACATGGCTAAAATATGATCTAAACTAGATATTTCAGCAAAAGGGACAACTCAATTTTCTTCTGGAATACTGTATTTATGGGAGGAAAATAAATTGCAGTTCAATATGCCTATTCCAGCTTCAGTTTGGAAGGGGTTTTATGCAAATTGATTTACTAAATGTAATCAGGGCCTCCCACATAAGTATAATATTGATCCTCTTGTTTTTGAACACCTTCACCCCTGCCCTCCAGTGTCAGTATCAGAATAATACTGAATATCAGTGTTATCAGTATTAGAATAATAATACATGTATTATTCAGTCTCTGAAATCTAACAAGGCGCCTGGAAAAGATTTTCTAGTCCTAGAACTCTTCAGGACACCTATTGATTGGTGAGCCCCATTGTTAGCATGGCTATTCTGTTGTATAAATAATGCATTGATGGAAAGCTGCCATTATAGTCTCCCTACATAAAAAAGGGGGCAGAGGAAACCAAAAATTATAGACCGATAAGAAGAGACCAATGGAGAAGTGGCTAAGATACATGCAAAATACCTTTTGAGCAAAATAGAAGACTGGGTAATTTTGGATTGATTTTTAACGGGTTGTGGGTAAGTCATTTTAAAAAAGTTCAGCAAGGGCTGAGGCAAGTAGCAAAAGATTATATAAACTGTTTAATTGTAAGTATCTAGGTACCCTAAACCCCAGACTGAAAATATGTAGGGCAAAATTAGTCTAGTGCTGATTTACAGTGAGGAATTTGGGGTCTTATAAAACCTTCCTCACTTAAACAAGTTTTTTAAGAAGCCTACTGGGAACTGATAGCACTAGCAATCACAATAGCAGACTTATATACTGCTTCACAGTGCTTTACAGCGCTCTCTAAGCAGTTTACAGAGTCAGCATGTTGCCCAACAACCCAGGTCCTTGCTTTACTGACCTCAGATAGATGAAAGGCTGGGTCAACCTTGAACCAATAAGAACCGAACCGCTGGCAGTGGGCAGAATTAGTCTGCAATACTGCATTCTAACCAGGGCGCCACCATAGCTCCTGATTCCCCATAGTCAGAGCAGAAACATACATTCCATCAGGGGTGGGCTTCTGCTGGGTGGGTGTGGCCATGGTGGGCATAGCCTAGTCAGCCTCCGGCACCACCCTGGCCTGGGAGAGAAAATGGGACATGAGGGGCCATTTTCACCCTCCCTGGGCTCCGGAGGCTTTCCTTGAGCCTCTGGGAGGGTGAATATGGCCTCCTTTGGCTCCTGAGGCTCTCTGGAAGCCAGAAACGGGCCTATTTCTGGCCTTCTGAAACTTCTGGAGGCTTTCATTGAGCCTCTGCGAGAGCAAAAACCTCTGGAAGGCTGGTTTTTCGCCCTCCCCGAGCCTCCGCACTTACCTGCCATCCAAAACGGGCCACATGGGGACTCCTGGGAGGGGTAGGGTGAGCGGGACCAGCCAGGGGTGGGATTTGCCCGTTCACTGAACTGGCATCAGAGTAGATACCGGTTCGCCTGAACCACTGCGAACCGGTAGCAGCCCACCCCTGCGTTCCATACAAAACCACCCAATAATTTCACTTATTGGCAGAGGATCCATTCAGTGGACCCTGATAGGCAATTAAAAATATGTTTTGAGGAACAGATAAGGATGGCTCAGCCCAATTCCTAGGTAAACCGACTTACCAACTTACGAAAGTTATTTCATAGCATGGAGTTTGCACCTAATATTTACTCTCAACAACCGCCCAGGCAGAGGAAATTTTTAAATAGACAGTCCTAAATATCAGTACCCAAACAGACATAGAGTTCCTAGGGGGAAAAATAGATCTTCAAATTGGTTGGCTAAGAACAAAACCATTTTCCAGGCTAAAAAATACCTGTCCATGAGCTAGACACAATTTTTAAGAAGGGCTATTCTAGAAGCAAGATTTAAGTTGTTGGATTCCATGGCTAAATACTGTTATGGGCACTTCAATCACTTGTTGTCTCAAGATAGCTATTGCTCATGTTTTGTTTGACTCTGTGCCCCTTTTAGGCTTAAATATTCAACATTCCTACTTGAAAGAACAGTCCACTGGATCCTGAGCTGAAGGTTGTCCTATTTTTCTTGAGTTCTAACATATACATTGTGATATGCAGAATTACTAAGTCAAGGCAGTTTAGCTAAGAGCCCATTACATTGAACAGATCGGGATATCATGAAAAGACGGTGTATTTATCTGAATGCCGATTCTTTGTACTTAACCACTTATATTTTTTATTACTGCATTTTCTTTAATCTATTTTACCTTGGCATTAGATCCTGTATTTTTTACTCTAGTTTCTTTGACATGGTCAAAGACTATCGTAAGACTAATCAATTAATAAACCACAACTACTTGTGTAAGCCATAAGCTGGTGTCAGATAAGGCACTGTAGCATATCACATCAGCGCGACAGGTCATTTTGATTTCACTGCTTGCCAGGTTGGTTTCCACAGTGTGGAGCACATTTGTCACCTGCTTAACTCAGTACTGCAAGCACCGGATTAAATTTAATATTATTACTACTAATGCCACATTGCCAGTATTTATTTATTTATTTTATTGGACTTACAGGCCGCCCTCTCCCCTGAGGGACTCAGGGCAGCTTATAATAAAAACGAGAATACAAATATTAAAATACAATTAAACTAGTCAAATTAGCCCAATAAAAAATTAACACCCAATTAAAAACTAAAATCAATAAAACCCCTCCCCACCCCATTCAGTCCAGGCTGGCCTGTTGAAACAACCAAGTGTTTAGGTTGCGGCGAAAGGAACAGAGGTCAGGGGCCAGCCGGAGCTCCAAGGGGAGTTGATTCCACAGGCTGGATGCTCCCACAGAGAAGGCCCTACCCCTGGGCGCCCCTAGCCGACAATGTATTCATAATGTCTTGTGAACTGGCAGGCTCACCAACCTGAAATGGGGGGAAACCTTCCTTAACAGACAGAAACAAAGCAAACTTGTATATTTACCATGCAATAGTAAGGAACATAAATCCACAATTTCCACAACTTGCAAAGAGTTTTATATCTTGTTCCTATCACTCGGTAGCTTAGTTTAATTTTGATTTGTGCTGTGTTTTATTGATTTTACTGACTTTACTAAGACATTTCTGTCTCGTTGATCACTTAATCTGTAGGTTATCTTTCCTCAACCTGATGCTTTCCAAACCCATTGGAAACATAAATTACAAGATTGGTAGTCAGCTGGGAATTATGGAATGGGAGTACCAACACTTCTGGAGAACACTGAGTTTGGATACGCTGCTTCAGACCTCCCCCTAAGGTCACGTGACAGGCAAGGCTATCAGTAGCTATTATGTCCAATGAAGTATCCTATTGAAGATGAGAACAGTTTCTGCTAGTGGGATCCCCAAAAATTTTACGATTGGTTGCAGTGTAGAATCTTCTTGTGACAGACCTGTATTTTTTTTTTATCTGACCATTGTAATGGCACTCAATCTTTTATTCCATTTAATCCAAATACTATTAGTATTCTGAAATTTCTGTTGCGTATTGTAGCATCAAAGCTTAGTACACAAAATTGCTTTAACATCCTACCTGTCAATGACTGCTTCAGCTTCAACCGCAATAATACATGGGCAAACAATAGATACAAACTCAAAGTAAACCGCTCCAAACTCAATTGCAGAAAATATGACTTCAGCAACAGAGTGGTCAATGCTTGGAACTCACTACTTGACTCTGTCCCAAAACTTTAACCTTAAACTGTCTACAGTGGACCTCACTCCATTTCTAAGAGGTCTGTAAAGGGGCGTGCATAAGTGCTTGGAACTCACTACTTGACTCTGTCCCAAAACTTTAACCTTAAACTGTCTACAGTGGACCTCACTCCATTTCTAAGAGGTCTGTAAAGGGGCGTGCATAAGCGCATCAGCATGACTACCGTCCCTGCCCTACTGTTTCCATTTATCCATTTATTTGTACTCATTTATTATGTATATATTTATACCTGTTTATACTTATATGTTATGTTCATACTTATACTTGATTTCTGATACATGCTTGACAAACAAAATAAAAAAAAAATAAAAAAAATCAAGAAGCTAAGAGTAACCCAGATTAGTTCTGTTTCATTTGAGGGCACCCCTTTGCTTTGCCTGCATGTCCCCCATATTCTTACTTGAGGAGAGTGGTTGAATTTCTCCCTTCATTCTCTTCGTATCATTGATGATCCTATATACAAATTCCTCATTATAAACTCCCCCCCTTCTGTTAAAACAAACCCTCAGTTGTTTTCCATTCAGTCTGAAAATGTGAACATTACATCATCTGTCTCACTCCATCGATAACTTCTGTGACCGTTGAGTGGTTCACAGTATCAAGAGAAAACTAATCAGTAATGTTCCAAATGGGATTTGCAGAAAATAAACTCAGTTTCTCAATGAAACTGTTACCTTTGTCCTAATGGGCAGTTCTTAGACGTGGCAGAACACAATCATGTAAATCTTTTGTCAAAACACAATAGGCAAATAAGAAACAGAGGAGGAAGCACTGGTCTTCTCCATGGGCTTAAGAGACTCACAGCCCTTCAGAGTTTCCCGCTATTCTGATATATATACATTTCATTTTCAATATGATTTGAAATGGAGGACTTCTCTGTTGTCTCTGGCTTCATCACAATTGAATACTCGTGTCTATTTACTGAAGAGCATTTCACTTGGGAAAGAGAATGCATAATATTAGCGCAGCCTTTGCGGAAATTTGCCATTCTCCTAAGTGAAAAGTACTTGAGCGAAGGGCCTATTTCAATAGCACAAGGGAGTGGGGGAAAGGGTAGGGGGGAAGAGAGAAAAAATGAAGCTGTGGGCTTCGTATTTTTTTTAATAGCCTCTTTGTTTGCTTGGCAAGGTATGCCACAATATCTGTTCAGGATTCCTTCTTCTTTCCCAGCTGTCCTCAATCCCTTCCTTTTTGCTGTTGTTTTGGAAGCCCTTTCTCAATAGACAACATCAAGTAGAGCATGCTAAACAGAGGAAATATTTCAGCGCATCACAGGAGCCCATTGTATTGCAGAATAAAATTCAGAGGATGTTGCAGAGGAACTGGTAATCAACTCATTTTGGGGGGAGGACTGACTCTTATCCTAGCATTCATGCGGATGCTAGGATAACTATATTCTGCTCTCTTTTCTGCCCCTGTTTTTATATTTGTATTATTGGACCTTCAAATAATAGGACACGGCAGAAAAAGGTTGTTTGTGTGTCTCTTTCCAACACATGAATACACACCTTCAATTTTCCTGCCTGGCTATGAGCAACATTTCCAGGGTTCTCTAAATCAGGGGCAGACAGACTTTTTTTTTTAAATTAGATTTATATGTCGCCCTTCTCCGGAGACTCAGGGCGGATTACAATTTTTGGGACACAACCCAATGCGCTCAGCAATAGCCTTCATTCCATTGTATATGCCTGCTTATTACTAAGCGGCATTTTTTTTACAAGGTCAGCTAATTGCCCCCAACAATCTTGGGTCCTCAATTTACCTACCCTGAGAGGATGGATGGCTGAGTCAACCTTGGGCCTGGTGGGATTCGAGCCTACAATAATTGCAGGCAGCTGGAACTTAAGTGCTAGGCATTTAGCAGCCTGCAGCACCAAGGCCCTTGATGAAGCAAAGGATCCCAACCATGGTAATGGAACCCCAAGACAGTGTTCACATCAGCAGATAGTGTGGTGTGTTTCTTAAAGGACTTGAACTCTTTTTTTTTAATTACATTTATATGCCGCCCTTCTCCGAAGACTCAGGGCGGCTTACAATTTTTGGGATACAACCCAGTATGCTCAGCAATAGCCTTCATTCCATTGTATATGCCTGCTTATTACTAAGCGGCATTTTTACAAAGTCAGCTTATTGCCCCCGACAATCTTGGGTCCTCTTTTCCATGCAATTACATGTTAAAAAAATATTAATTGAAATGTTAAAAGGTGCTGCTGAATGTAGGATTTGAGGGACAGAAAGCGGGTTAGAGCACGGGTGTCAAACTCAATTTCATTGAGGCTTGCATCCGGGCTGTGGTTGATCTCAGGAGGCTGGGCAGGCATTGCCGATCGGGTGGGTGTCGCCAACTGGGTGGGTGTGGCCAGCTTGATGGCACTCACTGGGGGTGGCTGACTGGGTGGGCGTGGCCAGCTTGACACCACTCTTCAAACTGCTGACATGTTTCCTCTTTGCATTGGGTAGACCGGGCCGAAGCGACACAACCTTTTTCCAGGACGGCCCCGTGGGCCAGATCCAACCACATTGTGAGGCAGATCTGGCCCGCAGGCCTTGTGTTTGACACCCCTGGGTTAGAGGGAGCTGTATGGCTGTCCCTGTTCTAAGCAGCTATCCTGATAAACCTTTTCTAGTTTTGCATTTCTCTTTTCAGCTGGTACACAAAAGTCATAGCTACAAGGAAGGCTACTGTAGATGCTCATTTGGCTCAAGGTTTTGGCATGGGGGAGTTGTCCCCTTCTTCTTTTCTTTCTAGGTGGGAAAATCATTGGTATGCAGATTAGCCAACCCAAACCCCTCACATTCATCCCCACTGCTCAGGCTTTCCACCAATGGACAGAAACTAATCAACCTAGAACTAAGGAGAAATTTCCTGAAAGTGAGAACAATTAATCAGTAGAACACCTTTCCCCTAGAAGTTGTGGGTGCTCCATAACTTGGAGGCTTTTAAGAAGAGATGGGACAACCATTTGTCTGAAATGGTATAGGGTTTCCTGTCTGAGCAGGGGGTTGGACTAGAAGACCTCCAAGGTCCCTTCCAACTCTGTTATTCTGTTACTCTGTGAGGGGTTTCTGTGGAGAATGGTCCCAATCGTCAAGATGGTAGCAAGGGCCACACAATCAAATCTTCATACCTTTTCAAATGTGTTGACTTTTCTGACCCCAGTACAGAAACTATAACTAAAGAATGCCTGTTTAATTTGCCTTCCTGGCTTTCAGTTTTGGTATCTGCAGTGGTCCTTGGGCTGGGATGTGGGTTTAATGTTGTCATCTGCAAGACTTCGTTGGTGTGAAGAGGTGCTGCTTCACAAATATAGTGGTCACAAGGCCTTGTTGTGAATGTCAGCCATAAAGGCCAATTGGACAGAATGCATGTGTACTGCTCCCCATGGTGCACTGCAGCATCCCTGCCAGGTCTGTCCCACCTGATTGCTGAGATGAAGATGGAATTACTCCAACTGGTAGCATTGGGGGAATTTAACTAATATTTCTTCAATTCATGGCTGCCATAACAACCATAGTCCTGACCCATCTTTCTGGGACACTTTTTGATGCATGCATTATTGTTTTGCAGTGGTTCTCCTTCTTAAATGATTGGTTCCCCTCGTCTTGGTGAAAGAAGGGAAATCTATTTATTTATTTTTTATTTGGCTGCCTAGCGCATGCAAGAATGGGTAGCATTCATGAAATATTAATAAATAAACAAAGTAAATAACAGTGGTAAGGGAAACACTTTTTAACTTGCATTCAAAAATAGATATGAAGTTAAAAATCTTTGCAGAAATCTTCAGCATCACTCACATAAGCTAGTCTTGTTTAAGCATCACTTTATAGAATAAGAAAAAGAATAGCTAAGGAGGGTTTTTTTTGTACTGTACACAACCTGCTATTTTATAATATTGCTTGATTCCTGTATGTGAATGTCGCCTTAACCCTTTGAACAATTCTGAGAAATCTGAGATGTCAGTTTGGATTTTTAACTGTATATGGGACTTTCCTACCTGTGGGATTAATCCGTCTATTTATTTGGTGTTTGTCTCTAGCATGTTGTTTGAAAGGCAGGGAATGGAATAATCAATGAGGGTGGAGGAGCTGAAAAAGGACCAACTCTGAGAAGAAATGTGTGAGTCATACCTCGAAGCCCATTGCTTTCTCCTCCTCCCCAACTCCACACATGATAGACAGCTATAAGCAACATCGTCAGACAAAAATGTGTCGAAGTAAGCCGTCATTCTGAAGTGTTGATTCTGCTATTTGATTTGGGATTAAATATGCTGTTGCAAACCCATCTGTTCCCATTATGTAGATGTCCTTGAGAGTTTAGATTTCTACTGATAAAGTTGTGAGTGGTAGCTGAGAGAACAGAATTAACTGAGCTGCGTGCCATGGAAATTATCTGCTTACAATTTGACCTCTGTGCCTTATTTTCCAGGAAGAATAAGGCAGGGGTGGCATTCAGCAGGTTCTGACCACTTCTGGAGACCCAGCAGTGGAAATTTTGAGTAGTTCAGAGAACCGCCAAATACCACTTCTGACTGGCCCCGCCCCATCTATTCTCTGCCTCCCGAGTCCCAGCTGATCGGCTGAGTGGTCTTTTGTTGCCCTGCACAGGAGAACAGAGCTGGAAAGCAGGTTAGTGGGGTGGAGAGGGAATGGGGATTTTGCAGTAACCTTCCTTCCCCTGGAGTGGGGTGGGAATGGAGATTTTATAGTATCCTTCCCCTGCCACGCCCACCAAGCCACGCCCACCAAGCCACACCCACCAAGCTATGCCCACAGAACTGATAGTAAAAAATTTTTTGAATCCCACCACTGGGATAAGGTTTCTTTTATTGTCCTCTCACACGGAACTTTGCTAATTGCTGGCCAAATTCTCTGCAAGGGAGACAGTCACAAGAGGTATCACTGAAAAGCTGAACTCTAAGCTGTCAACTGCACAGAGGGGAATGTTTCTTGCTCTAAGCTGTCATGCCATACCTATGAACAATTGTCAGTTCTTTCATGTTACACTGTCATTTAGGGAGGGGAGGAACTGGTCATTCCTCCTCACATGTTGAGATCTACGGCCTAAAAGCATTTATTTAGTTGTGTGTTTGATAGATACTTAATCCCAACTTTTCTTCAGAAGAACGAGGGGTCATGTACAGCACTTGCCCCTCCAAGCTTCACAATAGATTTGTTGTGCGGCAAGATAGGCTGAGAGAAAGATTGGATAACCAGGCAACACTAGAAAACTGGACTCCATTGGGTAGAAGAAGTGATTCTTCTCTACAGCTATGAAACTCATCTGCCTTCTCCGATAGTTTCCTTTCTTTGCTGAATTGAGGAGACTTAGAAGCAAAAGGGAAAAAGTCATATTGCTCATGTGGATTTTCAGGTTGCCATGTCTAAAGTTCTTCTATTGCTTGGCTGTTGTTTGTCTTTGTGTCTGTGTATGGAAGGTAGGACAGTTTAGTGGGTCTCTGGTACTTCCCCCCCCCCAGAGATGTAGTTTCAATTGTGTTTTATTCCTTCCCTATTAGTCTTCTCAAGGAGCAGCTATGTAAGATGAGGACCTCTCTCTGCTTCTCCCTTCCCCTTCCCTGCTGCTTCTTGTAACCCAAGCATGGTTTGGTATATCAGCCATCATTGGCCACCTGAAAGAGGCGTACCAGCTAATAAACTGAAAGCAATCCTGTTTACTGCCATTTCTAGATTCATAGATTGTTGCAGTTTGTTATTGTTCCAGGATCACTTTGAAGGCAAGGCATCTAAAGATTTTTTTTTTTAATTTTCCCTGAAGTTGTTGGGCGAGGACTCACTTCAGTACACAACCTACACACCTGTCATCTAGAATAATAGGATTCTTACCAGGTTCACGGTTGACTCAGCCTTCCATCTTTGCAAGGTGGGTAAAATGAGGACCCAGATTGTTAGGGACGGCTGTAAAGCTCTGTGAAGCGGCATACAAGTCTAAGTGACATTACTTTCAAAGCGGACATCATCACAATGCCTGCAGCTTGACAACAATGTGTGGCAGGAGCCCCAGGCTAGCACGGATCTGAACAGTCAAAGTGCCAAGAGGTACATGAGCAAGCATGAAAAATTGGGGCAGAGGGAGGGTATATTAAGGGAATTTTTTTTTATTATTTTTTAAAAAAATGAGAAAGGGTTAATTGGCTTCCTTTATGTTCATCTCTCTGGTCACTTTCTCAGTCAGCATAATTCAGTTCTGCTTCCACTCTGCAGTTTGCTGATGGTAGAAGTATAATCTGAAAAGAAACTTGGAAACTATTAAAGTAGCCAACATACAGTGATGTCCCTGTTTTGTAAATTGAGTTCAGGCATAGGCTATCTATCTGTTTGGCAGCAGCAGTGGGCTCTCTCTCTCTCTTTCTCTCTCTCTCCCCCCTTGGTTTGAATTTTACTGTTTAAGATTGCTGAGTTGCTTTTGAAGGTGGAGTGAGGTCAGGGTAATATCAGAGTCACACATTACTGTCTTTGCTAAATTTATACGAGGGCCCTCTTTTAAAGATTGAAGAACTTGAATCAAGCATTTCTGGCTTCAGCAAATGTTGCCTTTGTTTTGGGGGGTGTGAGTGAAGAAGCTGTGGCTTGTATGGACAGGAGAAACAAATGTTGCTTAGTTAATTAATTCGGCTGGGAATGATAAGTGGCCCATCTGCTGTGGGATGGGTGTGTGTGTGTGAATCTGATTTTTTTTTTAATTACATTTATATGCCGCCCTTCTCCGAAGACTCAGGGCGGCTTACAATTTTTGGAGCACAACCCAATGCGCTCAGCAATAGCCTTCATTCCATTGTATATGCCTGCTTATTACTAAGCGGCATTTTTACAAGGTCAGCTAATTGCCCCCAACAATCTTGGGTCCTCAATTTACCTACCCTGAGAGGATGGAAGGCTGAGTCAACCTTGGTTAGATGAACCTTGGTTAGATGAATTGCAAAACATTTTCCATTGCATCCCAAACCTGTTGCCTGTCCTTCATGTATTTCTCTAAGGTATCCTTAAAGAAATTAGACTTTTATATCCTGTCGATTTCCAGATAATTGACAGGTTGTTTCTACATGCTAGGAGTTATAGTCTGAAGTGTTAGAAGAGTACTAGCTTTGTGATGGAAAAATCACTTTAATATCTGTCTTCGCTTCTCCAAGCCTTATGGACCCAAAATGGCATATGAAGGGCAAATAAAGCATTAAAACCAGTGAAAACAAAGGTGAGACATACAATAACAGATTGCCTAAAGAATAATTCACTGGGAGTATCTTAAAACATTATCTCAATTAAGTACATTATCTCAAATTTATTTTATTAATTAATAAATAAATTTATAACGGGAGGACCTATTTGAAGAGGTCATTGGGTTTCCTGTGGAGTTATCCTCATAGATGGCTAAAATTCCCACGGTATGTGTTTAATATAGTGTATCTGATGTTCTTATTCCCACTTGAACCATACCAGGCCTAACCGGGTACCACATTCATCGTAACAATAGCCATAAACTAATTCTAAAATATTAAAACAAAATCACACAGCATAATAAAGAGGGAATGGTTTTCCCCCTTCTTTCCTATTACAATAGTGATGTTCCATCAGGGAGAAGAATCATTGTTCTTAAGAGAGCAATTATTTTCCAGAGCTTAAAATTTGCCCATCAGGCAAATTCCCCTTATCTTCAAACATCATCAAGCTTAATACAATCTGTCAAAAGAACCATAACTTAATGTTAAATCTGACATTTTTCACTTGAGCAAAAAATTAGCATTCACGAAAGGGACCCAAAATTAGCTGAGGATTCCACTGGGGGAGGGAGGGAGGACAAGTTTGCCAATTTCACTTTTTCCCTGTAGATCTCAAAACTTCCTTCCATACTGACCAGAGGGAGTTTCAAACGATCCAATGGAAAATAGAGGATGGAGGGAAGTGTCTGTGTGTGTGTGTGTGAGAGAGAGAGAGAGGGGAGGGAGAGAGAGAGAGAGAGAGAGAGAGAGAGAGAGAGTCAAATCCATAGATGGACTCTGTTGAAAGTGTCTACGGAGATTCTCAGTCATCCAGATCATATCTGTGCCAAAAGTGCTTTTTCCAAAGACAACTAGACTTTGTTTTTCCTTGAAGACATTTTGCTTCTCATCCAAGAAGCTTCTTCAGTTCATGGGAGTTAACCGAAAAAACCTCTTGGATGAGAACCTTTTGAAAAAAGCACTTTTGGGATGACTCCGTTGCAAGGATTTGGCTTAATTTCATAACTAGCTCATTCTTAATACAGGTTTGTCCAATGTGTATCCTTTATGAATGGATTGTTACTGTCTTTCTTTGACCTCCCAAAGGTGCTTTTTTCAAGAGGCAAGTGGACTTTCTGGTTTTTGAAGACATTTCGCTTCTCATCCAAGAAGTTTCTTCAGCTCTGACTGGATGGTGGGGAATGGAAGGATTTATACTCCTTGTAGACAGCTGGTCATTTTCATTCTTTTAGTGAGTCACTAAGGCCACCTGGAAATTTAAGTCTGTCATCAGGGTTACCTGAGTAGTGCAAATGGATGTGAAGCCTTCTTGGAACTGTTGAAGGACTATGTTGTAGACGAGATAGATGATGTAATAAGGGCCTTGGTGGCTCAGGCTGTTAATTGCCTGCACTTAAGTTCCAGCTGCCTACAACTGCTGTAGGCTCGAATCCCACCAGGCTCAAGGTTGACTCAGCCTTCCATCCTCTCGGGGTAGGTAAATTGAGGACCCAAGATTGTTGGGGGCAATAAGCTGACTTTGTAAAAATGCCGCTTAGTAATAAGCAGGCATATACAATGGAATGAAGGCTATTGCTGAGCGCATTGGGTTGTATCCCAAAAATTGTAAGCCGCCCTGAGTCTCCAGAGAAGGGCGGCATATAAATGTAATTAAAAATAAAAATAAAAATAAATAAAAATGTTGTATCCCTCCTCCTCTGCTGAGAGAGGGCTGTTCAATTTTAACATAGATGACCTCTTTGACCCCTTTTTCAAATCAGTGGTCCTCTCTGTCCAAAATGTGGATGTTGCTATCTCCAAAGGTGGTCTCTTAAATGCAGATGGACTGCTGAGTCTAGTCCCGATGGGCTTCTTCTCCTATGTTGTGCCATGCGTTATGAAGTGGTTGTTTTGTTTCCCCAATGTACAGATCTGCACATGGCTCACTGCATTGTAGTGCATATACCATGTTGCTCAGTTTGTGCCTGGGTATTTTATCCTTGGGGTAGACAAGCTTCTGCCTTAGTGTATTCTTGGGTTTGAAGTGTGCATGTATGTTGTTTTGGCTGAAGATCTTCCTGAGCTTTTCTGATATTCCTGCAACGTATCGAATGACAACGTTGCTTTGTTTATTGTTCTCTTCATTGTCTGTCAGGGAGGAGCTCCTGTAGGATCTAAAAAACTAAAACACATCAAGGAAGCCCTCAGAATGTGTGGCTATCTCAAATGCACCTTCATCAAATCTCAAAAAAGACCCTATAGGATCTTCTTCATAACAGACAATGAAGAGAACAATTAGACAACAAGAGAACAATAAATGAAGCAACGTTGTCAAGACAATTTCCCTGGTCCTGTGGCCATCGTGACTGTACACCAAGGCGCACGGATTGTTATTACCTTCCCATCAAAGTGGTACCTATTTATGTGTATGCATTTGCATGCTTTTAAACTGCTATGGGTTGAATAAAAAAGGATGAGAGCACACAACCTCCTCTCATTCCTGTGCTGACCAGCAGTTAGTCTGTTTCACCAGGATCTGGCCCAACAATTTTCTGCTCCCATTCAAACTCATCCAGCTTTTCAATTGATAGCAAGATGTCCCTGCTGATGGATAATGACCGGTGTGCCCTATGGGCAAGGCCTCCTCAGTTATGAGATTCACTCCTTTAGGAGCTGGACCTTCCACTCTCAATATCTAGAAAAATCTGCAAGGAGACATCTTTTCAGCAGTCATTTGCTTGTTCCAGGATTTTAATATCTGTGTCATTGTTCATTTGACGGTATGGTTTTTGCTGTCTCTGTGCGTCTGTGTTTAATTTATGTTTCCCACCTTGAGACATTGTCCAAATAGAAAGGCAGGATATAACTCAAATAAACAAATGCAAATACATAAAAGCTAAACTCCCATGAACTTTGGGGGCGGGGTGTTCTGTCAACCAGTTTTCTTGGAAAATACAAAAGGAAAAATAAATAAATTAGCACCTAGAGTTTGAATGTGTTCTCACCTGCCCAGGAAAACAAACCAACAAATAAACAAGAAAGGCAAGCTTTTATTGTAAGGATGGCAGAAGGCGGTAGGAAGTTGCGACAGGCATTTTTTGGTTACACAGATGTTTTCTAAATGATTGTGTTCCTTGTGAAAGCCAATTTTGTCATACCACCCCTCACCCCAATTTTTTTCAATGATTTCAGCTTGTTAAAATTCCAAAAATTCTCACGACTCATAGGATTGAAGTTATTGTAGATCAGATGAGTTAACTCTATAATCTGCCCATTCCCCCAGCGAATGACTTTTAATCTAGATATTTTCTCTCCTATTGACAGTGGGCAAGTATGATGACAACATCCAGCTCTTCATCTCTACACTCAGCTGTGCAGGTGAAGCTATCAGTGCTTTGCTCCAGTCTCTGGAGACTGTTCAGGCCTGGCTAAGGAGGAACAGATTGAGGAGTGACCTGGGATGGGAATATTTCCACCATAGGTCTTGGATGGGGATGCATTATCCCATTTTGGATTGGTCTGCAACTTGGAGTCTTCCTGAACATGCTCCTGTGCAATGAGCAGGTGGCAGATGTGGCCAGGAGAACCTTTGTAAAGGTTGTGATGCTTCCTGGATCCAGAGGCCCTTTAGATGGTAATTGGTAGCCTGGTCACTTCATGGCTGGACTGTTCCACAATACTACAGGGTGCTGCTCCTGAAGATTATCCTGAAGCTACAGCAACATGGGCAGTAATGGGCACTCCTCATTATGCCAATGGGGCACTGCTTATACACAGGGTTGTCAGTGAGCTTCCAGCTGCAGTTCAAGGAGTTGGTTGCTGCCTACAAATCCTTCATGGACTAAATCTTGATTATTTTATTTTATTTATTTGATTTGTCAATCGCTTACAAGATAATAGGTATAAGTATAAACATAGTTATGAATACATGAAATGGATACATATAAGAAAAATAAAAAGAAACAATAGGACCAGGGATGGTAGGCACGGTGGTGCACTTATGCACGCCCCCTACAGACCTCTTAGGAAAGGGGTGAGGTCAATAGTAGACAGTCTAAGGTTAAAGTTTTTGGCGTTTGGGGAAGAAACCACAGAGTCAGGTAGAGTATTCCAGACATTGACCACTCTATTGCTGAAGTCGTATTTCCTGCAATCAAGTTTGGTGTGGTTTACCTTGAGTTTGTATCTATTGTGTGCTCTTGTATTGTTATGGTTGAAACTGAAGTATTCATTGACAGGTAGGACATTACAATGCATGATTTTATATACTATACTTAGATCAGACCGAAGACGGCATAGTTCTAGGTTTTCTAGGTCTAGAATTTCAAGTCTGGTGGCATAAGGTATTCTGCAATGTGTAGAGGAGTGGAGAACTCTTCTTGTGAAATACTTCTGGACTTTCTCAACTGTGTTAATATCATACATAATGTGGGTTCCAGACTGATGAGCTGTATTCAAGTATTGATCTAGCAAATGTTTTGTATGCCCTAGTTAGTAGTATGATATTACCAGAGAAAAAGCTACGTAGGATTAGGTTAACAACTCTTAATGCCTTTTTTGCTATGTAGTTATGGTGGGCTCTAGCACTTAGATCATTAGAGATGAGTACTCCAAGGTCCTTGACAGAGTTTGGATCATCAACATGATTACCTACAGGATACAATTGTGTTTCTACATGCCCAGTACATTCAGGCTGAGTGAGTGTGCTCCAGGTCACTTCAATCAAACATTAACTTGTATGACTAAGTGAACCTTCTCTGCCACAATTCCCATTCTCTGAAAAAGGATCCCCACACCTGCGTTCCGTATAAGCACCCATTCTCCTGGGATTCCAGAAGGCTCATAAGGGCTGGCTCTGTTCCCAGGCCTTGGGGTAGTGTGATTGTGAACCCCCTGTGTTTATATATTGAGATGTTGAAAGCTGCCTAAGTTTTTTGGCCAATCATCATCATCATCATCATCATCATCATCATCATCATCATCCCACTCATGTTTTTCTTTCCAAAGAAACAAAACAAAATAACTCTTCTCAGTTGGAGGAAAGAACATTCAGTCCATTCAGGCCTCAACATTCAGCTTGAGCAACAATAGGATTTGGGTATCTTGGAAGGAAAGATGAAGGACAGATATGCTGGTTGGAATCTTTCTTAAGGGGAAATGCAGAACTTTTTTCATACCTCTAAGGATATGAAAATATATGCGGACTATTTCCATTCTAGTCGAGGGCCAGCAGCAGCACAACTGTTCTTCTTTGTGCATGTTCCGTTAATGCTAGTGAGGTGAGTGCTTTGCAGGCCCCTTGAAAACTTTTTAGGCTTTCCCCCCTTTTTTCCTCTTGAGCACTGAATGCCTGAATCTTCTGTTGGTATGAAGACATTTTTCATTCATTGGGCAGCCTGGAGAAGAGAAAGGAAGGCTGCAGGAGCAAATGAATGAAAGCAAATTTGGCTTGACCACTTCTTTATTTTTCAGGCATTTGCTCCTTTTGCAGACCGACCTTTGCAGACGGACATGTCAAATATTACCTTCGCCTAGGATCAGCCCATCTGATAGGCGGAGTGAAATAAGCAGATGCTGGACCCAGTCATGGCTGTGGGATACAGTGCGGTCCATCGTGCGAACCTAGGACCCCCTAAGTAAGACACAGGTACAGTGGGCGTTAGGGTGGAAGTCAAATTCAATTTGTTACATAGGAATGGGGCGCCATCTTGATCTTGCACTCAGACAGCAATATTTCAGCTTTTTAGTTTAGTCTATAACTAGTATTGGGATGCAAATGCCAAACGATTCTATCTCTGCTTAGTTTCCCAGAGGCACCTCTGCTGCCGCTGAGCAGATCAAATTGGTCTTTGTGGCTTTTTAAAAAGCTGCGGATAGTGGGACTTAATATATCTCAAATGGCAATTTATTCTGTAGGTTGAGAGGCTGGTATCAAAAAGTCCTTCTCTTTTTTCTTTTCTTTTTTTTTTGCAAAACTCAGAGTAATGACCCCTCAAAGGCAGTTAAGGGAGACAGTCTCCTTTTCTATGATGCTGCATTGACGCCAAGGGAAATAATGTCTTCATTTTCCTTTCAAGTATCTGTTTTGGAGAGTCAAGGTCCAGAAGGAAAGGAAGAAATTAACAAACATTCCTCTTTCTTCTGAAGAGTTTACACTGGTGTGAAAGCCTAACCTTAATATTAACCTCCACTGAAATACTGAGGATCTTAGACCACACCTGCAATACTGCGTCCAGTTTTGGTTACCATATTACAAAAAAAGATGTTGAGACTTTGGAAAAATGCAAAGAAGAGCAACTAAGATGATTAAAGGCCTGTGTCATGCCCCTGGTGGAGACTGGCTCTGAGGAAGAGGAGGAACAGCCAACAGGGAGTGGGAGTGTGGCTCCAGAGGTGGTGGAGGAGGCTGGGGAAGGGCAGAGGCCGGCTGAGCACTCAGAGGAGGATCCAGGCCCATCTCCTATCCATCCCAGGGCACGCAAGGAGGAGAGGATCAGGGAAAAGCGTGGTCTACTCAGGAGGAGAGGGTCATGATCCTCCTCAGGGCTTACAACTGGGAGCTATGTATATAAGTTTGTAAATGCGTAGTTGGAATTGCTGGAGTCAAGGTTAGTGTTTTAGTTCTAAAGAAGGTTTATCTTGGTTGGCGTTCTTCCAAAAGACTGTCCCTGGTTATCTTCCTGCAGCTGGCAATTATCTATCCTGGTCTGCTGAGGAACTGTATTCAATGCGCTTTGTTTTTGGCTTTTTCTTCATTATCGGCTCTTTAAATGTGAACTGTGTTTCTTGCCTTTGAAATGTTATTTTGACTCCTCCACTGTGAACAATTAAACAGTGAAGCCAAGTTGAAGGCATTAAAGGACCTTTAGTTACGTTTTGGATTTTGTTATATTTCTGAGATACTCTGGGTCAGCACAGCCTGGAGACAAAAACATATGAAGAACGGTTGCAGGAATTGGGTATGGCCAGACTAGATAAAAGAAGGACGAGGGGTGATATGATAGCAGTATTCCAATATTTGAGGGACTACTACAAAGAAGAGGGGGCCAACTTATTTTCTAAAGCACCAGAAGGCAAGACAAGAAACAATGGATGGAAACTGATCAAGGAGAGAAGCAATCTGGAGTGAAGAAGAAACTTCCCAACAGTGAGGACAATTAACCAGTGGAACAGCTTTGCCTTCAGGAATCATGGGTGCTTCATCACTAGAGGTTTTAAGAAAAGACTGGACAACCACCTATCTGAAATGGTGTAGGGTCTCCTGCGGGGGAGCAGAGGGTTGGATCAGCTCTATTCTGATTGATTGAAAGAAAAACAAACCCTCCCCTTTTATATGGAGAAAAACTGGTCAGACTCTTGAATCTTGATGTAGTTCAGGTTTGGGACAAGCTTTTCTTCTTCAGCCTTGAAAAGTGCTGAAATGATTGTTATTATTATTTTATTAGACTTGTATGCCACCCTTCTCCCTAAGGACTCAGGGCGGCGAACATTAAAACCCCATACAATTACAATAAAAAAAAATTAAACCAATACAAGCCTAAACAATCAATTAAAAATAATTAAAACAAATAAAACAACCCACACCCCCAGGTCAGTTCAGACCGGCCTGTTGAAACAACCAGGTCTTCAGGTCCCGGTGGAAGGAGCGGAGATCGGGGGCCAAACGGAGATCCATGGAAAGCTGGTTCCATAGGGCGGGCGCTCCCACCGAAAAGGCCCTAGCCCTGGGGACCACCAGACGACAATGCCTGACTGACGGTACCCCAAGGAGGCCCCTCCTATGGGAGCGTACCGGGTGATCGGAGTGCGATGCTGGCAGGAGGCGCTCCCGCAAGTACCCTGGCCCCAAGCCATTTAGGACTTTATAAGTTGTTACTAGCACCAAATGATGATGAAAAAGTGTCCTTATTACAGTAACTTCCAGTGGGTGGGAATCAGAGGTGGTGTTCAGCAGGTTCTGACCAGTTCTGGAGAACTGATAGTGGAAATTTTGAGTGGTTCAGACAGAGAACTGGCAAATACCACCTCTGACTGGCCCCGTCCCCATCTGTTCTCTGCCTCCCGAGTCTCAGCTGATTGGCTGGGTCTTCTTTTGTTGTCTTGCACCAGAGAACGGAGCTGGAAAGCAGGTTAGTGGAGTGGGGAGGGAATGGAGATTTTGCAGTATCCTTCACCTGCTACGCTCACCAAGCCACACCCACCAAGCCACACCCACCAAGCCACGCCTACAGAACCGGTAGTAAAAATTTTTGAATCCCACCACTGGTAGGAATGATAATTCATTCTTTCCAAAAACCTATTCAGGACACTTAACAGCAACTATTTATTTATTTGTCAGTAGAAAGCTGCATAATGGATTGAGCTGTACTTTTAATGATAGCCTGTTACCCTGAAAGTTCTATCCTCTAACAATAGGAGTTTATACTCTCCTTTATTACAAAGGATCAGGATTAAATTTCTACCTTTTAAAATTGCTTTCTTCAATATATTCTGTTTACACAGTATCGGTATGAGTTCCTATGTTTTCTGCAGTTTGATTGGCTAGATGCTGTTGTGAGGGTGCTCTTTTCTTCCTCCTCTGTCTCAACACCTTGTAGTATGAATGATAGAGATATATTCAGTGGCTAAGCCTAACACAGATGATTTTACAAAAATCAGGAAATGTCTACCATTTATATCTCAAGGGGATTTATTTCTTCCTTGACCACAAAGGCACTGTGGAAACAAAATCTCAGTAACAAGCTTCTGTGGATAAACACATATATGGCTTTGGGTGATAGTTAAACAAAGAATTGGCAACTTTCACCATGCTATTCTCATCTCCCTTCCTTCCTTTAACTTTATTTTTTTTAATGTCTTCATTTTTTAAAGCAAAACCTACACACTATCTCTCCACTGAAGCTTATAATTGGAAACCACCCCACTGAAATGCTTGCTATAATGGCTCTCAGATAAAGTAGATTGTCTACTTCATCTGTTATAATAATCTTAGCACCATTGTTAGAGTCCCCTTCAGGTTTGCAGATACTATTAACAAAATGGCCCATGGGGGGGGGCTCATGTGGCCTGTGTGTGGCCCCCCACAGCCCTTTTTGGCCAGCAGGGTGCTGCAGGAGGCCATCCAGGCCAAAAATGGGCCATGGGAGGTGGCATGTGCACCTCCCTGTACCCCGTTTTGCCTGGCACAGTGCTGCAGGAGGCATCCATCCCATGTCCTCCGCCCGGACTGTGGAGGAGAACTACAATGCTGATCTGTCCCTCGAAGAAATCCAGTTTGACACCCCTGATATAGAATTCAGGTAACAAGATTTTCATCTCTTATCTCTTTCTCTCTCTCTCTTCCTCTCCCTCTCCCTCCCTCCCTCCCCCTCCCCCTCCCCCTCCATCTATCCATCTACCCATCTACCCATCCATCCATCCATCCATCCATCCATCCATCCATCCATCCATCCATCTATCTATCTATCTATCTATCTATCTATCTATCTATCTAATCTATTGCCTGTAGCTCTCTATCTATCTCTCATCCCTTTAGCACCTAGCAATAGTAATAGCATTTAGACTAATATACTGCTTCATAGTGTTTTATAGCTCTCCCTAAGTGATTTACAGAATCAGCATATTGCCTTCAACAATCTGATCGAATCTTCTCTACAGCCATTATAGCAAGTCCTCCTTTTACCGACCTCGGAAGGATGGAAGGCTGAGTCAACCTTGAGCTGGTGAGAATCAGGCTGCCAGACTGTGGGCAGAATTATCCTGCAATATTGCAGTCGAAGCACTGTGCCATCACGGCTATTTTTTTTCCCCTCCTTTCCTCATTTTTCATGTTGATGTCATTGACATGAAGGGGGCAGAATAATGCATGTGGAAAGATCAAGATAAGGAAGGAAGGAAGGTACGGTTATGAAGCCTCTTATTTTGAGGACTGGGCTGAGAGTAGTTGTTTCTTTAGCCATTATAGCAGTATACATTGAGGAGAAGGACGAGAAGGACAAATTTAAGGCACAATTTGTGGGAGAAGAAAATCTTTTAGAAACTGTAGTACCAGAAGTTTGCCTTTTAGCTCAGGTGCAGCTTGTTAAGTTTGCATGAAGAGACAGACGCGGAGTGCTTCAAGCTCTTTGTTTATTAGTGACTACAGCTCAGAACGAACCCACTTTGGCTGGGCTGCGGCTGCTACTTATAGCCAGCAGCCGCAGTTGCCAGTCAATCAGAGTTCAGGGTTTTCCCGCACTTTTTAAACCAATCATTTCTTACATTTTACAAGAACAGTTCAAACTAAACCAATGACTTTAAACCTGCATACATAACACCCTCCCCACTAGGTTCAGTCCATACTCAAACCCCAGCCTATCTAATGTATTCTTTTAAATAGGTGGGGCTCTTACGTGCGTGAGACCTTCGTGGTTCAGATGTTTTAAGGTTCTCACCTTGTGAGGGAGGAAATGTGTCTGCTGACACTTCCTTACTAGGACTTGTAGTAATGGTAGAACCTGTTTGGTTACTACAACCTGGTCTCTCCTCCCAATCCATCTCCAACCCAATGTCAGCACCTAAATCCGGTAATGATGTGCAATCTTCCATTTGTGAAAATGGTTGTTGGTATTGTGACAGGTTTTGGGATGGTTCCTGTCGTGTTAGCTCTTTACACATGGGGTTGATTCTTGCTTGCTCATTACACTCATGATCCTCCCTTCCCCTAGAAGAGGCAGTAGGTATGGGAACCAGAGAGGAGCAAAAGCAATGCTCCTGGGGCAATCTGGATCTTAACTGATCAATGTGCCTGCTCCAGAGGACACCATCCTCCATTTGTACCCTGTAAGACCTGGGGCCTGTGATTTGGGTTATCTCAGCAGGAATCCATAATGGTTCACCCATAAGGTTCTTAGCATAAACAGAATCACCCACAGTGAATGTGCGAATTTTGCTAGTGGAATCTAGTGGTGCGTTGGGTGCGTAAGTGGGATGAAGGCGATCAAGGGGAGACCTGAGTTTCCTACCCATCAACAATTCTGCTGGGGATAAGTTAGTTGATGGGTTAGGAGTGATATGCTGGACACTGAGAAGTTTTTCAACTTTCCCAGTGATGTCCCCAGGACCCAATTGCTGAAGTTTTTTCTTGGTAAAACATACCATGCATTCAGCCCGGCCATTAGCCGAAGGGTGCCCAGGGGCTGTCAGGGCATGTCTGATACCCTGCTGTGCTAGATATGATTAAAAAAGATTGGATGTAAATTGAGGGCCATTGTCAGAAACGAGTACATCAGGTAATCCATGAGTTACAAAAAGCTTTTTAAGCTGTTTGATGACAGCATCAGTTGTGGTGGATGCCATAGGGATGACCTCTAGCCATTTGGAATATGCATCTACTATAATAAGGAAAGTGTGCCCTCTGGTAGATCTTGAAGAGGCCAACCTTTCTTAATCCAGCCTATAACAGGAGCCAATAAAGTGTCTTTGGCAGTCTCTCTGGCAATTTCAGCAGCGTGTACTGGAAGCTTGGCAACAGTTTCTAGGAAAAAGGTGTAAGTCTCAGGAGCAAAGTCCTCAGTGTGAGAAGGAAGTGGGCAGCGACTCAAAGCATCTGCATGCCCAATGTCTTTGCCAGGCCTGTGGATGAGTTTGTATGAATAAGCAGCAAGAAATTCAGTCCATCTCAGCATTCTTGGTG
This sequence comes from Naja naja, assembly GCA_009733165.1. NCBI lineage: Eukaryota > Metazoa > Chordata > Lepidosauria > Squamata > Elapidae > Naja > Naja naja. The sequence goes on from CM019148.1 coordinate 213,013,977, forward strand.
ACAGGATCGTGGGTGTTGGTTTGTCCCCTGCCACAATGCCTAAAAGAGGTTTGTGATCTGTGACAACAGTAAATGTTCTCCCATATAGATATTCATGGAATTTCTTGGCAGCTGCTACAATTGCCAAGGCTTCCTTATCCAGTTGGCTGTAGTTCCTCTCTGCTTTAGTCAAGGTGCGAGAGTAAAATGCAATAGGAGCTTCCCTCCCGCTGGGAAGCATAAGGCTCAATACCCCACCCTCACAAGTCAGAACAACAGGAAGATTCTCAGAGAACTGTATCAACACAGCATCAGACGTGATTTGTCTCTTGATATTGTTAAATGCAGCTTGTTCCTTCCTCCCCCAGACCCAAACAGATTTCTTGTCCAGCAACCTATGTAGGGGTTCTGCAATGGTTGCCTTCTGAGGTAGAAACATATGATAAAAGTTAATGAGTCCAAGGAAGGCTTGCAAATCTGTTTTACATTTTGGTCTAGGGGCTTCTTTGATTGCCTGAACCTTGGCATCTGTGGGGTGGATACCATGCTTGTCAATCATATAGCCCAAGAACTCAACCTTGTCAGTTCTAAGAGTGCATTTTTCTTCCTTGACTTTTAACCCCACTTTTTTGAATCTGGTAAGGACTTCTCTGAGTCTCTCTTGTAACTGAGTGTCATTTTCAGCAGAGATTAACACATCATCAAAGTAAGGTACTACCCCTGGCAGTCCTTGGAGCATCCTTTCCATAAGGCTTTGGAAGATGCCTCGTGCCACACTTACTCCAAACTGTAACCTTTTACATTTGAAAGCACCTCTATCAGTCACAATGGTTTGGGCCTCTGCAGTGGCATTATCAACTGTTAATTGTTGATATGCCTGGGCCAGATCCAATTTGGCAAAGACTGTACCCCTGCCAAGTGAATGTAGTAAATGATGCACCACTGGAACTGGATATGCGCTCTGTTGAAGTGCATGGTTCAATGTCCCCTTATAGTCTCCACAGATTCTCACTGACCCATCAGTCTTGACTGGTGTGACTATTGGTGTCTCCCATCTGGAGTGGTCAGTGGGCTCTAAAACCCCTTGAGCTATTAATCTGTCTAATTGTGCATCAATTTTTTCCTTTAAGGCAAATGGGACCCTTCTGGGCTTTAAGCGAATTGGGAGCACCTTGGGATCTAGATTCAAAGTGATAGGGGTCCCCATATACTTGCCCAATCCGTCGCTGAAGACCTCTGGAAACTCAGACTTCAAGGCCTCCTCCCATTCAGTGTTGCTCACGTGATTGATGCCAGTCACCTCGATGCCTAGTGGATTGAACCACTCAAGTCCCAGCAAGCTTGGGCGATCCTTGTCCACGATGGTCAGGGGCAAGCGTTTGGTGTGGCCTTTGAACTTCATGTTGAATTCTCTTGTTCCAACTACTGGAATCTTGTTCCCTTGGTAGTCTTTAAGAGTCAGTGCTTGCTTCTTGAAATGCTTCTTCTGAATGTTTGGGAGTAGTCTGTGAATAGTGTCCCATGACACCATAGATAAATAGGAGCCTGAGTCCACTTCCATTTGGCAAGGTCTTCCTTCAATTAGTACCTTGACATGCACTTTTCTGTTATTGATAGAAGAAGAATGACCAATAGTTACTGTCTGATGAGTTTCATTCTTCCCCTTTGCTTCTGTGCTGCGCCCCATTTTCTCACTGAGGTTGTTGGGCTTGAATTCTTTGTCAGGAAACTTCCTTCTGTTGGGTGGAGTTCTGGATGATTTGCAGACTCTTGCTAGGTGTCCTCTTTTTTTTTTTAATAAAGGTTTTATTTTTCCAAAAAGAACAAACATAACAAACAAACATAAAACACACAAATCCATATCAATTTCAAGTGTGTCGGTCGGTCAAAAATCACAGTGCCTTCCCCTCGTTAGTCATACTCGGTATTACGAAAAGGAAAAACCATTATCATTATTATTAATCCTCTACCATATTATAATCTCTAGATTGTTTCAACAGTTCTATCTATCTTTATATTCCATATATATCCCATATATCACCAAACTTTTTTATCTAACCATTGATAAAACATGTTCCATATCTTATAAAACTGCTTTTCTTCTTGATCCCTAATTTCAAATGTTAGTCTACTCATTTCAGCACAGTCCAAAATCTTCTTAATCACTTCCTCCTGCATAGGTATCTTGTCATTTCTCCAATTTTAGCAAATACAATTCTAGCAGCTGTCAGTACATTAACAATCAAGTATTTCAGTTCTTTGTTAAATGTCTCTGGTACAATTCCCAATAGGAATATCTCGGGTTTCAGGTCTATATGTTGTTGTGTCATTTTTCTAACCACATGTGGATTTTAGTCCAGTATCTTTTAGCATCAGCGCAAGTCCACCACATGTGGTAGTAGAGCTGGGTATCTGATGACATTTCCAACACTTATCCGATTTGTCCTTAAACATCTTGCGATCCTTCTCGGGATAGGTGCCACCTGTAAAACATCTTATACAAATTTTCTTTATATGCAGTTGACATTGTCATTTTATAATTCTGATCCCACAGTGTTTGCCATCTCTCTAAATCTATGCCATAACCAAAATTTTCCCCAAGCAATCATTGTTTCCTTAACCTGTTCTCTCCATTCTAACTTCTAATAAATGACCATAGAGTTTTTAATCACTTTTCATTCGTACCCATCAAAATTTTATCTAGTTCAGTTTGCTTTTTATAAATACCTTCAGTCCTAACATCCTCATCATATCTGGATTGTATTTGCAAATATGAAAACCAATTCATTTTATTCCTTGTTCTTGTAATGTTTGCATCGATTTGAGTTCACCCTTTTCATTTAAAATCTCTCCATATCTAATTGTTTGTTCCTTCTTATATATTATTGGATATGAAAAAGCTTCAATAGTAGATACCCATAATGGAATTTGTATATAATGTTGTTTTCTAGTTTTTCCCAATTTAAAAATAAAGCTTCTCGAACATAGTGTCTTCTAAAATATCCTTTTTTTTGTTCCCTTATACCATAAGAAAGCATGCCATCCTAATAGCAAATCATGACCTTCTAAGATTAATAATCTACTATTTCTCAACGTTATCCATTCTTTCACCCACATCAAACTTGCAGCTTGATAATACAATTCCCAATTAGGTAGTGCAAATCCCCTCTAGACCTTGCATCTTGTAATAGCTTAAATTTAATTCTTGGTTTTGCCCTGCCATATAAATTTTGATGTGATTTTATTTAAATCTTCAAAGTACTCTTTCCCAAGTCTAATTGGGATTGTCTGAAATAAATATAAGATTCTGGGTAGAACATTCATCTTGACTGTCGATATTCTGCCAATAAGAGATAATTGCATATTTTCCCATCTTTCAAGATCTGTCGCTATCTGCTGTTTGAGTTTTATATAATTATCTTCTTTCAATGTACTGCATCTTGATGTTATATATATTCCCAAATATTTAACTTTATTTGCAATCTGTATCTCTAGTAAATCTTCTAGGTCTTTCTTACGTTTTGCTAACATATTCTTTGTTAGAATCTTTGTTTTGTCTTTATTAATTTTTAAGCCTGCCACCATTCCATATTTTTCTATTTGCTCTATCAACTTAGGTGCTGATTTAAGTGGATCCTCTAATATGAATACCAAATCGTCTGCAAACGCCTGAAGTTTATATTCTTCTTTTTAATTTTCATTCCTTTTATTTCTTCATCTTCTCTAATGGCTCTATTCAGCACTTCTAATGTTAAGACAAACAGCAGTGGCGACAGAGGACAACCTTGTCTAGTTCCTTTTCTTATCTCTATAAATTCTGTCAATTCTCCATTTACCAATATCTTCGCTGTTTGGTTGTTATATATTGTCTCAATAGCCTGTATAAAGTTTTTCCAAAGCCCATTTGCATCATTTGCAATATCATAAATCGCCAATTCACATTATCGAATGCTTTTTGAGCATCTAAGAACATCAATGCCATCTGTTTTTCAGGGTGTGCTTCGTAGTACTCCAAAGTATCTAAAATTATTCTCACATTTTGCTTAATTTGTCGTTTTGGCAAGAATCCATTTTGATCTGTGTGGATAAATTCATTTAAATACCTTTTCATTCTTTCTGCCAATATTGAAGCAAAAATTTTATAATCTGAGTTCAGCAGTGAGATAGGTCTATAATTTTTAACTTGTTGTAGGTCCATTTCTTCTTTAGGTATAAGGGTGATATAGGCTTCCAACCAGGTTTCAGGTATTCTCTTTTTAGTAACACTTCATTCATCACTTCTAGAAGGGAGTGCTTAACACTTCCTGGAAGGTCTTATAAAATTCCGCGGTAAGCCGTCTGGACCTGGTGCTTTCCCTGTATTTTGTTTCTTCAAAGCTTCTGTCAATTCCATCATGGTTATATTCCTTCTAGCATTATTTCAATATCTTTAGGTATCTGTGGCAGTCTTGTCTTTTGTAGATACTGTATAATTTTTTCTTCTGGGATATCTTCTTGAGAGTACAGTTTTTCATAATAGTCTCGAATAATTTTTTTCTTTTCATCATTCCCATATTGTATATTCCCTTTTCCATCTATTAATTGGCTAATTTTCTTTGTTTCTCTTTCCTTTCTAATTTTATAAGCTAACCATCTTCCTGGTTTATTAGCATTTTCAAAATAATTTTGTTTAGCCTTTAATCTTTTGAGCAACATCTTCTTTATCCATTAAAGCCATTTTATGTTTAATCATGTCCATTTTCCTTTTAATATCTTTCCCTTGCGGTGATTCTTGTAATTCTTTTTCCAATTTCATGAAATCATCTTCCAATATTTTAAATGTCTTTTTCCGTTTAGTATTTCTTTTCCTTGTGTAATCAATTATCAATCCTCTTGTACAGGCCTTCATCGCGTCCCAAGGTTTGTAATGATGTATCTTCTTTTCTATTTTCCTTGAAGAAAAAGTAAGTTCTGTTTCAATTCTCTTTTTAAATTCTTCTTCTTTCAAAATCATATTATTTAATGTCCATCTAGATCTTCTCCTCTGTCCTTTCCAAGCAACTATCAGTGGATTGTGATCTGCCCAGGTCCCAATTTCAATTTGAATTTTCTCTATATCGAGAGCATATCTGCAGATGCCCATACCATATCTATTCTTGACCATGATTCATGTCTGTTTGAATAAAAGTAAATTCTTTATTTCCAGTATTTCTCTCTCTCCATATATCTTTAATATTCATTTCTTCTATCATTTGAAAAAAGGACTTGGGCAGCTTTCTTCTAGTTTTCTTTTTAGTTCTCTCAGATTTATAGTCAAGCTGATCATTAATTATCCCATTAAAATCTCCCATCAAAAAATATTTGCATAGTCTAATTCAATCACTTTTTGGTATAATTTCTTATAAAATTCTTCTTGATTCTCACTTGGTGCATATATTGCTATCAAGAGCATTTTAGTGTTGTTGTCTATTATCTCCACCATTAAAATCCTCCCATCTTCATCTGTATAAATCAATTCTGCAGTAATTATATCTTTAATGTACAAGACCACTCCTCTCTTTTTACATTGTGCCAATGATGTAAATAACTTTCCTAACTTTTTTGTCTCAATACATATTCATGTTGTTTTTAATGTGGACTTCTTGTAGACAAATTATATCAAGTTTTAGTTTCTCTAATTTGTGAAATATTTTCCTTCTTTTAGCAATCGAATTAAGTCCATTTATATTCATCGAAATCAGTTTTTTCCCTTCCATTTTAGGTCTTGTATATAGGTTTTGTTGCTCTAGTCGTTCTAACTTCTCTTCGTTCTCTAGGTAGACCACCTACCGCTCCAAGTTGTTCCTCTTCTTCACTTGTTGCTACACCTTCCTTTGGAAGTTCCACAATCAGCTCCTCTTGTCTTCCATTTCCATCCTTTCCTCTAAAATATTCATCGTAAAAGAATTGCGCTCTCTCCACTGTATCAATTCTATGTCTTTGTTCCCGCCACATGAACAGAAGGCCTTCTGGTATTAACCATCTGTAATTTACACCTCTCTTCAACAGTTCTTTGGATAAGAATGCATATTCTCTTCTCCTCTCTCTTATTCTTCTTGGTACCTGTTTCAATACCATAATGTCTTTGTTATTGTGCTTCAATGTCTTGTCTCTAGTTGCTTGCAGTATTTGTGATTTAATGCTCTTCTTAGTGAACCTAATATGGATTTCTCTTGGAAGTCTATTCCTCGTTGCATACCTTGTATAGACTCGAAATATTTCATCTATTCCATCCCTCATCTTCTCTTAGGTTGTTTCTAACAATTCTGCCAAAATCTGTGTCATTTTCTCCAACAAGTTTTCACCCTTCTCTTCCTCGACATTTTGGAATCTCAAATAAAATTCCGATCTATCCACTTCACTTCACAGTGATTCATTATGGTCACTCTCAACTTCACTTAATCTGATGTTGAAACTCTTCATTTCTTCATCTCTTTGTTCTTGCTGCTCCTCAACTTTCTTAATCCTCTCACCATATTTCTCCATTGTTTGCCATAGAGCTTTTATATTTTCATCTGTCTTGTCCAGCTTCTGTTCAATTATCTCAATTTTCTCTACTTTTTTCCAATCTTGCTCACCGCTTGTAATATCATCTGTATTTTATCTTCTTTCTCTTTTCCCTTTCTTGTTGTGATATTGTTGATGCGGGAGTTGTAACTTGTGGAACTGAAGATCTTCTACTCATTCTTGCAGAGATTGTCAACACCAATTCAAAAAGGGAAAGAAAAAAGGGAAGGAAGCCAATAATAAAAAAGTAAAATTAGTAATATAAGAAGGGAGAGGAACAATCCTACTCAAAAAGAAAAAGAGAAAAATAGTAAAAAGAAAAAAGAGGAATTCCATAATGTGTCAGTGATATATCAATGATTTGAAGAAAAGATAAAATTTAAAAACTAAAACTAAGAAAAGAATGTATAAATAAAAACTTGAGTTTTTTTTAAAAGAGAAGGGAAGAAAAAGAAAAGATCAATAGTTGACTGTCTTGTTTCCAATGTACAAAATGAAACCACCTCTCAAAGAGAAAAGGCTAAAATTGAAAAATAGGAAGATATCAATAAAAAGTTGAAAAAATAATAAAATAGTAAAGTATCCTTTAAGAATAACAAAATATATTTTAGGGCTCCAATTATGAAAAATAAATTACAAACAATAGAGACCTTGGCAGGAAGCAATATCACTCTTTATTCCACTGCCACTATGCAAAGTCAGAGATTAACAATTGAAAGAGGAGAAATTCCAGCTCTTCTGTTTTTTGCCTCTCAAAGAATTCCAGTTCCTTTATTTTAAAAACTCTCCAAGGTCGCTTTTACTCTTCAGTTCCAAACTGCAGGCTCAAAGATATTCCAAAGCGCCTGTCCAGCACTTTCTAATCAACAGAGCCTTGGATACAATCCTTGCAAATGTATATGTTTGTATAAGATAGCGAGCCTCTAGGTAGCAATATTATATCTCTCAGCCAACTTTCACTTCCTTGCCGGATGGCTCCCAAAATATATCACTTCCTGTCTCATTCAAAAAAAAAAAAAAAAAAAAGCCTCAGCAGCCATTTCTTGTATGCAAAAAATGAAAAGTAACCAAGTCCAAATAGCCAAATTACATTAGAGCCCCAAGTGCCAAAAAGAGAAAAGGAAAAAGGAGACAAAGTTCAAAAAATATAAAAGGCATTCAAAACTCCCAAGAAGAAAAGTGGAGGAAAAGTCTTTAAAGCCATGAAAAGAAAGAAGAAACAAAGTTCTTTACTTTCAAGCCCAATCTCTTCCGCCGCCTAGTCCATCTTGCATTCAATTTCACACCATTAGAATCACTAGGGTGTTCCCAAAGGGTTAACAACCAAATGATCTCACCGACCGACCCACTTCTTCCAATCTCATTCCTCCGGAGCTGTCACAGCTTCTTCAGCCCAATGGCTGCCTCAGCACGTTTCAGGTAAAGGGGCTGTCCTGGATCAACCAGGGACTTTGCGACGTCCCTGGGATCAACAGAAGGCGCCCCCAATTTTCACCAACCTACAGTCAGTTTAGATCCGGGCACCGTCCGCAGCGCAGTATCGGGGTGATCTCAGGAGTCAAGATCACCTCCGTCTCGCAGCGACTCCATCTCCGCCCATCTCCCCGCTAGGTGTCCTCTTTTTTCACAACAGAGGCAGATGGTATCTAGGAACTTGCATTCAGTGCAGGGTGGCTTCCCCCACAACCTCTGCAGTAGAAATCTTGCCTCTTTCTTTTTCCGCTCCATTCTGAGTCTATAAATTCCTTCCTCCACCTCACTACAGTCTGACTCAGAATCTATTTGCTCACAATGAGTTGTTGTGGACTTTTCCACATCAGGATGGCTTGTGGCTTTGTTAATTTTCTTCATGGCTGCTGCTGAGGACTTGGTAGCTTCTGCTGAAGAGGCCTCTTCTATTGCTTCCTTCAGCGTGATCTTAGGTCTCATTAATAACTTGCTCTGTAACACTCTGTCTTTAAGGCCCAGAACAAATCAATCGCGCATGGCCTCTTCTAAATTGTTAAATTCACATGCACCCCCAATGTCTCTTAAACTTGCCACGAAGTCATTTACCCTTGATCACGATGGTAAAACTCGTGTCTCTTAATGAGGCACGATACTTGTGGCGCGTAATGGGCTCTTAACAGCTTTTCTAAGTCAGGCCAGTCCATTACCTTCACGTCTGCAGCTCCCACCAATGCCTTCGCCATCTTGAAAACTGCCGGACCGCAGTGCATGAGAAAGGCCACCCTCTTCCGCTTCTTGGAAATGTCGGCAAGATCGTTTCCTTCCAGATACATTTGGAAATGATCTGCATACGTCTCCCAGTCTTCTGCCGTCGGATCGAACGGGGCTGGGGGGGTGTTCAGCGCAGCCATCTTGCTCTCCTTCTGTTCCGTGTTGCCTTCTTCTTCAGGGAGATCCCACCTTCGTCGCCAGTGTTAAGTTTGCATGAAGAGACAGACGCGGAGTGCTTCAAGCTCTTTGTTTATTAGTGACTACAGCTCAGAACGAAACCACTTTGGTTGGGCTGTGGCTGCTACTTATAGCCAGCAGCCGCAGTTGCCAGCCAATCAGAGTGCAGGGTTTTCCCGCACTTTTTAAACCAATCATTTCTTACATTTTACAAGAACAGTTCAAACTAAACCAATGACTTTAAACCTGCATACATAACACAGCTTATCTACACTTACCTATGGAAATTAATCCTCTGTGTATACTATATTGGCAACCATTAGAAGCTAACATGGAGAGATTCAACCTGGAAATAAGGAGAAATTTTCTGACAGTGAGAGCAATTAACCAATGGAGCAGCTTGCCTTCAGAAGTTGTGGGAACTTCATCACTGGAAGTTTTCAAAAAGAGACTGGACTGCCATCTGTTGGAAATGGTGTAGGGTCTCCTGCTTGAGTGGGTGGGGATTGGAAATAGATGACCTACAATGCCCCTTCCAACTCTGTTAATCTGTATAAGGACAAAGAACGGATGTCATCCTTGTAGGAAGTAAGCTTGATCACTTGAATATGTGAAACCTAAATCACTATTTGAACCAACTGTATTGAGTCATGTCCATGATCACACAAAAAAACCCACTTGCCAAAAACTAATTAGAAGTGTTTCAGGGATCCCCATAGGAATCTTGGAGGGTATGGCTGGGAGACAGGAATGCTAAAACAGCATCATAACATTACAGCATTACTCTGCCTCTTATGTATTTACATGCCACATTATATCATAAATACCAAAGGGTGGATCTTGGCTCCTCATGTTTATATCATCGTTTTGTGTCATTGTTAAGAATGGATGTCTATAGTGATACTACTTATAGTGATAGCAACAGCAATAGTACTTAGACATATATTACCCCTAGCGCTTTGCAGCACTCTCTGAGAGGTTTATAATGTCATATAACTGGAAGGAATGGTTGCTGGGTATTTGGGTATCTGCTGTGAAAAAAAATTACAAATATAAGGCTGATCTACCCCCAATTATAACACGGTGAATTGGCCCCATGCTCTTACTTTTTAGGTAAAGATGCCAAGATGCATTTCTAATACTTTTGTTTTTTAAATTTTACCATCAGTTTATTGTTTGGGGAGTTTGGATAAGTAATATGCATCATCTGGATGAGTTCTAACAAACAGGCAGGTGAGAATTAATTAATTTCAAAAGTCATATTATAGAAGTATCATTCCTACGGTTTCATTAATATGTGAGACTAAAAGCTGTAGGTTAATATCTAACGTAGACCTTGATGGTAATTTCCAAGTTGACCTAAGTAGGCTTTTCTGCCTATGTGATTATAAATGTGTTTACAACCGAACAAAGGGAACTAAATGTGAAGGAAAAGGCATGGTAAAAATAAACGGGAGACAGTATGGAGCTAATGAAGTGGAAACTTTTCCAATGGGGCAAAAGCTCTGAATATACAAAAAAGAAGCCAAGAAACTAGAATGGGGATGTTGTTGTTTTTTTAAAAAAGGAATTAAATCTGTAAAATGGCAATATCCCTGGAAAATGCATAGATCCTATACTCATATAGGAAATAAATATTCAGGATATTCACTGTTTTGTTTATAGTAGTGGACATTATGGAAATTCAAAGATGCCTAGGAGCACAGATTTTGGGAGGAATCCAGAAGATAGGAGTTGTTGTTTGTTGACCAAAGAACCAGTCTTGATTAGCTTGTTTGTTAGCAAGTAAAAACAGTGCATCTGATCATGCCAAAAAGCTTTTAAGCAGGGGTGGGATCCAACCGGTGTAACTACTGTTTTGGTGATTTTACATTTACTGCGCACGCGTGTATATCATCATCATCTAGCTGCCTGGTCAGATGAGCAGCGCTATGCACGGGTGCACAGCGGTTGAAAAAGCCCTTTTTTCCTGCTTTTTCAACCGCAGCTGTGTTGCGCAAAGCAGCTGCGGTTGAAAACGCAGGAAATAAAGGTCAGCTAAGAGTCCGGGCAGGCGGACCAAAACAGCAGCAAACATAGAACCGGTTCTATGTATGTTCTCTGTTTGCTGCTTTTCAGAACAACCAGTTCTACAGAAGTGGATAGAACCGGTAGAATCCCACCCCTGCTTTTAAGTGTTGCTTTACAAATATTTTATGAACTAGGCACAATACATAAATATGGGGTTTCCCACTGCTTTAGTAAACCCTCTGAATGAAATCCTCTTTATCTATCTATCTATCTATCTATCTATCTATCTATCTATCTATCTATCTATCATCTATCTACCCACCTACCTATTCCATCCCTCCATCTCTCCATCCATCCATCCATCCATCCATCCATCTATCATCTATCATCTATCTTTACTTAAAACTAAGAATTAATTTTTTTTAACTGATTATAGACCTCTGAAACAGTTCTGGGGATCCGCAGGAGTTCCCAGATCATTAAAAAAAAACCACTACCTTAAAATTAAAATTCTCTAATACCCTTACCTCCTGCACAATATCCAAAGTACCAAATCTTTTTTTAAAAAATGCACAGCTTGGTTCAAAGAGCAGGTGACAGTTGTGGCCAAGAAGGGCTTTGCACAGATTCATCAAATGTACCCATTACACCTTTTCCTGGCTTGAGAGCTAGTAACTCATGTCCTCATCACCTCACAATGAATGTATCTGCATTGGAGATAATTGCAGTGTGCTTTATGTGGGGCTGCCCTTGAAGACCAGTTGGAAGCTTCAGGTGGTCCCTAATTCAGTGATATGGACAGTAATGAACATGCCTTTCTATGCCCATGTGATGGCCACTGCTTCATGAGCTGTACTGGTTATCCGTTGGCTTCTAGGTGCAATTCAAGGTGCTGACTATTACTTATAAAGACCTTCATGGTGCTATTTGAAGAACTGCCTGTCTCTAATTGTTTCTCAAAAATGATGGCAAATATATGTGTCGCAGGATAATGATGCCAAGATTAAATTTGGCTTGGTCACTGGGTCCAGAGGTTTGGAGTGGTACGGTGGCCTAGAGGTGGAGCTCTCACCTCACTATCAGGAGGCTGTGAGTTCGATCCCAGGTAGAGGCAGATATTTCTCTCTCTGGGCACGATGAGAATATATCTGCTGAACAAAATTCCGCATTGGTGACAGGAAGGGCATCCGGCCTTAAACACTCTGCTAGCTACATTCAGTTGCCTAGACTCTATCTCGCAAGGGTTTATGGGATCACAGATGATGATGACTGGGACCAGAGATTTATTCTTCTGAGCGTTCAGACTCATGCTGAAGCCCATCTTCAGGGAATTTCTCTACTGGAATACATGCTTTGGGCTGTTCTGTGAATCGTGTTTATGTGGTGCTTCCTATTGGCTGAATGGTGTGTTTCTAATTGATTTCTAATTGTTTCTGCCCAACAAGTGAGATCAGGCAGAGTGGATGAACTTTGATCAAGCAGTGTCATCTTGTGGGATCCAGAAAGCATGTCTTCTTCCTCACAGTGCCTGTCCTCTGGAATTGCTTTCCCCCAAAGATCTGATGGTCCATTCTGATGATGAGGTTCAGAAAGTCATTGAAAAACTTGGCTGTTCTCCCAGGACTTGGGGCAGAGTGGTGACTGAGCCTCTGTGGGACGTGTTATCATTATGCAGGATGTTTGTTTTGCATGCTCATTATTACGTGCCTTTCTTTCGCTTTCTTTTTTTGCTTACTTTTCTTAATGTAAGCCACTTAGAGTCATTCAGATCATTTAGCCTCTAAAGTATGTTAAACAAATTGTAATAAATAAAGTAAACACCTTCCCATTTTCATCAGTAGAATCTAAAAAGGGGACCAGGTCATTTATTGCTGAAATTGCTAACTGGGAATTGAAAGTTCTTAGGACCCTGAGTGATTTGAAATAGATTCTGATTCACCTTGTAGTACTGAGTGTCTTGTGGTGGATTTTTTCATCCTCTGTAACATGATTATTTGTGACAGTTCTGGCAATGTGGTTATGGAACTTCATTATTGCTTAACTGCTGACTTTTTGTTGCTTGTTTTGCGTGTTCAAAACATGTTTCTTCACTCCAAATAGAAAATGAATAGAAAATTCCTTAACACATAAACATGCTTGGTTTTGAGATTAATCTGTGGGAAATTAATAAAGCCACGACCTTCATCACAGGAAAGAGCTGCAGATCAGTAATGGAGCATATATTTTGGAGAAAGAAAATCCTATGTTCGGTGCCCTTTAGTTCAGACTTCGAGTAGGAGACGATGTGAAAAACTCTGCTGGAACACTATTACCACTCGAAGTAGACAAATATGTCTGCATTGTCTAATTGAAATGCTCCACTGACAGAGATGAGCCTCTAGATTGGCAAGAAGAAATGTGGATATAGAGGTGTTAGAGCATTGCAAGCATAAGAATAGCCCCTGGACATAATGCTGGAATATTCCCTGTGTGAAGCTATGGTTTCTGTAATCATAATCAATATTGGTCATGGAAGCTGATATGGAGGTAGGAAGGGGATGTTAGGATTATCTTCCTATTATTGAAGAGGAAAAATCCAATGCTCCTCCAGGTCCAAGCAGTTCTGCACTTAATAGGTTATACTCCTTGTTAAGAGCAGAGGTGGTATTCAGCAGGTTCTGACCAGTTTTGGAGAATCAGTAGCAGAAATTTTGAGTAGTTCGGAGAACTGGCAAATACCACCTCTGACTGGAGATGTTACAGTATCCTTTCCCTGCCACGGCCACCAAGCCACGGCCACAGAACCGGTAGTAAAAAAATGAATCCCACCACTGGTTAAGAGCTATATTTCCCCTGGATAATCTTTATTTCCAAGTTGCAAAGAGAACATAATCTGCTGCGAACTTTGTATAGGCATTAGGAAGGGCATCTAGCCAGTAAACGCTCAGCTCCATTCAGTTGCCTCGACTCCATCCAATACAAGGGATTGAAGGGTCATAAAAAGAAAAAAAGTTTGAATAAGATCTGCATTATGTAATTTAAATACTCAGTGTACAGATTGCAAAAAAAACATCTTAAATCTGAACCAAGTTCACTTTGCTTGACTGTGGCGCATCTGAATATTTGCTTTTGTTAATGGGCACTTTACAATGGGAGCAGAATTCAGGTGCAATGCTGCTTGTACTCTCATGTTAGGAACTAAATTAAAATAGTGCTTCAGTTTATACTTTATACTATGTTCAGTTTATACTTTATACTACATTCTTCCTTTCAGAGGCCTCTCAGTCCCTCACCACTAAACATAGTCCAATATACTTCTGATTATTCATGTATATTATCACATCCCAAGTAATAGTGCTGAATCTAATTTTAAATATTAGCAATAGAGTTTAAATTAGTTTTTACATTTACCTTGGTTCTGTTCTTGTGATTTACCAAAAGTAAAAGAAATGCTGATGAGGTGTAGATTTGCTTGGCAGTTATTAACATATGGAAATTTGCTTACATTGGATTTTATATTGATTGTATCTCAACCCAATAATGCTTAGCCGGTAAACAAAAAAAAGAAAGAAAAACCTATGGGAAATAAGAAATCACTGAGGCTTAGCTTTCCTCTTGGGGGGTGAGGCAGCTGGTGACCAAAATCGATGAGATACCTCAAAACCTGAAGATGAACAAATAACTTATTACCATCTATGTATAGGAAAGAAACATGAAGTGCACAGAACATCTAAGCAGGATCTTAGTGGATCTTTCCCCTTCTGTGATGGGTGAACAGACATCAAAACTGATAATTAAAAATTGGGGTTTTTCTTATTCCTGTTGGTACATGTGATATACAGTGAAAACACAGTGGAACTGTACTCAGATGATTCCTTTCTTATTTTATCTATTTCTAATGTTATTCTTTGATCCAGTAAGCTTTAGGGAAAAGCTAAGTCATAAGAAACATGCACTGAAGAATTTCCTAATGTGTTAGATTACCCACATTTTTTAGACCAGAAAGTTTGAATTTCCCTACAGATTTCCTTTTCTCCAACACTCATGTATATTTTGGGGATTTGTGGGTATGTATTTTCAACTAAGCCAGACCCTGCCTCAATCAACTCACAGAACTAGTGGATCTGAGTGATTTTATCTGTCAAATGCCTTCAGTAATCTTCACAGCATCCCTAGCAGAGGGACTAGGTCACCCCGAACAGGGCTGCTATCAGACATGGTAAGAGTTGAACAATAATTACATTTTGCATTCTTAACATCACAAGGTAATCCTTAAAGGCTCTTATGTTTGGTCATTTTTTACTTCTTACTTGGTTATTTTTACTTATCTTCCAGTCATCCTCCAAGCATCTCTTCTGCCATTTCATCTCTCAGAATTCTTCTGAGAACCAGAAGTCCCCCAGGATCTATGAGTCCACACAGGTGTAATACAAATGAAGACTGTTGCCACCTAGTTATTCTAAGCCAGGAGTCTCCAATCTTAGCAATTCTGGGAGTTGAAGTCCACAAGTTTTAAAGTTGCCAAGGTTGGAGACTTCTGTTCTAAGCAGTGCTAAGGTTTCAATTAAATATTATCAGAGTTTCAAGAATGACCTCAACTTCCCCGGAAACCCTGCATATTAATCAGGCCCCTGGTACAGACTGATAGAAGAGGTCCTATCTCCTTGGTGGACAGCAGCTGTGGAGAAATCCAAGGCTGTCCAAGACATGTACTCTAGACCAGGGGTGTCAAACTCAATGCCCATGGGCCGGATCTTCAAGGCCCGCGGCTGCGCCCCCCCCCCCCACAGCTCGATTTCTCTGGCAGAGGGCTTCCGAAACAAACTAAAAACAACACAAAAGGCTAAATGTTTCCCCTTTTGCATTTGAGCATGCAAGAAGAGACAGGAAAGGAGAAAGGGAAAGAGAAAAGACAAAAAGAAGAAGAGATGGGAAGAAAGCAAGGAAGGAGAATGAAGAGGGAAGGAAAAGAAGAAAAGGAAGGAAGGAGATTATAATGAGAGGAGGGAGGGTCTCAAGGAAGTCCTGCCTTAGCACTTGGCCACCACAGGTGCCCCCGACACGAGTCCTGTGTCATGCCCACCATAGCCACGCCTCACCCCCAGTCCTCCAAGATCAAACACAACCCCGATGTGGCCCTCAATGAAATCGAGTTTGACATCCCTGCTCTAGACAATTGAACGCAACTTTTCAGCAGAGAAAATGGTTGTAAATCCCTTGATATGCACATTCTGTTTATTTCACCCTTCATATACTGATATTTTTAATATCTTTCAGATTGTGTACAACCAAAATAATTTTGCTCACTCTTATCTCAGGCTAGTTTTTATGGGACAAGATAATCAAACTTCACTATTTTGATTTTTTTTTCCCCCAGTTGTGGTGGAAAAGAGGGGGTAGGTGGGGGAAATGAATGACTTTTCATGTCTTTCATATATATTGGCCTATTCTTCAAATCACAGGTTCCTGGCTGATCAACTATACCACCTGCTAGTAAAGCCAAGTAATATTAGTCTGTGGAATGGTTTCATTCTCATCTCACACCTCAGAAATCTTCAGCTCAACCCCAGGCATCCCTCGTGTGTTTAAATCAGCTTAACAGCTCATACCGCGTGCTGATTTCCTTGTAGACCTCTGTTTTCTCAAAAAGTGATCACCTTTTGCCAATGCCCTCAGGATTAAACAGGGCAGACTGGTTTTCCTCTTCTGCATTGGCTCTACCTTTGTAGTCAATAAAAGACTAACTAGAAAAGAATCAGCTGATGAGAGAATCAATCTTCTGGAAGCCTCCCCACAGTTTTCTCATCATTTTTGTGCCGTCTGTCATCTCAGATTGTAAAATGGAAACCGAAACTCAGTATGTGGGAAGACTTTTAGTGCTCCTTGTTAACAAAAACAGTAAGACCAAGGGTTTTGATCTTATGAGTGTATGGGTAAACAGTAAGCTCTAAGTGTTCACTCTTGAAGTGGCTTTCCCCGGTTTCTAATGGAAACTTGCAAAGAATTATCAAAGAAGTATCACAAAGGGTCTTATGCTGGTGTATGGATTCCCATTCCAAGTAGGTCAGGTTAAATCTGAACTTCTTCACTATAAGATTACAATGTAGTTGTACCATTTGCTGCTGCACAAAAAGCCAGGTAAATTCGAAACAAAAAGTGATATATGAAAGGGAGGGTTCAGGACTTCGAATGGCTGTTTTCCCTAAAGGGAAGAACTCTTTGGTACAGACGTTAACATGTTAAAAATAACATTCTAGCTTCCCTGCAAAGGTTATATAAGATGTAGATTTTGCATTGCCAACATTTTTTTTTCAAGAAAATGTAAGAATCACTTTAAAAATAAAGCTTATATCCCACAACGTCCTTAATCTGGAGAAATAGAGTGCTGCACTAACGGGAATGAAACATCAATCTAACTTCAGTGCAAATTTATAATTTCCTTCCTTCCTTCTCCTCCCTCCCTCCCTCCCTCCCTTCCCTCCTCCCTCCCTCCCTCTCCCTTCCTCCCTCCCTCCCTCTCTCCCTTCCCAGATTAGTTTCTTAATTGCTCTGGTATTCATAGCTGTATCTTCCATTATTTTATTAATTAAACAAAACTCTTACATTGCTTGGGGATTTGGCATCTCTTTCAGAGATGGAATTGTTAGAGCTGTACTTAATTATGAAACATCCCTTCCCTGACAAGGCAATCATAAGGAATCAAATGCCTATAATGTTATAATAAGACTGACAACGCCATGGTTGAAGACCCACTTGCTACCCCATGTGCTAAATGGAGAGTTTGGGTGTGGTCTTCTCTATCAATTCACTGATATACATTTAGAAAAATAATTGATTACATTGTCTGTTTGGAGATTTCTGAATCATCAGATATCAATTCCATTTTTTCCAGGAATGTCTGGGTAAAGTAACGTGGGTGTCAAAACTCACCACATGACATTGCTGTCACGTGATGTTTCATGACATTTTCCCCATTCGTAGAGCTGGGGTGGGTGTGACACATCTGGCCCGGGGCCTCCAGTTTGACAACCCTGTTCTAATAGATGCTCCTTTCTCAATGTTCAATATTTCATAGGTCTGCTGTATTTTAGCAGGCTGCTATTCATAGATTTAGCTTCAGTTTCTTTGTTCCTCGGAGCTCTCGACTTGAGCACTATTGAGCACTGAATTTGTCAGCTGGAATGCTGACAGCCTGGGTTGGAGACCAAAGCGCAGTGTAACAGGGTGAGCTCCCATCTTTGCCCCAGCTCCTGCCTACCTAGCAGTTCAAAAGCATGCAAATGTGAGTAGATAAATAGGTACCATTTCAGTGGGACAGTAACAGCATTCCATGCAATTTGGGGTATTAGTCATGTTGGCCCCTGAGCATGGAAGCATCTTCAGACAATGCTGGCTCCCTCAGCTAAGAAACAGAGGTGAGCACTGCTCCCTTGAATCAGGCACAATAGGACAGGGGAAACCTTTATCTTTAATTATTAATTATGTGTCCATCTATAACATTACATCCTATGGTGTCACTCAGGGTTGTTTCTGGATTCATTCATGTTCCCTCTAATGATGGGTTGGGATAAGGAAAATGGAAGACTGGAGGAAAAGTTTGGAAAGAAATGTAAAAGAAAAATTCAACACTGGAGTATTCAGTGACATTCTAATTCTTATTTTATGGCAAGAGTATTTCTATTAGATGCTGGCAACAATCACTATTTTCTATTCTGTACTATATTGTAATACCTTTTTTAATATCTAATCTGATGTAAGATGCAATGATATGAAAAGTTTCTTACTTTTATTCCTCAGAATGTTAAATACTGGCATCCAATTATAACAGCAGAGAAAGAAATATTCTGTCTCCTGAGTATATATACAGTACCAAGTTGTGATTAAATTAAAACTGAATATAGAGTAGGTTTACACTGTGCGGTAGCTTTTGTGCATGCAAAACACTCTTGATACAAAAAGCTATCTGCATATGCATACAGAATCGCTGGGTACAACTCAATTAGTCTAAATTAGATGACTCATTTATTGGCATCTAATGAGTCATGTACCATAGTGTGTACTAGTGGGTATTTACTAATACAGCTATCATACCAGAAGTTCCATTAGAGAGTAGTTGTCCAGGTGTTTAATTCCAACCCAGCGTAGACTGGTAAAAGAAAACAGAGTGAGGAGTATACCAAATAGGTAAATTCTACACTGGTGGGAAAAATAATGAAAAATATGGTGGGGGGAGAGAGACAATGGGAGGGAGGTGCACACATGCACACACACAAGCCTGAATAGATAAAGATTAGCATTTACTCTTAGCAATCAGTCCAGATTGTGGAAATAATGGCGCAACTGTCAATCATATGTCTTAGCTGAAGCACAGCATGCATCAACATCATAGCATTGTAGTGTGTAACTTTTCAGAACATTAACTAAAAGAAATAGAAACAATGGCCCACAGATGGGCCTTTTTCTCTTATTTTATATGTCTTTTTGCAGAAAATGAATACTAACTTTTAAAAAGGATAAAGAACAGACAGGGATAGGAAACAGAATGGAAGACAGATTTTCCCTCCCCCACCCGTGCCAGTGGGCTATTGTCCCCATAATTTTCACTTAGCATTTCTCATGGGAACCAGTACGGTGGATGTTGGGTTACATTCCAACCCAGTTTCTATCTTTATTTAGCTGCCCACTTACTGTCCTATCAAAAGCTTTTCCTGCTGCATGATAGGCCTGTTTACTCTTCACACAATTATTAGAATCATATTTAGAGAGGTTCTATCATGCAACATCGCATGGTTAACATTCTTGGTCAGAAAACCTCATAATTTGCCATGTGGGGACTACATAACATGTGATCCTACTAATGCCAATCATTTTTCCCCATCCATACGCATTTCTCACATGTCCACATGCCCACACATTTTCTCCCATAAACTCAGAAACATGCACACAGTACATTTCCTCTCTGTCACGTACACTGTCAAAAGTAACTGGTTTCAACTCAAAGAATATGAGGCTCAATCTACATGCATTCTGTGTTATACTTTTCGTAACGAAAGTCAGCTGCATAATGGAGTGCTTTTTTCTTCCTTTTATGTTTGTGCTGGAATGAAGCCATTTTATAATGTTACGATTTGACTTAGCGTGACCAGCATATTTTTCTGAATTGCTAGAAGACCGTATGTAACTCCTGCCTTCAGAAAATACTCCTTCTTGGCAACTAGGGATCAAGGATTGTAAATCAGGCTGAGATTTCTCCAAGGAGTCTAGTCATCTCTGGATCTCGCAGAGCTTTTCCAGAGACAGCTGAGGAAAAAACCTCTCTAGCATGTTTTGCTATTCTCAAGTATGAATTCAAAGATCCAGATTAAACGGTTAGTGGAACCATTTTAAAACAAAAATCATGGAATAATTAGGCTGGCCAATCCTTTCTTGTGCACATGAATGCAAAATGGTGGGTGATTGGAATTGGAAGTTGTAATTAATATTTTATCTAACCGTAATAAAATATTTAATAAAATGTGGGGATCTGCAATTAAATATTTTTCTTTAGTCTCTTTCTTTCCCTCTCCCTCTCTATATATTTTAAATCTGCTGATACTTACTGGAAGCTTTGGGATTGGAAATGTCAGCACTATTGTATTGTGATCAATAATTAAATTTAGTGCTGACGTGCATCTCGTTTATGCAGCAATCTCCGACAATCCCCATCTTGCAAAATTAATCCTTTCCCATTTATATAATAAAAGACTTGAACAATAAAATAATTTTGATGAGTACCAGTGTAAGATTATTTTTCATCAATATTACATTTTTATAAATTGGGTGCATATACTCATAGTAAATTAGCTGTCAGGCCTGAAAATAGTTTTTTTTTCCCCTGTTTAAAGGTAATTATTGGTACCAAAGACAAGAATGCACTTAACCTTGCTGTGCAGTTGTCCTTACCACCGTGGCTTCATTTTTTATTGCAAGCCATATCCAACTCATCAAAACACTGGAAGAAAATTAATTAGCAAAATTAAATATATAGAATATTAATTCAAAACCAGGCTCACCTAGATGCATATAAAAAAACTGTGATTCACAATAAATATGTTTGCTAATATAATCTTTAGAAGCCCTTATTCTGACTTCCTTTCCTGAGCTGTTTTCCAATATTTAAAATTTAGAACACATTGGCAGAGACGTTTTTAAAAACCATATAACATGCATGACATGTAAATCTTTATACAAATAACTGGGTTCCAATTAGGAAAACTCCTGTGGAAAGTCTTCATATTATTTGTTTGTATTTTTATTCTCATTATCTTATCAGCATTTCATGCTGAATGTATGTTTCCTATAATCCTCAAATCTCTTTTTAGATATAATAATATGGTACTACACCAGCGTGGGAAAATGGGGAGGGGCAATAAAAATAGATTTCATGGAATGTTTAGATTGGAAAGATTACAGATATTTGATAGAAAGAAGAATAGAAGTAACCTATTCTATTCTATTCTATTCTATTCTATTCTATTCTATACCTCCATTCCACTACACTCCATTTCATTCCCTGAAAATCTTCCTTGAGATTATTGTTTCCCTTGTTTGGTGAATGGTTTCAGAACAAAATGAAATGCAATTGGATTTAATTCATATTTACTTGAATTAAATGGATCGGATATGATTAAAAATGTTCTTGAATTAAGTTATGAAGACTCAGTTACACTGGGATACAACCCAGTGTGCTCAGCAATATTCATTCCATTGTATATGCCTATTACTTTTTACTCAGCTATTGCCCCCAACAATCTTGGGTCCTCAATTGTGGATAGTCAGAGCCTGATTCATGTGATTAGAGCTTCAGATTCCTGTTAACTACAATCATACATATTTCTTGGTAGTATAAGAGCAATTGTTAGCTTCTGCATTAGAGCCTTCATTGGTTCCACATCCAAACACTAATAGGGGCTGATCCTGCTTAGCCTCTAAGATCAGATAAGATTCACTGGGGGTCGTCCTGTCCTAATGCAATTATGATTGGTTTTCTAATATTTCATAATTTTGTCCTCCCTTCACACTACCTATTAGAATTTGATAGCAACTTTCTGGACTGGCTTTAGTCTTAATACCACCATGACTGTAGGAGTGAAACATGGGATTTGCCTCTAATGCCTTCAATAAAATGGTTTGAAAAATGAGCATAATTTTGTTATAGAAAAGGCCATAGTGTTTTTAAAGGAAAAATAATAAAATTAGTATCCACAGGTAATGGGCATGCCCACTCACCTACCTTGCATATAAAATGCATGTAAGAAAAGATGCCCCAATGACTCACATTTGTATCCATGGGCCCTGCTCTATCTTAATACTGATATTAGAAGTGCTGGGGAAGGAAACCTCTCCTCTGATCATGACTACAGCAGTCCTCAACTTACAACCACAATTGAGCCCAAAATTTCTGTTGTTAAGTAAAACATTTATTAAGTGAGTTTTGCTCCATTTTACAACCTTTCTTGCCACAGTTGTTGAGTGAATCAATGCAGTTGATTAGTTAGTAACCCGGTTGTTGAATGAATCTGGCTTCTCCGTTGGCTTTGCTTGTCAAATAGGTGATCTCGGGGGGTTAGGAGTGGGAGGCACTGTTTTACAGTGGTTCTCCTCCTACCTCTCGGGACGTTCACAAACAGTGTTGGCAGGGGGGCAGAGGTCGACTCCAAGGTATCTCACTTGTGGGGTGCCTCAGGGGGTCGGTCCTCTCGCCCCTCCTGTTCAACATTTATATGAAGCTGCTGGGTGAGATCATCCGTGGCTTTGGGGTGAGTTATCATCAGTATGCTGATGATACACAGTTATACATCTCCACCCCAGGCCACATCAGTGATGCTCTCTCCGTGATGTCCCGTTGTCTGGAAGCGGTGCGGATCTGGATGGACAGGAACATGCTTCGACTCAATCCGGCCAAGACAGAGTGGCTGTGCATACCGACATCTCGGTCCAGTTTAGATATTCCATCTTTGGTCATGGGGGAGGAGGTGTTGCCCCCCGTGGACAGGGCATGGAATCTGGGGGTCCTCCTGGACTCATGGCTCAAATTGGAGGAGCAGGTGGGAGCCGTGGCCAGGGGGGCCTTTGCCCAGATCTGGCTGGTTTGCCAGTTACGCCCATTCCTGGACCGAGATGCCCTGCGCACAGTCACTCAGGCACTCGTCATTTCCCGACTTCGACTACTGTAACGCTCTCTACCTAGGACTGCCCTTGCGTACCACTCGGAGGCTTCAACTGGTGCAGAATGCGGCCGCGTGGGTAGTGATGGGAGCCTCCGATACTCCCATATTACACCCCTCCTGCGCGACCTACATTGGCTCCCAGTTGCCCTCCGGGTGAGATTCAAGGTTTTGATATTAACATTCAAAGTCCAGCATGGCATGGGTCCAGGTTATTTACGAGAACGGCTCCTCCCAACATCAAATACCAACTGCCCTGCACAGTCGCACAGACGGGGTCTCCTCGGGGTGCCATCTGCGACTCAGTGTCGCTTGGCGACGACCCGAGGGAGGGC
Source organism: Naja naja (assembly GCA_009733165.1). Taxonomy (NCBI): domain Eukaryota; kingdom Metazoa; phylum Chordata; class Lepidosauria; order Squamata; family Elapidae; genus Naja; species Naja naja. Next base: position 213,037,408 of record CM019148.1, read on the forward strand.
CTACTCTGTGGCGGCTCCCACTCTGTGGAATCTTCTTCTGCTGGAGCTCCAGTTGGCCCCCGATCTCCGCACCTTCCGCCACAATTTGAAGACTTGGCTCTTTTTACAATCCGGGCTGTGCTGATTCTCTGGGGGTCGGTTTTATTTAATTATGGGGTTTTAACTTTAGTTCGGCTTTAATTTAATATGTTTTTAACTAATTTATTTATTGTTGTATTTTCTTTTAGCTGTGAGCCGCCCGAGTCCTTTTGGAGAGGGGCAGCATATAAGTCAAATAAATAAATAAATAAATAAATAAATAAATAAATAAATAAATCTCATGAACTTGGGCCTCAACAACATTCATAAATATGAACCAGTTGCCAAGCATCTGAATTTTGATCACATGATCATGGGGATGCTTGCAAAGGTTGTAAGTGTGAAAAATGATCATAAGTCACTTCCCCTTGGTAACTCACTAAATGAAGTGTTGTAAGTCGAGGGCTACCTGTAATCACTTTTTGGGGAGCTGGGGAAGACAGGATGAAAGCTTCCTTTCTACATTTTTAAGGATAGCAACAATACCTGGTTAAAGAAGAAGAAAAAGACCTTCTCCCGTTGGCTTAGAAATCCGTACTTGTATTGGCTTCATTGTATTTCGACATATTTTCTGTGTAGCTGTGCTGAGTAACACATTTGTCTAATGTAATGTTAATAAAACTGTATGAAGTGTGAAAGACATTCCTGGATGTATTTTGATGGCACTGTGTCATCAATAATCAGTGGCCTATGAACACTCAATGTCATATTTACTTACTGATGGAAATGCATAGTAAAGCATTTAGCATGTCACTCAGGAAGTAATAGTTACTGTGTTTTTTAATAGTCTCTTTTCCCCCTCCCCCCACATATTTATAATTCAAAGTGACAGGAGCCAGAGACATGCTTCAACACGGAAATTAAGCTAGTTAAATCATGCATGATTGAATGAAAAATTGAAAATCCACCTTAGGTTTACTGTTTAATCAGCCCTCCTACTCATCTCTAGAAACATGCAGGAAGTTAAATACTTACTTGTAAATAATGTGTTATCTTGTATTCAGTCAAGTGATTTAAAAGCAAAATAATATTTAAATACTTTATTTGCTTCATAGCTTATAGCACAATTATTTTGCCAAAACTCTCTAAAGTGTCTGAAAAAGATGAGGGTAGGGATGAGATACAGAACAACTGAAATGAAATAATCAAAACAGTAATTAAAATGAAATATTTTAATGCCTTTCCTAGCTATAGCTATTTTAAAAAATAAAAATATATTTGCATTAAAATTGTGTATAAATGAAGAGCAATTGTTTATTAAAGATACCAAAATGGATTTATGGGTAGGTAAATTCCTAGAAAGACCCAGAGGGTAAAAAAGCTGTGTAACTCGTGAACAAACTATGCTAGAAATCAAGTAAGCATTTATTTTAATAATTTTAGCCACTATCATGCCTCACACGTCTGCCATTTTTGGCTCTAGGTTTGATTCTAGATACTAGGGATATAGTCAAGTAGAACATAGACATCTTTAATGCCTACCAAACTGATATTTATTTATTTGTATCCTGGCCTTTATTATGTTTACAAATAACTCAAGACAATGAACATATCCAACACACTTTCCTCCTGGTCTTTTCCCCACAACAATATAACCCTGTGAGATGGGTTGGTCTGACTGACTGGTCCAATGTCACCCAATGGGCTTTCATAGCTAAATAGGGATTTGAACTCACAAACTCTGGCTTTCTAGCCTGGTTCCACCAGACTTGTCGCTACTACAGTCCAAAATCTGGCCACAACAGGACAAGTCCAAACCATCTGATCCAATGAACAACCCTTAAGTAGCATATCCAACAGTGAGGCAATTTCAATTAGCCCCAATTAAACATTATTTGATGCAAAACATTTGCATCAAATACTATGCAAAATATTTTGTTGCTGCTGCTGCATCAATCATTTAAAGCATCTTTAACTGGATAGGATATTCTGAGGTCGTGTAAATATCAATTCCATCAACTTTCTGTGAGAAAAGGCTGGGGAACCATAATTAATTCCGCTGTGATCTACAACCGTTGTGAATCTGTAACAGCATCTGGATCTGATAGAACAAATGACAAATGCCTGAGTAAAATCAACTGTTAAGAAGCACTCTGAGAGAAATCAATTTAAAAAAATCTGTAACAGAAATGAAGAATAATATTGTCAGAGGCTCAATTTTCCCTGCCCACAAAGCTGCTATTTTAAAATATGGATTGCTCCTTTTGTACGCTTTTCTTGAAGAGTCAACATTATATATTCAACCCAATATTCTATCTATCTATCTATCTATCTATCTATCTATCTATCTATCTATCTATCTATCTATCCTGTGGTATTTAACTAAATGCAGGTAGTCAAACTTATCCCTTTACAATAAGGAATCCCAGTAATCATTGAGATTGCAATGTTGTCAAATAATAATTCTCAATTTGAATCCAAAGTGGAACTGACTATTGACTTACCTGATTCCAGTCAGTGACAAAAATTAAAACAAATCCTCAAAGACAAATGTGAAAGTATGAGAATTTAAGCCAGCCTTTTGCAATAGGTAATTGCAATTTGTACCAGAGAGGTTTATTCAATATTCAATTCAACTCATTACAAAGTAGCTTAAAGTAGTTCAAAATCAAATAACTAGTTTAAAATAAAGATAGGAAGTCTTGTAAAGTATTTCAAACTTGGAGTCTTTTGATCTTTCTCCAAACACTGAAATAAATTTGAAAGTTGGGGGCAATAAGCTGACTTTGTAAAAATGCTGCTTAGTAATAAGCAGGCATATACAATGGAATGAAGGCTATTGCTGAGCGCATTGGGTTGTATCCCAAAAATTGTAAGCCGCCCTGAGTCTCTGGAGAAGGGCGGGATATAAATATGATTTTTTTTTAAAAGTGTGTCTGGATTATCTTTCATTTGCATCAAAATTTCCACCAACAACGAAAGGGCAATCCACTACTAGTGTATAAACAGAGAACAAACCCCATTCTCTTGTTGCACTGATGATGTTGCCTATTTGGGTAATGAAATGTCTGCAAGAAAGCAACCAAGCTCAGAGACCACCAAGGATCACAACAGTGAAATGTTGTTTATTATTCACTTGAAGGTAGATCTGCTTTGCTAAAACACACAGGTTTTTTTTAAAGAATTTGATTCTAGTTTTAAGCTAAATCATGTTTTAACAGGAATCTTTTCCCTAAAACATCTAAACTTGATTGTAAGCCATCCAGGCTCAAGGTATAACTTGGTCAGATCTAGGCCTTTATGTGATTCTGAAACTCAGTTTAGGTTTCTCACAGGAAGATGTCAGAAAATGCAGATTTGGAAGACTTTGGTAAGACTCTTTTCCCACAAGAAGTTTCCTATGTGTGCACATGATGCTGCAAAGGTAATGGTCAATTTTACTCCATGACCAAAGATATTGTACATACAGTATCAGGTTCACCCAACTGATGTATATTTGAACCCAGATATGCAGTTTATGCAGCATTCATACCAGAAGCTGAACATTTGTTGATGTTAGCAGCATATATTTTGCAATATAAACAGATAATGTCTTAATCATTCATACACTATGTAAAGTAGAATTAGTATTTTAAGTTGAAAATAGTCCACACTAATAGTGGTCTGTGTGTGTCTCTCTGTGTGTGTGTTTCCATAAGCCTTTGGTTCCTGATTTTTTTCAGGAAGAGACTTGGATTTTAAAGAATCAATTTTGTCCTCCTGAAACTGGTAAGTATAGGGCAGTCACCCTGTGCAATTGCCCTCTTTGTGATTCTGCAATACCTATTCTCCCCCACCAGTAGTGGGATTTAATTTTTTTTTACTACCGGTTCTGTGGGTGTGGCTTGGTGGGCATGGCAGGGGAAGGATACTGTAAAATCTCCAGTCAGAGGTGGTATTTGCCAGTTCTCCAAACTACTCAAAATTTCCTCTACCGGCTCTCCAGAACTGGTCAGAACCTGCTGAATACCACCTCTGTCCCCCACCCCAAAAGTCACTTTAAAGAGGCCAGTTTTAGGGCACATCTGCTCTTGGTAACAATGCTAAGAACAGGAGTACACTCTATTTAAGCAAAGGATCCCTCCTGTTGAACTACATTGTTCTAAAATGGAGATTTAATGATATCATTAAATCTCCCTTCGTTCCTAACAATGCTGTCATAACAGTAAGGAAGAACAGTAATATTTGAAGCCAATTTGGGGATTAAAACCTGTCTCCTTCCCTTGCTTGCCAGCCTGGCGTTGGGCAGCTCTGAGCTGTGAGCACATGCTCTGTAGGTGTTTAGATTTCTCCAGCCCTTCCTGGATGAGTCAGGCAGCACTGTTAAGTTTGCAATTGCTGTGCCATGTCATATTGGATCTTTTTCATTACCTACCTAGCTTATGGCAATCAATAAAACGAAAATGAATGTGAACTCATTAGCGAGCTTGCTATTTGCTCTTTGCAAAGCTGCGGTATGCAGACTTTCCTGAAGTATATAGGGCTGTATTTATTATTTACCAGCTGGCATGGCAAAGTGCATTAAAATATTGTAAAAAGCATTTACAAATAGATTATGGGGAGGAAAGTGAATTGTAGCTTAATTGGAACCTGATCCTTTGACTTTGCATATGTATTGTTTAGAAAAGCAAAGCAAGCCTCAGTTTCTAAACAAGGGAAAAATGTGGTTTCCATGCTGGAACATTTCTAAGGATCCACAGGTTTTCTCCTCTCTGTGACTGAGCTACAATGTTTAAAAGGTATCAATAGACTAACCAAGAAATCAAGAGGTGAATGTTTGAACACACTTCACCAAAGGTGGTCTCTTTAGAATATTACTGTGAGAGCAATTTAATCAATCCAAACTTCTTTCCCACATATTGTGAGCCATGGTCTGCACTCCAAACTGCATTTAACAGCTTTTTAAATCCAGTTAGTGTTCAGTTGCGATGGAGCCATTTCTTTATCACTCTGCATTGAGTAATAAAAGGTGCCAGGACATATGATAGCTTGACATTGTTCCTTTGGGTTTAATTTTTTTTTGTCAAGGGTTAGCAGGAGAAGCTCCCACATCTTCAATAGCAGCCACTAGAAGAGTCCATGGCTTTGAAGAAGGACCCTTATGCCTAAGAGTGCAAAACAAAATAGAAATGACACCACTGTGTTTAGCACTAGCTGCTGGCACTGAACAGTGTCCACAGTAGCAAAAGCAGCAGTAGCAACAGCAGTATTGTTGTTGGATTAAAATGGGTGAATCTCTGCTATGAATTTCCTCTTTCTGGCATATTTATAAAGTTGGATTTTCCTCAGATGGCTCCTTTCCCCCTCCACAGTACAGCAAATTTGGTTCTTTGAATTTGAGGTTTCTTTTCTTAGTTCTCACTCAATTTTATTAAAAGGCATAAACTTTGGGGAGAGGGCTGGTGAATTCAGACATCCAGCGTAAACATCTGGTGAAGAACCTTTGTGCATACATCTGTTTGTGCAGCTGCTATAGGCAGAGAGCTTTTCCTTGCAGATACGTACAGGACAGGAAGTCATTGGTGTGTGCGATGTCAGAGGCACGGGTAAATTGCTTTTATTGCTTTTGATGATGAATGAAATGGGGGCATAAGTTAGGGCCAGGGTTGTCAAACTTGATTTCATCAAGAACCGCATCAGGGTTGTGTTTGACCTCAGGGGGATGGGTGGGCGTGGCCAGAGTGGGCATGGCCAACTTGACGTTACTTGTGTTAGGGATGCCTGTGGTGGTCTGGGTGGGGCTGAGGGGATCCATTGTCTCCAGGGGAGGAAGTCAAGACCAGGGAGAGAGCCAAACAAAGGAGCCTCGCTGTCCCTCTCAGGCCATGGAGTGGACCCCCAGGCTGTCCAGAGCCCTAGGCAGTGGAGGGCAAGCGCCCAGCCCGCCCCTCCATTTTTGGCTCCGATGGCCCCCTGTAGCCCTCTGCCAGCGAAAACGGAGCTCGGGGGCTGCGCACAGCCCTCCCAATCTTTGTGTTTGGCTTTGATGGTCTCCTGCAGCCCTCTGCCAGCAAAACACTTTACAACCAGTAGATGGCAGGAAAGAGAGAAACCTCTTAAGTCATTGCTGCCAGCTAGTGGTTTTTCAGATTTTTTATTAGAAAGAACAACATACTCTTGACAGTGTTATAAATAGCATAGCATGGGATGTATAATTCATGCTAGAGCAGAGCCAAATACATTTCAGTTTCATTTGTTGTTCAGGAACCAGCAGTTTTGGTGGAGTGATTTCCTCCACCCCCAGAAAATCACTTAATACAACCAATCACCTTTTTTGTATTCCTTATTTTGCTTTTCCCTGAGTGCAGCTTCCATTGCTTCTGTGCCTTGGTCACCAGGGGGCCACATCAACCTTGGATTTAGTATCCCAAAGAAAGCATCATCATTGGGACTGCTGGATATCATTTGATTAACAGGAAACATTAATATCCTTAGAAATATTTTTGAATGTCAGCAGTATATCAGATTGAGCCCCTTACACACTAGACCGACATAAAAAGCATCCTTAGACATATTTTAAGTATTTCTTTACATGGTTAAAGATTTGCCAATTTTGCCTCTACAGCAATAGTTTCTACTTATACTGTGTTTCCCTGAAAATAAGACCCTGTCTTATTTTTTTTGCCACCAAAAAAGGCACCAGGTCTTATTTTGGGGGATGTCATCCACTAACTATCCTCGCTTGCATGCGTTGTCCCTGGCCTCCTTTTTGCTGTTAGAGGCCTTCAGGAACTTCTTCTTCTGTGGCCAGCAAAGCTTTCCTGAAGGCCTCTGCAGCCAATAACTGAGCTCTGGATCAACCCGGAGTTTTGTTATCAGCTACAGAGGCCTTCAGGAAAGCGTTGCCTGCCTTGTGGGCTGCAGAAGAAATGGGTCAGCAAGGCAGGTGTCGGGGTGTGCAAGGCCTGACTACAACTATCCCAAAGTAAGTAGTAGGGTAGCTCCACCCCCTCATCCCCACCCTAGCTTAATTTTTACCCGTGCACTCTGGAGTGGGCAGGATCTTAATTAAGGTTTCTTTTGGGGGCGGGGTAAGGCTTATTTTGGACGCATGTATAAAAATCAAGTTAGGACTTACTTTGAGGGTAGGTCGTATTTTCAGGGAAACAGCGTAAGTAATTTGAGAGAAGATGAATATAACTCCAAACCATTTTTAGTTCAAAGGTAGACAATCCTTTTCAGCTAGCAATCTCCAAGGATTACTGTATGTGTGCATGTATATTTTCTGATGTGGAGATATCAGCAGATGTGTTGACTTTTTTTTCTTTATTCAGAATGTGTGTGGATTAAAGTATGTATGTTAAACTTCGCATCAGGGAAAGATGTAACATCACTGAAGACAGGACAATAAAATGTAGGGTTAAGAAGAAGCAGAGCAGTAAGGACTTGTGTTAGTGAGCACAAAAAGCGAAGGGAACTCTTTTGCTATGCTAACTGCAGTTTGGTGTTGTTGGAAAGATCTCAGGATTTAGAACTAAACAGGATTTAGTATCATCTCTGGGGCTTAAGATCATGCTCAAAACCAACAGAACCAACTCCTTCTGGACATCGAGGTGCATTAGACACCTCTGCCTGAGCAGAAATTTCTGTCACCACAGGCAATGGTCCTTCTTTTTTTCAGGTGGGAGCCAGTAGAGGGCCATCTCCACTACACCCTAGATTGCCTTTTGCCTTTGATGAGAAGAATGACTTGCAAAGTCATTTATTTGGTATTTATGGCATGAAACCTGCCAAGGGGATGGTCTTAGGGTCTTAGGTCTTGATCTTAGGGCAAGAAAAACAACATTTACTTCAAATCAACAGGGGGAACAGTCAATTTTCAATGGCAGAGCAATGGTTTTGTTTTTTTTAAAATCTATGCGCAAAACATTCCAGTTTCAATCAATTCTGGTTATGGGCTATCAGAAAATGGGTTAATGAAAGAGAATGTTAGGGAGTGCTACTGGCCAGAATTGTCATTATTTGGCTAGGTAAACCAATGGCCTTCAACAGGCTTGTAAATCATTGCACTGTTTCTAAACGATGCAAACTCTTAATGCATATGAGTTAGGTCATTATCACATTGATGACTGCCAAGCTTGGTTGTATACAAAGAGAAAGGCAAAATATATTTTCGCTCTTTTAGTGAAAGTCATGGAGAGCTTTTTTTTAAAAGCATGTCCTTTACTATCTAGGGTTGCTTTTCCTGCAATGCTGTAGTACCACCAGGGGTGGGATTCCACCGGTTCGCACCTATTCTCTAGAACCGGTTGTTAACATTCTAAGCAGTTCGGAGAACCGGTTGTTAGAAGAAATTACTGGCCTAATCCTGTAAGGAAGGCAGGAAGGAAACATTCTGGTGTTGCTTACAGAAACTGCCTTATTACATTCTTGGCAGGACTAGACTTCCTGTCTCAGGAACTTCTCTGGAGTTTTTTTTTCTCCTTTGCTGGTATTTTGCTTCTGTGGAGTGACCATTCAAAGTTACAATGGCACTGAAAAAGTGACTTATGACCATTTTTCACACTTACGACTGTTGCAGCATCCCCACAGTCATGAGAGGCCAGGCGAGGAGATGTGTGCCTCGATGTGAGTGATATTGAGTTGGCCACGCCCAGCCAATAACATGACCACCAAGCCACGTCCACCCAGTCACATGACACCCAAGCCACATCCACCAACTAAGCCACACCCACAGAACCGATTGTTAAAAAAATTTGAATCCCACCCCTGAGTACCACGATTACTATTAGCATTGTAATGGCCGAATAAGTTTCTGGATGGTTCCTGTATCCAGAATTCAGGGGGATATTTGTGGTCTCCAAACCCAGCACCCCATGAAAGGAGGTTTCTCCCCGTGCAAAGTCATCATACGCCACTTTCCAACAAAGAAGAGTTCCTTTTCAGTTATTTCTGCTGAACACAGAAAAAGGAAATTGACTGACCTCGCAGTGTAAGGGGCCAGACAGTATTCACCAGAGAGGCAACAAAGATAGTCAGGCAAAATGATCCTCTTCTCTGCATGATGCAAAAAAAAAGAAAGAAAACTAGAGCCATAAAAAAAACCAGCAATCCCACAATTAGCAGCACTTGTGCAAGAGTTTCTGTCATGCTGTGATAGAAGCTCAGAAGGAACATGGCATCATTTCTGCTAATGACCTTTTTTTATCAAATCTGTGGGCACATCCTTCTGCTAATACAGTCTGCAGAATTAGAGATTGAGGCCTGTTTTCTTTTCCATTTCTTCCTTGATTGTTTCATGGTGACAGCAATGAGACTCCTGTAAGATGAATATTGAGACTGACGCATTATGTTATTTAATATTGTTATAGCTATAGCACAAGTTAAATCATGTTCAAACAGAATAGCAATAGCACTTAGACTTATATACCACTTCACAATGCTTTACAGCCCTCTCTACGCGGTTTACAGAGTCAGCATATTGCCCCCAACAATCTGGGTCCTCATTTTACCGACCTTGGAAGGACAGAAGGCTGAGTCAATCTTGAGCTGGTGAGGATCGAACTGCTGGTTATGGGCAGAGTAAGCCTGAAATACTGCATTCTAACCACTGCACCACTGTGGTTCCTCATCACATAATTGGCAATGTCTGGTTGTCTAATTTCAACTTGTTAGCCTATTCTTCCCCCACCCACTTTTATTTGGATCATGAACCTATTAAGAGCAATGAAACTCTTCATTAGGTCAAGACCATCCACTCTGGTATTGTGCATACTGACACTAACCATAATGGTTCATCCAATTCCAAAGGTAAAATAGAAAATTAAAAGTGTGTGTGACTTTTCACACTAGATCTCCTGCTATTGTGTTTTTACATAGCAAATTAACTTTTACTTCTGTTTTCTAAAACATGGGAAGGTGTAACGGGACAAGGGGATGGCCTTGAGGGGTAGAAGGAAGAGTTGCTATCAAGACAACAGTCAGATAAAAGAAACCCAAGTTCAGGACAAAAAGAAAAAAAAATGCCTCAGAGGAGACCCTACCTTGTTCTCATGAATTTAAATGGAGTGTATTCAAATTTGCAAAATTCTGTCAGTATTATCTTAATTATTTATAATAAGACCAATATTGACCTGCAGAAGTTTGGTCTATCTTGAAGGGCTGACGTAAGGCCATCTTTTTGGAACAGTGAGCATATTTAATATTCTGAGAACATGTTACGAGTGATTGAAGAAAACAGCCACCATTCAGAAGACTTGGACCATTCACAAAATGGCTGCTGTAGTGGACTTGGCCAGTCACGAAACACACAGAGTGTGCTCCTCCTCACTCCCTTAAGCCTCTCAAGATACTGTTGACCAACTCTATTGGGGGGGGGGAGGTGTCTTTTGTTCTGGGTAAGTGAGCAAGCATCAAAACCAGTGTTTGTCAACCTTGGCAACTTTAAGATGAGTGGATTTCAAGAACTGAAGCCCATCCTTTCCTAAGTTGCCAAGGTTAGAAACACTGATCGAAACTATTTTATTGTTGTTAAGAGAAGCAGGTGAGAGTCTGGATGCATCCTCATAAATAATCTTCATTCAAGAGAATGCTGTGCTATGGAAGGGTATCGGTATTTCTGTTTAATTTCCCCATTAGGATTTGGAAGTGACTTTTTCTTCTTAGTCAAATTTAATTGTAGGGCTTACGTGACAGTTCTCCTGGGTTTCCTGCTTCATAAACCCTAGAAGACGCCACTTTTACTTTTCAGTAATTATTGTTGGAACAAGTGCTGGAGTAGCAGCTTGGTGGCTCCCCACAGTCCTGGGGCTTCAAGTTGATTCAAATCTGACCCTAATTTGACCCTAATCTAAGGGAAAGGGGAACCATGTGCAACATTGCACTGGGTTTGATCTCTGTTTGGGGACCTATAGAAATCGAAGAAACAAACAGGTAACTAAAATGCACTTTATTTGCCCTTTCAGGATCTCTTTCTCTCTTTCCCCCAACTTTAAAAACATTTGTGTGGTTCCAGTCAATTGATATGAGTTTTGTGCAAAACAACCCTGGGTAACTTTTTAAGTGTCCAATTGAGCTAAAGTTCACAGCCCTTTGTCCCTGCTCTTCAACACAGGCATGGATAGCCTGCAGCATTGTCCCATTCCGTTTCCCTCTGAGCAGCATACATCTTAATAGCGTTCCCCCGTTAATCGTCATCGGTTTCCAACCAAACACCAACTCTTTGTCCTGCCTCTCCTTTTTTGTCTTCCTAAGCCAGCATCCCAACATGTTACTCAGAGGTCTTAGGATATTTGTGTTATATCTAGGAGCATCTTGCCTCTTTGCTGCTGTTACTGTTTAATCCATTGGGAATACGACTCTCTCTCCGAGTTGGAGACTCTCCTGCTGGCTGGACCTCTTTTTTGATATCTTTAAAATTCTATCTCATTACGTTCCGCATATTTGACCTTGCCTCTTGATCTTTGTCCTATGGTGGTTTGCGTTGAGACAGCTGCATTTTAATCTGATGTTATGTCACAGTGGGCCGTCTCCTCGCCACACAATCATCTGCATAAAATGACTTTCTTCCGGCCAGCAGCTCGTCCTAATTCCAGGGAGGCCACCTGCCTTCAAGTCATTCCTCGGCATCAAGATCTGGGCTGAGGAAAATAATGGGGCAAAATGTGTTTAAGACTCTCGAAGAGACTCGCATTTATTTCGGCGGAGTGAGAGTTTTGCCTGCAGGCTCTTGGTTCCATCCCAAGTTAGACTGATTTCTAGCACTTTCATCCTTTGATTGACTTCTTTCATTCTGTTTCTATACTAGCAATAACTAAGTGAGGGAGTGAGTCTCCCTATCTCCTCATTCCTTTACTCAGCTCATTAGGATTGGGGAAATGCAAATTAAGCCTTTATGCTTACAATATAATTCCATTTCTCTTGATTATTTTTTTTTGGTAACCTCTGTTTCCCTCCGTAGCATTTTGCTTTTCAGATTACAGCAGAGTGGCTGTTCTTATCCTACAGAAAAAGGAGAAACTTTCCCATCGTAGTAGCTCTTTTTTATCAAAAGCATGCCATGTAGCAATGCATTTTGCCATAAATTTTCCCACGGAAGGCTGTTGTTGCTATTATCATTACATCTGTGAGGTAAGGCATTGCTGACGATTTTCGCTTGAAAACCCCTCGTTCTGCCGTTGGTTTGGCTTGGAAATGCGCATCTTACTTTCTTGGTGATAAAACTTTTTTTCCTGGTTAAATTTAAAACGTTCCTCTCCCCATCCCTGCGTTGACTTGATTCACACAACTCCCTCCGGTTTGCTTCCTTTGGATTTCGTAGAGTGGCCTTCCACCTCTTGCTTTGAAACCCCCAGCTCTGCCATCTGATGACATCACCATGCATATCAAAGAGCCTCCTGTTTCTCCTTCCTTTAGAAAGAGAGTTGATTAGATTGGTTTTGATTGTGCGAAAGTGGGAATGTGTGTGTGTGCATGCGTGTGTGTGTGTGTGTGTGTATGCAGGAGTGAGCAGGATGCTTGCCTGTCTGTATTTCTCTTTCTGTAAAAATGCCTCAGGAGCCATCCATGGAGTTGGGGCTTTGTTCTCTCTGCGGCTGCACTTGGCTGAACTTTCTTCAGGCTCTGGTCCTACCTGCCTATTGTTAGCATTTGGCGTAAAAGTCAATTACAGCCATTTAGGTCCCCCGCTCCTGCTTTAAATCATCCTTAATCACTCAGCGTTCCCATATAGTTAATGTTGAGCTCCTGGAGGAAAGTTAGGACATAAATCTAATCAGTCAATTATTGCAAGCAGGGCAAACATGCTTTAAGCCTGTACAACAGGCTGCTTCGCTCAGAAGCCCTCTGTATGTGCTGTTACGACTTAAAAGAGCGCTGAGTCTTTGCGCTTTATTTCACTGCTTGTTTATTTCACATATATCGCCAGTCTCTTGCAACCAGTCTTCTTTAGCTGATAAAATATAGCAACTGGGGAAAAGGGGAGGGGAAGTAAGTTAACCAGCTTCCCTTCCCCCTTTCTTTCAACTTCTTTCTTGGTTTAAGTAGGTTTTCAAAATGACTCTGCTGAAGTAAAGACGCCTCACTTAAGCTGACAAGCTGTAAAAATATGTGCTCTCAACATTTTCCTCGGTATCATTTTTTCACAAGAAGGGCCCAAAGCATTAGAAGTTGGATGCCAAAATCCCAGTCAAATATAAGCATGAAGATTGTGTCTCGTGTGTGTGTGTGTGTGTGTGTGTGTGCTGCTGTACGTGTAGCAGGTTTTCCTTTAAAATAAGACACTGATATTCCAGCTATTCTTTCTTCATTTGACTAATGAGCCTTTTGTTACCTTCATGCACTGAAGACAGAGGCTCTTCAACTGCTTATTAAAAAGGTTGGTCTCGCTGACGGACTTGTGTGTTAATGATTGAAAGTCATCTTTAGAGAGATGTGGCCCGGAAGAAGTGACTGAGGTATTAAATATTTATTCAGGTTTTAAATTATCTTTATTACCACCGTGTTATAATAGCACTTAGAGACTTATATACCGCTTCACAGTGCTTTACAGCCCTCTCTAAGCGGTTTACAGAGTCAGCATATTGCCTCCAACAATCTGGGTCCTCATTTTACCCACCTCGGAAGAATTATTATTATTGGGAATAATTGGGGTTTTTTGGGGGGGGGTGGTGGAGGGGAGATTTGCAAAGTTTTTACCAGAAGGTGCCACTTTTTTGCCTCCAAAGAACAGCAACAGCTAGGATAAAAACACATGGTATAGAAATATACTATTTGCTATCCTTGAAAGAGGTAAACACTGATTTTTTCCCCTTCAATCCAAGCATATTTTTAAAAAATCCACAATCTTGCAGCCCTCCCTAATGTGCACTTTCAAGACCGTTTTGTATATGTATTCTTTTAACAAAAGAGGGACTCCGTAATTGTTTAACACAGCAAATTAGTATATTTTATTGGATATAACTTAATTTAGTTCTGGTTATTAGAGCCTTTAATGCAAAGACAAGTCTTATTTAGGAGCATCTGATAAAAGGATTACATGCATTAAATTGTTAAATCATGTGAATACATCCTTAATGGCACAAACAGAGATTTATTATGATAATCATGATCTATTTCTTTAGTGGCAAGTGGAAAATTTCCACACTTGTGCATTTGGCTCAGATAACCACAGGAGAATTCTGTTAAAATGCATTTAATCTGGAAAGTTAGAAACAGTAATGAGTCGGAATTGTAAGCTCTCTGCTGAACACGTACCTTGGCATCTATCGACGTTCTAATCTGGATATTTTCCACATATTTCGTCTGTTTTTTGCTCCCTTAAATCATCTCAGGATGTAGCCCCCCACTACATCACGAGCAAGTTCTTTAACTGAAGCATGTGGCAACCATTAGGATACTGTTAAAGCAACCATGGGACATACGAAATGGGCAGAGTTCATCTTTCTCACAGCTTTCACACTTTTATTTATTTACATTACACATTTCAGAACATGTTTGCACTAAGTTAGACCGCTCAGACTATACAGCCAACACTGACTGTCAAGCTGTCTCCAGAGTTCCAGGCAGAAGTTTTCCAAGATGCTGGGGATTAAATCCGAAACTTTTTTCACCTTTGCTTTGCAACATCTGCAGGAAGGGCCAAACAATGTCACGATCCCAATGGCAGCAGCACAGTGAAAGCCGCCTCTCTCCTTTGTACATGCATGCAACATACAAGAGCACATATAAGAGAGGGGAGGCTTCCAAAGTGCTGCCACAACCACCAACTTGGGTTTCCCCGATCTTCCCCACCTTCTATGGAAAGGCCAGCAGAAGTGTGATTTAGATATATGCCCACATGCACAAAACACTACCCCAGACTACCAAGCAGTTGCATTGAGAAGACTTTGCTTTATAGAGCTGTCTCAAGAGGGTACTTGGATTGTGATTCCATTGAAGTGAAGTGCCCCTTCACCTAGAGGCAGAGACTCTTATAGTGCACCATTATTCAGGTTTTTGCTTTGGCTGTGACAATCTTCAGACCATGATGAAATCCACACACCCCTTGTGCCCTTCTATGCCCCCAGAGCAACCCAACTGATGCATATGCTATATGGGGAGCACCATTATGCCTATGCGCTCATTCTACCATCTTCCATTATCAGTCTCAGAGGAACAGGGACTGATCCATCCTATGCACCCTATGGAAATCATCACCTGCATTTTGGAAGGTTGTGTAATGCAGGGGTCTAAACAGGGCTCAGATATCAAATCTAGTTATCATAGTGGGGCAGTAGCAATTGTTGCCCATTAAATGACATGGTTGTGCCCATGCTGTCACCTCTTGACTCAGAAAACATTTTAATGTTTTTGCTAATGAAAAAGAGAGTCCAGGGTCTAGGCATACAGAGTAATCAAATCAATTGTGTGATGAAAGACTAATGAAACAAGCAATGAGATTTGAGAAGAGACCAAATTAAGTTGGACTGGGTGGAATACACCTGACATCCAAACACAATTACGTTTTTTTGTAGCTAGTACACTAGTTTTTGAGAAGGAGATTTTTACTTGCTTTGGCTTTGTCAGTAAGGTAACCTTGTTTATGTTATGTGTGGGAGCATCTAAAATACTGAGGTACATGCATATACACACACAAATATGCACGCACGCCACACACACACACACACACACAGACTTTTATATGGATTCTACTCCCTCCTTCTCCTTCCTGCAAATATTTTGGCAAAACTCAATTACAAGATTTGGAAAATTCATGAAACCAATGGAAAAGGAAATAATAAGCAGGGTATAGTTTAAAACTATGACAGAAGCACAACTAAAATCCTGGTACTGGATATTGGGATTTCTTTGAGAATAATTTCTGTTGCTGTATAAATACCGAGGAGCTGTCATCCTGCAGGCTAGATCAGGAGATGTCGCATTGCATTTAGTCTGTATTTTGATTTCAATAAGGAAAAAAACCAATCTGGGGAACGGCTGCCTATCTGGTGCTCACCTCAGCTGACACCAAAAGTAGCAGGAATGCAGAGGGAATTGTTTGGGAATTGTTTTGGGTTTGGCACCCTGTAGTCTAGAATTCCCCTTCTTTTGGTTTACACTCATAACACTTGGAATATTCTGCTTTTGACAATTCTATGAAATGCCCTTCCATGCTTTATATTCAATATGTCAATGCTTTTTGCCTAATAGTTAGCAATAAAGGGCAAATCAAGGATCGTGTTGCTGCCAACTGTTTCTGAGATGGAAGCTAGAAAGTGCTGAGGTACCTATCAATCTTTACTTGTACTGTGGCAACTCTCTTTTAAAAAAACAACAACGAAGAAGCTCTATGTGTATGCTTGGGTATAATTGAAGTCTTCAATATGATAGAGACAGTTATGGGGTGAAGCTTCAAAGAATACCTTTAAGAGCCCCGAAGAGCAGGGATTGGTATATTTATTTTTATAGCTAAGCATCAAAAGACTTTAATTAAGCTGTCTCTGGGTGCAACAGAGCTTACTTAGCAGGCGGATTTTCTAAGCTCTCAAAACTAATTTCATAATGATATTATTCCCACAGATGTCTTGAGCGGATCCATTGAAAATTGTATAGTTTTACGAAAGGAAACAACCACCATCTTACTTTCAATTATTGATATATTCTGAATTGCTTTCCAAATTTGGACAAAGCTACTTCATCCTTCACTGAGGTGTTGTGGCATGGTAGTTAGAATGTGGTATTGCAAGCTAATTCAGGTCATTGCCAGGAGTTTGATCCTGGCTGGCTCAAGGTTGATTCAGCCTTCCATTCTTCCGGGGTGGGTAAAATAAGGATGCAGATTGCTGAGGACAATATGCTGACTCTGTAAAAACTACTTAGAGAAGGTTGTAAAGCACTGTGAAGTGGTATATACGTCTAAGTGCTATTGTTTCCCTTGAAGCCCTATTAACAACACCATTCCTGGAGTGTTCTCTATAATGCATCTTCTTGCTTTAAGGAGTACATGCTGAGATGTCAGAAACTTCTCATTCTTTGTTGTAAGATAAAAGCTTGAAGGAATACTGTAGCATGCAAAAGTCTAGTTGACAGAGAATTCGAATCATATGATTGGCCTTTACATCAACCTCGGTTAGTTTCCTTAAGTATTTACCAGAATAAATACCAATCCAGATTTTTTTTAAAAAAATAAGACCATACAAATAAAGATTCCCCCAGGACTCAGGCAGAGAAACAACATACTCACTCTTTGGTATCTGATACTGTAGAGAATAAGGAAGCTGATTTCAGATAAGATAAAATATGAAAAAAAATGAAATAAGATAAGAAGATGAGATAAGAGCGCCAGTTTGGTGTAGTGGTTAAGGTGCTAACCAAGAAAATGGTATACTGCGAATTCTTTAGGCATGAAAGCTAACTAGGTGACCTTGGGCCAATCACTCTCTCTCAACACACTTAATTTAATTTAATTTAATTATGAGATTTATATGCCACCCTATCTCCCGAAGGACTCAGGGCGGCTTACAATACTAAAAAACATACAATACAAAAGTTAAAAATAAATTAAACCCAGGGAATCTCATAATCATAAACTAAAAACAATTAACCCATTTAACCCCCCCCATCAGTCCGGGTAGGCCAGTTGAAATAGCCAAGTTTTTAGGCCACGGCGGAAGGCCCGGAGGTCCGGGGCCACCTGGAGCTCCAGGGGCAGCTGCTTCCAGAGGGCAGGCACCCCCACAGAGAAGGCCCTATTCCTGGGGACTGCCAGCCGACACTGTCTAGCTGATGGCACCACCAGGAGGCCCTGCCTGTGGAAGCGTACTGGGCGTCGGGAAATCGTTATCGGCAGCAAGGTTTCCTGCAAGTATCCCAGTCCAATGCCATGAAGGGTTTTATAGGTGAACACCAGCACTTCACTGGGTTATTGTGTAGGAGAATAGGAGGAGAAAGGAGTGTTAGGTATGTTTGCTGCTTTGTGTTATTTCTAAAAAAATAATAAATGTGGGATAAAAAAAAAAGGAAGATGACCTTGATGGAGATATGCAGGGGCTGCGGCCTGGGCAGAACAGGCTGAAGCATTTGAAAGTCCAAAATGTCCAGATAGCATTTAGAAGCAGTTCTGACAGATACCTCCTTAATTCATAGGAGTATAAGAAGGGGGAGGGAGATACAGCAAAATCAGATTTGCAAGGTTCTGTTTTATCACCAATCTCAATAAAAGGAGTTTTAAATTTCTTGGGGTGTTGATTTTCCAGGTCTGATCTACCTAGTGGAAGATAACATTAAAAGTTTTCAATGTTTGGGAACCTTCTATATACAATACCATGTTTTCTCCTACAGGGAAACACCAAAGCTTGGTGGCTAAATATTTTCTTTGCCTGAAGATTATTGATGGTTTAGTATTTGGTATTGCTGGTATTTCCTGGTGTAGCTGGGAAGAATACCAGTGGTGGGATTCAGTTTTTTAAAACTACTGGTTCTGTGCGCGTGGCTTGGTGGGTGTGGCAGGGGAAGGATGCTGTAAAATCACCAGTCAGAGGTGATATTTGCCAGTTCTCCGAACTACTCAACATTTCCGCTACCGGTTCTCCAGAACTGGTCAGAACCTGCTGAATACCACCTCTGAAGGATACCGATCTAAATCTTAGGGGGCTGCCTGAGTAGTACCCCTGATGACCCTAGCAGGAGTGGTCCTGGTAGTACTACTCAACACTACTCAGGTGATCCCGAGGACACAGATAAACCTCCAAGTGCTTCAACAACCCTCTAAAAGGATGCAAATGACCAGCTGTCTGCAAGGAGCATAAATCCTTTCATTCCCCACTATCCTGTCAGAGCTGAAGAAGCTTCTTCGATGAGAAGTGAAACATCTTCAAAAGAAAAAAACAAGAAAGTCCAGTTGCCTCCTGAAAACGCACTTTTGGGACAACCATGACCTGGATGACTGAGAATTTCTACAGATTTATGATGCAGCTTTTAGTTCAGCAATACTTGTAAAGGTATATATTTCACCTCCTGCCATCTCCCAGATAATATCAATATAGTCATCTGTCCTGGAATAAGAAAGGAGAGACCATCACAGATGTCAGAAAGCCCACTCCAGTAAAAAAATATATTAAAAAATCCTTCCAACTTTCCCCCCAAATCTTAGGATCTGATGAATCCAAAGGAAAAGAAAGATGGCTGAGCCATGAGGCATATATTGAGACCTCATTGCTTCCTTCTCTTTTTCTTTGAAAGGCAGTCGTGTTTGATTTAAATGTCCCATTCAATTTGAAGATGTGCGACTTGTGATATTATATTTAAAATAGGATCTTGGAAATGACAGCAATGTGTGTGTGTGTGTGTGTGCCTGCACACACATTTGTATGTGCTAATTTTTTTTAAAAAAAAACCTAGATTATTGTGTCAATGATGTACTTCCATGGATATTGTTAATGTTTTCTTCTTAATGTCATCTCATTATATTTTAATGGCATGGATTGTGATATCTCACTTGTATCTTGAAGCTGGTGATCGCCCAAAGGTTTTATACAAATATATAACCTCTTGCTGCTCTACTTTGCCACTAGATATTGTACTTGAGTAGCAGCTTTGCAAATCCCTCCTCACAAAAGATTAAAAACATCCTCCTATTACATCTGGAGATTTCTTTTTGTTAGTCAAAGGTATGAATATATTTAGAAGGGGAAATGTATATCATTTCTTTATGCCTTAAACCAGAAAGCTACCTTGATTCCTATTAAAAATAAGAATATTTAATGTTGTCGCTTCTTCCGTGGCACTTTTTTTTTTTGATACTGTGATGAAGAACAAAAAAGGCTTTTCAGAGAACATATAAAACAAAAAAAAACTGTGTTTGAAGTATTATAATAAAACAACCTTCTTCTTTTAATGCTAAGTCCCTTTTTAATGAAGATCCTCTGGCAGCTCTTGAATGTATAACTAGTTTATATCATGGGATGAAGCTGTCTGTTCTGATGATTGACATGAGCCCACATTACAATGTGATTCGGAAAATTAGTCCATGGAGGTCTTTTTCAGGTACCTCTCAGAGTGAAAGCTGTCCTCCAACTACAGTGGAGCCTTTTTAACCCCACTCATTGGTATTCTAATCTGGGAGTGATGTCCTGCTTTTTAAATAAATCAGGCATTCAGGCAGGCATCCCCCCTTGACACATTACTTAACCAAAGGATTCAAATGAGATTCAGGAAACATGCAGGAGAGCACAAAGGAATCGGAATAGGCACAATTAATAATCACCCTGTTAATTCATTTTTAATGCAGGGAGGTTTTACTGGGATTTTTTTTTTTTTTGCATTCAACCCAATAGCATAAGGAGTTGCTATCCATCCCCACTGTTCTTCCCCCCTCCCTCCAAATAAGATCCGTTTCCATAAATATCTGTCCTACCCCAGTGTTTGTGTCTGTGTGGGTCTGTGTGTATTATGGTTCTAGCCTTGTCAGGTACATAAAGAACTGCAATTATCATTGTCGGAAACAAAAGAAGGAAGGAAAATAGGCAATGTCTGAAAGCACAAATTGGAGGAAGGATGGTTGGCTGCTCAGATACTTCATCTTTCTCCTGTCTACAATTGCAAGGATAATATATTGTTGTGTAGCCTTGTCTTCCCTGTTCAGCAGTGCCAGAGTAATGAAACGGTTCCTGAACACAGCACAACTACTTTCCAGATCTCTTGTAGAGATCTGCTGAGGACAACACATTATGTGTTTAAATACCTCCTTTACTCACTGAACCTTAGCAGGAAACAACTGGCAGCCAAAGATTTGTCTTAAACTTGGTAACTCTCCAAAGTCTCAAGTTCAGCTCCCAAAGTCCTTGTGAAAGGTGTAGCCATCCTGGCAGGTTTAAAATGACAGAAAAGAAAAATTGGAAACCCCCGGGAGAATAACCACGTTCATTATTTTCAACTGAGTTAGTTAAAAGTAAAATCAAACCACATTTACTTCAGGTTTTTTTCTTTTCCTGGCCCTGCTCACGTCTTTGTTCTTCAATTCGTTGGAATGGGTTTGCTGAGTTGCTAGGCAAAAAAATAAATGAAACTTATGTTTTCTGTTTTTCAGATGACTTCTTTGCACCTGCTGTAATTCTCCAGAGAACTAGTTCGGTCTTTCCCAGTCTGTTTAGATTCCAGATATTTTGACCCTCAATGCTCCGAAGAGGCTATGCTGGCTGGGAATTCTGGGACATGTGACTGAAGACATCTGAAAGGTACCAAGCTGGGGAAAGCTATTCTCACCAGTGATAATAAATGATGGGTTTAAAATAGCCAAGAGTTTCTTTCCGAATTGTTATACAAACTTATACAAAAGTAAGAATTTGCTTTAAAATATATACATACGTACAAACATACACCCATGCCTTACTTTGAAAGTGCTTTTGTTTGTTTGTTTTGTTTGGACTTATAAGCTGCCCTCTCTCCCAAAGGACTCAGGGCGGCATACATCAAAGACAGAAAGTACAAAAGTTAAAAGAAATTAAAAAGATATTAAATTATGCCAAATAAACAATCAAATTAATAACCCCGATCCCTGTCAGTCCAGGCCGGATTGCAAAAATAGCCATGTTTTGAGGTCGCGGCGGAAGGAGCGGAGATCAGGGGCCAAGCGCAACTCAAGGGGTAGTTGATTCCAGAGGGTGGGCACCCCCACAGAGAAGGCCCTACCCCTAGGGGCCGCTAGCCTACACTGTTTAGCTGACGGTAACCCCAGGAGGCCCCGTCTGTGGGAGCGCACAGGGCGATTGGTATTTGTCAGCGGAAGGAGACGTTCTTGCAAATACCCCGGACCCTTTTGTTGGTAATGAAGGCTATAGATGGCACTCTTCCAGATGGCCAAGTTAAAAGTGCTATCCACAAGTGCCTGAGCTGGCAGAAAAACATCCCTGCATAAACTAGATTGCTCTGGAGCATCTGCTGGGTGTAGCCCCTCTTCTGTGCCTGTCATCTGTCATTGTAACTATTTCTTTGCATGAGTCTAGCACTCTTTTAAAAGAGCACTGAAAAAAAAAAGATAAAGGAATCCCTGTAGATTTTACTCCATTAGCCATTGTTGACTCTAGGGGGTGATGCTCATCTCCATTTCAAGGCCATTGGGCAGGCTACCCAAAGACATTTCCGCAGTCATATGGCCAGCATGACATCATGGAGCGCTGTTATCTTCCCACCGAAGTGGTACCTGTTTATCTACGTGCATTTGCATGCTGTCGAACTGCTAGGTTGGCAGGAACTGGGGCAAGGAAAGGAACTCATCCCATCATGTGGCGCTCGGGTCTCGAACCTCGTCTGCTGACTTTCCAGCCGACCAGCCCAGCATTTTAACTATTGGGCCACTACGCTGCCCTAAAGAGCAGTAAACCCATGTTAATAAAATAATAAAATAAAATACTAAAATAAAATGTAAAATAACAATAAAATAAAATATAAAATAATAAAAAATAACATAAAATACATTAATAATAATAAAATAAAATACAAAATAATAAAAATAATAACAAAATAAAATATATAATAACATAAAAATAAATGTAATAAAAATAAATGTAATAAAATAATAAAATAAAATCTGATAGATAAAAGGGAGCAAAGCAAGAGGGAATAATGGTGATTGAATGAGTTTTGTCCTTGGCTGCTGCAGGGATAAAGGGTGCTGACAACAGGTAACCAAAAATCCACTTTTGTACTTGTAGTCATAGGTGTAATCAATGGACGGCCAGTCACAACATGGAATTGTGATTGACCCAAAAATAGCAACTGTCATCACTATGGCAACTAGCACCACCCAGCTGAAGTGGAATAAGCAAATGAAACTATCCCTTCTTCCAAGAGTGACATAAGCAAATAGTTTGCTGTGCCCAAAGCCATGGGAATTGCAACTGCATGGTACTCATTTTGGGAGTATTGACCAGTCAGGATGACAGTTGAAGTCCTTATTTGTGAACCCTCAGAAATAATAAAAAGAATAAAAAGAATTTTAACAATATGATCCTGTGCTTCCAGAAGCAGCATGAAACTCTCAAGGCCACACAGAACTGCAGAAGCCAAGTCTCTTTTCTCAGTTTAAATTGACCTTCCATCAGCACAAGACTTGTGCTCTTTCACAAGAGTCTGGATGTTCTTACAAGTGCTTTAGAAAGTGCTGATCAGACATTATTATGTGGGCAGCTAGAGCTCTGAAGAAGCCAGATCTTTATTGCTACCAAAAGCAAAATTACCAGATGCCCAAAGATGGGCATTATTCAGCCAAAGTGACCATTGGGTGGATTTCAATTTCTGTATCAGGGTTCAAATAATTAATGAAACATGGAGATCATAGCTGTGGTAACAATGGTGTCAGGACAAGAGAAACTAAAGCAGCAGAGCTGGCTTTAGGCAGCCTCAGGTACAAACTGAGGGACTGAGATGAAGGCAACATCAGGAGGACTTAGAAAACAGAGGTTGCCACCTCATACCGGTATTAGTGTCATGGTTAGGTGCAGTGCAGGGACATGGTGGCTCAGTGGCTAAGATGCTGAGCTTGTCAATCAGAAAAGTTGGCAGTTCAGTGGTTCAAATCCCCAGCACCACGTCACGGAGTGAGCTCCTGTTACTTGTCCCAGCTTCTGCCAACCTAGCAATTTGAAAGCATGTAAAAATGCAAGTAGAAAAATAGGGACCACTTTGGTGGGAAGGTAACAGTGTTCCGTGCGCCTTCGGCATTTAATCATGCCAGCCACATGACCACAGGGACGTCTTCGGACTGTGCTAGCTCTTTGGCTTTGTAACGGAGATGAGCACACACCCCAGAGCACCTAGGTGCAGTGAGAAAGAGCCCATGAAGGCATTATAACCACTATCAAAAACATTGGAAGTTGCTTCTTCATTTTTGTGTCTTTTTTTCCTGTTCTATTTTCTTTTTTTCACTATTTATTATTTTTCCTTGTTATCATTATTAGAAAGAGGAAGGAAGGATGTGATTTCAGGTTTTCTCTTGATAGTGATCCTATTTAACACAACTCCCCTCCTAGTAATTTCTTCGCTACTGTTCCCAGATGATGCAAGGAATTTCTAAGTTAGTCTGAGCTCTTTAAGCTCCTGTGTGGCCGACCAGGATATACTCTGGAGATTTCTGAAGAACATCTACATTTTGCCTGAAGAAAAGGCTTCCCTAGGGTGGCATTTGGGCACCCTTGTTTCTTTCTTGATCTCTTCCCAAGGTTTTGTTGTTCATTTTGTACTAGTTAATGATTCTTTTCCTAATTGTCTTCTTCGGGCTATTTATTTGGCCAAACTGTAGGCTGTTAGCTGCTGCACAGGAAAGAGACACACAAACAGTATTCATTTATGAGTATATTTTGCCTGGCAAGATTATTAAGCAAATATATATATATACTGTTATGTATGTAGGTTTGAATGTTATTGGTTTATTTTGAATTGTTCTTGTAAAATGTCAAATGGGATTGGTTTAAATAGTGCGGGAAAACCCTGCACTCTGATTGGCTGGCAACTACGGCTGCTGGCTATAAGAAGCAGCCGTAGCCCAGCCAAGTTGGATCCATTCGAGCTGTAGTCACTTGATAAACTCTTCACTGAAGTTCTTCGCGTCTGACTCTTCATGCAAACTTAACATATACATTCCAAATTTCTCCCTCCACCAGCTCTATTTGTATCCATTCCATAAATCTGTTTCTTGGCCAGAGAGCTGATCTCATCAAGAGTTAATGCAGACCATCCTTTCTCCAACATTTATAGAGATAGCTGGACTGGGTGTGAGCTAGACTCTCTTCTTTTCTGAGGGAAGATTTAAATGCTACACCCACCGACAAGTCTAAATAGAGAAATCCAGAGAGAAGTCTTATGCAGGACACTCATAAATCTCCCCTTACATTCCGGGCCTGCTTTCCATAGGATTAATCTCTTGCTAGGCAAAACGGCCTTTGGGGAATGATGGGTTTCCTTTTAGCTTAGGTTCTCGTGCCAGATGGTGGAAGCTGCAGTGATACCTGTGGAAGACTCTTGGTAGCTGGTAGGCTTTCTTTCTGCTTGCTAGAGAAGTAAAAGTGGAAAGTGTTCATGTTGTCTGTTTCCTTGTTCAAATGCATCTGGGCATCCTGTAATGTGCTCTCTCATGCGCTGCTTGTATGCCTCTCTAATTGAACCATCCTTGGTGCTTAGGAGAAGGATTTCATTGTTTTGTTGCCCTGGCAAGCACATCTCCATATTTTCCTGATGAAGAAGTCGTTTGGGGCTTTAATCCCTACATGTGCACATCCCTTTTGCACTCCTGTGCCTTCGGTTAAGTAGAGACAGTAGCTGTAGGTCCCTTGATGACTAAAATGCCAAACCACACATGACACCCTCTCTGCACTCCCTATTAAAATTTTACAGGTCAAAAATCCAAATTACCCACTTAATAAAAATTGTTCTTCATCCTAAGTGACAAGAGAGAACAGGTCAATCTTTGGAATAATGGCACAGTAATTAGAACCTTTGTAGTTGATAATGTGTGACTGTTAATCAATGTTTGGCTAATTAATCAATATTTTAATCATTAGACCTTTTAAATTTGTTTTAATGAGCATTTCCTCTAATTCCCCTGATTCTGTCACTTCCAACGCTTCTGTTCCTGCTATTAAATTGCAACAGAGAGCATTCATATGTGTGTAGATCATATTGTAGCATGAAAGAATGGTAGCGTAGTTGTAGGACGCGTCAATGGGGAGTTCTGATGAATGTGAATCAGCACAAAAGGATCTGGTTTTGGATGCTTGTAGCATCCTTTCCGACAATAATAGAAACAACAGGGAATTTCACACATGAACAAGGAGAAAGGGGCTTGCCCAAAGCCAGAGAACAATAGTATGGCTAGCTCTTCATGTAGGGTGTTTCTGATCATGCTTCAAACCTTTCTGCATCCAGAGGAGATCTAGCAATGGTAAAGTTCCCTCCCCGCAATTCTCCAGGAAAAGGTGAATTCGAGTTCACTCAGAAATCTTCCATACAGAAACCGTTTAAACAGAAGAAACAGATTTCTCCTGGGAAGTAAAGTCAATAAGGAAGATTTTTATTTTAAAAAAAGTAAACTTATCAGGTTTTATATTTATAAGGGATGATGCCTTTAGCAAGGCTGATTTTTTTCCTTCCACCTCCCCACAGCTTTAGCATGCCTTTGAAAATGAAGAAAGACATTGATGGGTGACAAGATTAATAATGAGCAGTCCAAATTAAGGTAGAATTCAGAGGTGGTGTTAGATTCAACTTGGTTTCTTCTCCCTCTCTAAATTTTACTATCCTACCTGCTTAAACTACCTAGTTACACTTTTAGTTAGTTATAGCTATGTTAGAAGCGTTAAGAACATTACACATGGTGTAGTGCATGAGCAGGAGTTGGAAATTTTGCTGGGACAGATCAAAAAGCTCAGGTCATTAATATACCAAGGTCTTTCTAACTCATCTGTAGGTGTGCTTTTATTTAATTTTTAGACATTATGTCCACTGGTTTGCGATGCCATTCTCTGCAATTTTCTGCTCATGTTTTTTTTCCCTGACAAAGACATGGATTTCAGCAGAATATCCAACTTTACTAGTATCTTGCCACTAGAGTTTTCTTTCTAGTCTCCTAAACTTTGACTTTTCTCTCTCTCTCTCTCTCTCTCCTCCCTCCCTCCCTCCCTCCCTCTCTCTCTCTCTCTCTCTCTCTCGTTGTTTGTCAATTTTTCTACATCCTTAGATGGACTTTGGTGAGGGATTGGGATATAACTGGTTTGAGACATCTAGAAATCCATGTTTATGAGACTGGCTGATCCACTACTTTAGCTTGACCTATGAGACTCTCTAAATCATGCAATTCAAGGGGGGGGGAAATTAAAAACTGAATTTGCAGATAACTCTAAATGGTATGAAGCTGTGGCATTCTGGATTTTGTCAAATCTGTTACA
The DNA here is from genome assembly GCA_009733165.1 of Naja naja. NCBI lineage: Eukaryota > Metazoa > Chordata > Lepidosauria > Squamata > Elapidae > Naja > Naja naja. The sequence continues at coordinate 213,064,320 of CM019148.1, forward strand.
GAGTTTAAAACCTTTTAACTCTGCTATTGCAAGCTGCTATTTAGCTGATTAGAGCGCTTGAATATATTAATCTTTTAAAAACCAAAATTATACCCAAGCATCACATGCCAGGTCTGGTATGCACAGAATTCTTTGCTACAGGGAGAGAGCTGCTTTATTCTGTTCCATGTCATGGTATCATCCACCTACACAATCTTGACTGCGTTTGCCAAATATTGCAGAAAAAAAAGGAGTGTCTATGAACTCACGGTGTGGTAGCTTGTCTAATATAGTTCTGCAACACAGACAGCATATTTTGTCATTTTTATTTTCATTCATGGAATATACTTGGAATTGCTTTCTAAGATAATACAGCTTCATTGATTTCCCCCTCTTAGAATTTGCTTGGTTTGCAGTTTTTTTATGACTTTGAGTGGCATAAAAATCTTTTGGAACCGAATGCAGCATTTTGGTGGGGAGATCTCTGGTATATCCAATAGCTGCAATCCTAAAGACACTTCATGAGACAATCCCACCGAAATCAATGGGTCAGAAGAAAAAATGCCATTAGAATTATAGCCAACACCATGAAGAAATGAGACATGAATGCAGCAAAAGAAGAACTTTTGGCAAATAACGTTTCTTGATTTATATAGAAGGTCAGGCAAGACAACTGACTGTAAAAGTTGAATGGCTATTTTGTTTATGCATTAGGCCCTGGATAGATTAGATTAGATTAGATTAGGATTAGATTAACAAAGTTGGAAGGAACCTTGTAGGTCATCTAGTCCAACCCACTGCCCAATCAGGAGACCCTATACCAGTGATGGCTAACCTTTTTGTCGTCGCGTACCAAAAGTGTGTGTGCGTGCATGCACGCGTGCCTGTACTCATAATGCAATGCACACACGACCCCTCCGTGCTTTCCCTGCCCCCCTGTGCATGCACTCCCCCCAACCCTTCTGCACGTGCACATGCATCTCCCACATGTGCCTCACCCCCCGCACATGCATGGCAGATAACATAATCAGCTGGCTGGCGGGAGGCACGTGCGGATGCACAGTGGAACTGAGCTGGGGCGATGGCTCATGTGCTGGCAGAAATGGCTCTGTGTGCCACTTCCGGCATGCATGCCGTAAGTTCACCATCATGGCCCTATACTATTTCTGACATATGGCAGTCCAATCTCTTCATCCTCAGGTAGGAACCTACTTAGGCTGTTTATTTTGTTTAAGCCATTTATTATTACTATTTATTTATTAAGCTCTATTAGCCAACTCCAGTGGATGCTGGGCAGTGTTCAAAATTTGAAAAAGCATAGAAACAGATAAAATACAAAGTCAAACAGGTAATACAGACTACCATAATCTGGTAAAGAACAAAATCAACACAACAAAGCCAGTTCAATGCTTTCTGGAACCCTGGGAGAGAGGACTCCTGTAGAAGGTGTCCTGCATGACATGATATCTGGTTCCATTAGGTGTTTCGGATCTCTCAATGTTTGAACTCTCAGTCAGTGTTTGAAGAATGGATGTTCTGGAACTTCATAAGGGGCTAATGGAGCTAAGATATTTAGATCTGCCTTCTAAATAATGGTTGTGGTTTAATAAAATTCAGTAGAGAGAGGTCTTCAAGATGAAGAAATGCTAGCACATTGTTGGGCCAAAGAACCTGACAGGTCCAAGCAGCAATAAAGACAGAATGTAATCTATTTGGATTTATTTCATTTATTTTAGGTTTTTAATATTGCCTTGAAAAGTGAGTTAGTTACTATACATCAATTTTATCACAATCCGATCCTTTTTATTTATTTATTCACTATACACCCCCATTTTTATAGCGCTCGTGCTGGTGTTCATTTTATTCTCACAACAACCCTGTAAGGTAGACCGGCCAAGATGAAATGAGTGCTCCAAAGTCATCCAGTAAACGTCATGGTCCAGTGGAGAGCTGAACGGAGATGTCCCTTGGATCCAGATCCAAACCTTTGGTTATAACTGAGTGCATCTTTGTATGACATATTGCAAAATGAAAAAAGAGCCACTTTTAAAAACAGTATGGTTTGAACACTGGCGTACCACAGAAGAATGTTCCCCATACTATGTATGATAATCATCATCTTTTAACAACCCCATAATCTCTTGCGGGGTGGAATCTGGGCAACTGAATGGAGCTAGCAGAGTGTTTTAATGGCCGGATGCCCTTCCTGTCGCCAATGCGGAGTTTTGTTCAGCAGATACATTCGCATTGTGCCCAGAGAGAGAAATATCTGCCTCTCCCTGGGATTGAACTCACAACCTCCTGATTGTGAGGTGAGAGCTCCGCCTCTAAGCAACAGCACCACTCCTTAACTATGTATGATAATGAAAGCTAGAAAATTTTGAGAAGCTTATGTGAAGTTAGTATTCATTGCTGCCTAGAATATATAATCCAGAAGACAAATTTTAGAATAGTTTGTGCAGGGGGAGAGTGTGGCCATGATACAATTAAAGCCCTACCATTAGGGTCGCCATCTTAGTTTGATTCACCCTGTGGATATCTCTGAATAAGCAGTTTGCCCTTTCCAATGAGGGCAAAGGTTGGTACTCAGGAAGGTGAATTCGGTGACTCTTCTTCCTTCTGTTCATTGCTGCTACAGAAAGGTTATTCACATGGAAGTACCAGCATAACAGCCATCATAAATACGGAGCAACAGGATCTTTTTGGTGATGGCTCTCAACTAGGAGATATGCACAAATGTGATAATTAGGGATACCAGATGAAGATATATTTTTTCCTGCCTGGCATTTAGGAGTAGAAAGGGACAATTTTTTCAGTCTGGGAAGCACACTTTTTCAAGTCGGGCTTATTTTGATTTTTTGGGGAGGGGGGCTTTTGTGAGTTGAGGATATTCAGGTAAAAAGCAGCTGTTTTAAAGCCTTGCAGATGCTTAATAACTATTGTTCAAATTTCAAACTTATTACATACACTACCATAATGCAATCTAGAAATGCTGTGGTCCCATAAATCCTGAATTCTCATTTCTACACCTATTTCTCTGTTTGACACTGCTTTTTCTGTGGCTGGTTTCATTATTTTGTCAACTTCTTTTTACCACTTGTATTTTTTGTTGTTACTTTAAATTATTTTAAGGTGCTCTAGGAGTCTCTATGATGAAGGGTAGCTTATTGAATCTTCGTAAACAGTTGAACAAATAATACAAGAAAGGAAAGAGTTAAACTCAGAATGTTGATGACATTTAAATGAGAGATTATTTCTGTTTTTACCAACACAAATTCTTTGCTGTGGACATTGAAATTATTTAGGTTTGGGATAGTATCTGCTTGTATCTAGTTCTTGCAATTACTGTGGTCTAAACAGACTCAGAAGGTTCTTTTGATGAGACTTTTTCACTCACTAAATTTTTTAATTCATTACATTTCATTAGTTCAGTAGTAATGAACCAAAACAATATCATTTATTTTTATTACTACTGGGGGCTAAATCACTGTGATTTATTCAGCCAAACTGAAGCAATGACTGTTTAATTATTGTGATTGTCATGGATATATTTTTCTCTTAAATAAGACACTCAGATCACAGAATAGGGGCTTCTCTTCCTGGTTTAAGATGCCTGTTCAATAGCACTGTCAATTTCTCCTTTCAACTAACTCAAGTAGGTGCTTATTGAACAGACAATTGGAACTCCCTTGGAGAACAGAAAGCTATCCTATTGATGTAGGGTCCCTTCTAATAAACCTTTCACCAGCTGTAAGATTACAGCCTTAAATCTCATTAATTCCAACAGTGGAACTTTAAATATGTGCTTAAAGTATGAATGAGCAAAGCTTAAAATGGCTGAACTATGACTTCAGTAAGGGGGAGGGGAAGAAAAATGGATACATAACAAAGATTTGCCCTCTTAAAACAAAGAAATCAGAGCATTTCTGAACTTAATACTTTTATTTAAGTTTACCTTTATTATTTTTATAAACGACTTAAGGTGGCAAAAACATACCTAGTACTCCTTCTGCCTCCTATTTTCCCCACAACAATAACTCTGTGAGGCTGAGAGAGAATGACTGGCCCAAGGTCACCCAGTGGGCTTTCATGCCTAAAGTGCAACTAGAACTCACAGTCTCCTGGGTTCTAGACTGATGCCTTCACCACTAGACCAAACTGTCTCTTGCTAGGCTTTACCCAGAGGTGGTATTCATCAGGTTGTGACCAATTTGGGAGAGCTGGTAGCGGAAATTTTGAGTAGTTTGGAGAACTGGCAAATGCCACCTCTGACTGGAGATTTTATAGTATCTTTCTCCTGCCACGCTCACCAAGCCACGCTCACAGAACTGGTAGTAAAAAAAATTTGAATCCCACCACCGGCTTTACCTCAGTTAATGGATACTTTGGATTCCTTGGTGTACTCCGAGTTTGATTGTTTGCTTGAAACATTTCATTGGATACTTGGCTGCCCTGTTGATAGCTTTGAGAGGCAGCTGAACTTTGTTTACTTAATGATTCTCTCTAGTCTAGGAACTGTTGGTTGCTACCTTGACCTTTCTCTTTGAAGGTGAAAAATGTTTATAAACATTCCACTGTTTTGAGGTCAGTTTGGACATTTATATGACGTTCCATGCCTTTGAGGAGAGAGTGCTGTTGCTGAAAGGATTCCTGGTTGGGCAGAGTCCTTTGTTTAAAAACATCACAGTTTCTTTCAGGCAGAAAGAGTTGGAACGAAATATGCAGGGGAGGTTGCCTTCAACTCAGGAGTGATTGTAGAAGTAGCGTTCTCCAAGAGAAAACAGAAACCTATAAGGCAAACTGGATGGTGGAGGATGGGCTGAAAAGAGAATGCCTGATTGAGAATGCAGAATGGTTGTTTGAGTATTGGAATCCAAGATGAGACTGCAGTGTGGTCATGCAGGAAAATTAGGCATACATTTATGGTAATAATGTCAGAAAATTGCTGTATCTCCAGAATAGTACAGAAAGTTTCCCTAAAAGATGGTGTACTGTTCTTTTCAAGGATGTACCATTCTCCAAGTAAACTAACACGGGTGGATCAAAGGCCCATTTCTGTAGAGTAGCACACAAGCTATAGTCACCAAGATATTGTGGAATGGCTCAAATTTGATCAACGTGGAAGGCAGAATCCTCACAATAAATCAACAGATCATCTAACTGCACAATAAAAATGTATCCAAAAAGCATGGTTCATAAAATTTTGGGAGCTTATTGGAACATTAACCAATCCTAAGGTCTTTACTGTATACTCTGCTTTCCAATGATATGAATCAAACACAGTTAAAAATGCATAACTGTCTTTCATGTGAATCAGATTGTAAGGCCCTGTCAGATCCAGTTACATTGTTGTTATTATGGGAAAATGGATGTCTACTAGTGCAGCTGTTGCAAGAGTTGAGAAAGGAGAAGGAAGAAGCCACCGATCCCTTAAATGGTGACAGATGTTTAAGAGGTGGTCTGTATAGGGAGCCATCCTTTCGACAAAAAGAAGAGGAGCTTGGGAGGAGAGAAACAGGAGTAACATATAAATTCAACAATCAGTCAACCAAATGATCAAAGCAGTGTTCAATATGAAAGGCAAACTAATGCCAGAAGGAGAAATTTCAAAGATATTTATTTATTTATTTTATGTATTGTTTGTCGAGCATGTATTAGGTAACAAATATAAGTATAAAAATTATTATACATGAAATGGATACAAATAAAAAGGGACATTAGGACAGGGACGGTAGGCAGGTTGGTGTGCTTATGCATGCCCCTTACAGACCTCTAAGGAAAGGGGTGAGGTCAACAGGAGACAGTTTAAGGTTAAAGTTTTTGGGGTTTGGGGAAGAAACCACAGAGTCAGGTAGAGTATTCCAGACATTGACCACTCTGTTGCTGAAGTCGTATTTCCTGCAATCAAGTTTGGTGCGGTTAACCTTGAGTTTGTGTCTGTTGTGTGCTTTTGTATTGTTATGGCTGAAGCTGAAGTATTCATTGACCGGAAGGACATTGCAATGTATGATTTTATATACTATACTTAGATCGGACCGAAGGTGGCATAGTTCTAGATTTTCTAGGTCTAGAATTTCAAGTCTGGTGGCATAAGGTATTCTGCAACGAGTAGAGGAGTGTAGAACTCTTCCTGTGAAATATTTCTGGACTTTCTCTACTGTGTTAATATCAGATACATAATGTGGGTTCCAGACTGATGAGCTGTATTCAAGTATTGATCTAGCAAATGTTTTGTATGCCCTAGTTAGTAGTGTGATATTACCAGAGAAAAAGCTACGTAGGATTAGGTTAACAACTCTTAATGCCTTTTATTCCAGGCATTGACCACTCTGTTGCTGAAGTCATATTTCCTGCAATCAAGTTTGGTGTGGTTTATCTTGAGTTTGTATCTATTGTGTCCTCGTGTATTGTTGTGGTTGAAGCTGAAGTAGTCATTGACAGGTAGGACATTACATTGGATAATTTTATGTACTTACACTTAGGTTGGACCACAGGCGGCATAGTTCTAAGTTGTTTAAGCCTAACATTTCAAGTCTGGTGGCATAAGGTATTCTATTGCGAGTAGGGGAGTGGAGGACTCTTCTTCTATGCCACAAAGGAAGAGAGAAAGGATGCTCAGATATCTGGGGCTAGATTCTGGTGTCATTTTTAAGCTGCTATAAACCATGAAGGTATTCTTCTGTTGGAAGATCTTGGCATTCTTAATACTTTTCTTATAATAGCACAGCTGCCATGTTCTGAGAAGGCTATGGAGAACCGAAGGAAGAAGCTTTTCTGTAGCCCAAAAGATACTTGTGCTTCAGAAAACTGCCAACAGAACTGTATTAAAAAGAGCCTTTTATCTCCTAAGTTAAAAAAGCACAAGGAAAGTTCTCTGTTTTATGATGAAGAGGAAGATCTTTAGAGGCATTCAGTGCCTTGACAGATTGAGTATGCACTCTTGTTTTTACCTGTACAATGGACTTTGGAGCGCATCTAACAACCAATAAGTTACCAAAATTGTACAGGTTTCAAGAATTACGGTGGATAATGGTCTACATTTTTTTTCAAACATTGCTAGAACAAAAAGGTTACCTCTATCTAGTGAAAAGCTTTTTTTCTTTAAAAAAATGCATTGGGTATCAAAAATGCTTTTCAAAGCTACACAAATTTATTATGAATGGTCTGGTAGTTTTGTTTCCAAAGTACTCCTATTTTTGAGAATAAATTTTAAATCCTGAGGACAAAACATTTATGGACCTCAACTTTTTCAGCTTCTATTGTTTTCATATATTTCCCCAAATGCTAAATAAAATATAAATGCAGCATTACGTTTGTTCCAGTTCCAAATTAGAAATGTAACCATTCTATTTTTAACAAGATTTTGATTTGATTTGATTTGATTGGACTTATATGCCGCCCTTCTCCCTGAGGACTCAGGGTGGCTCACAACATTAAAATACAAATACAGAATAAATTAAGTAAAACACTATTAAACATTAAGCCCAATAAACTTTAAAACCCACAAACTAATCTAAAAACAGTTAAAAAACCCATCTACTCTGCTTCAGTCCAGGCTGGATTGCTGAAAGAACCAGGTCTTCAGGTCACGGCGGAAGGAACGGAGGTCCAGGGCTAATTGGAGCCCCAGAGGGAGCTGGTTCCACAGGGTGGGTGCTACCACAGAGAAGGCCCTACCCCTGGGGGTCGCCAGCCGACACTGTCTGGCCGATGGCACCCCAAGGAGGCCCTGTCTGTGGGAGCGTACAGGGCGAAGGGACATCGACACTGGCAGGAGACGTTCCCGCAAGTACCCTGGACCCAAGCCATGCAGGACTTTATATGTTATCACATATAACAAGAGACATTATAATCATATTTTAGAGATTTGATAATGGCTGAAGTTATGGCAAACAATAAATAACTTTTTATTACTGATCAATCTTTTTACAATTCCGGATCATCACATCATTATGACAAACGGGCTTAAACAATTTCAAGCCTCAATTATAGGAAAGATTACCCTGTTCTACAATCACCTTTTTAATCAATCTCACACAATAATCATTTTTACCTAAAAATCTGTTTCTTAATACCGTTTCATTACCTAGGTGATTTTTATCACTAATCATTTGACTATGATTCACTACACCCTTAGCACCTCTTGTTTTAACTTTAAATGAGTGATCAGTCTAGATATACAAGGTATTACCTGCATGATAGACCTCATAATAGACACCTTTTCCTAACTGTCAGCTCTTCCCTCTTAAAAAAGACAGAGAGAGTAAGAGTTGCTTTTATTAATAGGATCTGTTCTACAATAAACCGTACTTCAGTAATAATAAAAAGGCCAAATACTTCCACTCAGGATTCCATCAGGTGAAGCAATTATTATCATTTTTTGCAAAAGTGTATCAGCTCAGAGGCCCCCAACCCTCCTAGCTTTGCCCCTGGTTCAAATACGCTGAAACAAGGAAAGATCACAAGCCTTGCTAGATGGAACCAGAGTGTAGGTGTTACAGAACAAACATGCTTAGTGACAATGCGAGACTCAAAATGACCACCAGATAGTGGTGGGATTCAAATAATTTAACAACCGGTTCACCCAGGGTCAGGTTGGCTGTTGTGGGAGGCATAGCCCATCCTTGTACCCCAACTTTGCCGCACATGTGGGATGAGCCTCCTGCGATGACCAACCTGATCCTGGTTGAACTGGTTATTAAATCCCCTCCCCGTTATCAAAGTGGATCCTAGGCACTGTGCTGCAATGGAGAAATGAGCAATGGAGTGGCCGGCATGAGGGAAGGAGGAGGAGCAGGAGAAGAGAGAAAGAAAGCAGACTTTTCCTTCCCTCACGCTGGCCTCTCCGTTGCCTGTTTCTCCATTGCAGCGCAGCCCCCATGATCCACTTCGATAGCAGGGGATAGGTAATTTAACAGCTGGTTCTTCTGAACTGGTGCGAACCAGCTGAATCCCAACATTGCCACTAGACAATATTGCATGGTGAGGGTGCAACTACTTTTGAGTCAAGACAACGTTCACCATCCTGTGCCAACCAGAGGGTGGCACTTAAAACTGAAATGTGATCATTAAGAAATAAATGAAGATATAAAATGCATCCATATCCTTCTGTTGGTATGTAATGTTCCCAAATGCCTGAAGAAAGAGCCAAAAGATCTAACGTTTTAGAGTAGGACACTAACCTTTGTTACCACAGCTTGTTTTCATATCTTTCATATCTTCTTTATGTCAGTCTTCCATATGCTCTGACTAGGTGGGAGCACATGAACAATTATGTATGCTACATATATCTGGCGTATAAAGATATGTAGTTTAAGAACAACATCTTTTGACACTCAACTGGTTTTTGGAGGTTATGTGTTGTTTTATCTGTGTAACTAAGAGAAAAGTGTGGGTGTTAATAGATGCAAATAAAAGTGGTTTTTTGGGGTAGAGTTGCTTATTATATATAAAGGTATAGGTGAAATAACAGAAATTGTGTCAGAAAATATGAAGGAGTCTGAGCTAGATGGTTGTAGATGCATATGAAAATAGGCATTCACAGCCTGTTGACGGTTGCATGTTACACTCCAGAGAATAGCAATAATGAGAGAATTGGGGCTGAATTTGAGGGAAAATTGTACAACATTCTGCATGGATATGATCAAAAGGAAGGAGTATATATTACGTGATGGGTGAGAACAAGATGAGAGATATAAAAATGATTGGGCCATTCAGAGACCGAATAAATAAGAAAGGTGATGGGTTTTTTTTAGTTGTTAGAATCTGCTTAAAAATATGGGTTTTTCATAATACTTAGAATGTTTTCATGTTGTGATCAGAAAACATGTTTCTACTATGTGGCTTATGTATAAATCTGTTCCTGATTTGTAGCAGATGTATGATTCATGCATGTAAATTTCATTAATAAATAAATATATAAACAAACAAACAAACAAACAAATGCAACAAGAAGTATGGATCTGAAAATTAATTTACCAGCGACTGAGATAATTGACTTTGACAGGGAAAATGGTCTGAAGCATATAAATGGCAAGAAGCTGTTGTAAGTAGAGAGGTTTTTTCGTATTTTGATAGAATGCTCACTAAATATTTATTTATTTTATTTCTTATATTTATATCCCACCCAGTCCTGACAGAGTGGTAACAAAAATATGAAAACTCAATATAAAAAGAAAAACATGCATAACATGAAAGCACATAGCGAAATGCTTAAGAACAAGTAAAGGTAAAAATCATGCAGAATCCAATCTGGGTCGGTCTTCTGAGGTTTTGGACTCATGCTGGAACCCTGTTAGAGAAAAATTCCTTGAGGATGGGCTCCAGCACAATCCGAAGAGTCTGGTCTTGGAGACTGATCCAGATTGGATCCTGCAATATTATCCTGGGACATGTATTCTCGCCTTCATTTGGTAAAAATCATGTTCAAACAGAATAGCCATAGCACTTAGACTTATATACCACTTCACAGCCCTAAGCTCTAAGCGGTTTACAGAGTCAGTATATTGCCCCCAACATGGAAGGCTGAGTCAACCTGGAATAAGTTTAACTTGTGAAACATAAGCATAACCATTTCATAATTCAGGGGGTCTCTGGGGAGGGTATTCTGAAGAATGGAGGTCACCATTGATAAAGCCTATTTTTAATCCATCTTGAATTGACCTCATAGAAGGGGTGGTGGTATTTCACTAGACTTCTCTCTTAAGGCCATGTTCAGGATTGTCTGATATACCTCAGGATTATATTGAGTTGTAAATACCAACACTGGAACTTTGATTGATGCTATTGGATTGCATGGCTGTTTATTGACAACTTCATTTTGTTAGGATTTCATTTAAGTTTGTTTCATCCCATCCAGTTTCTCAGGCTCTAAGCACAAGTTCACAAGTTCAGGACTCTTATGAAGTCTCTGGCTGAATGGCGATTGGGTATTTTCAGCATATTAATACTACCTCATCCTGAAGTGCTGTTACATAACAAGAGGTACAGCATCAAGCCTTGAGAAAACCCATTCTGAAGAATCCAAGCATGTGGCTGCTTTCCTGAGTAATTACTGAGTAGAAACTGCCCAGTCAGATAGGAGTAGAACTATTAGAAAATGATGCTTTCAGTTCCAGCACATGGGCCAGAGGGATACCATGTTCAGTTGTACCGAACACTGAGAGACCTAACAAGATCAAAGAGGTCTTGCTATATTTTGGTCCTGTCAGAGATCATCCTTCTGAGCAGTCAATGCACTTACACTGGCATTGTTGAGCCAGATTCTTTCTTTCTTTCCTTCCTTCCTTCCTTCCTTCCTTCCTTCCTTCCTTCCTTCCTTCCTTCTTTCTTTCTTTCTTTCTTTCTTTCTTTCTTTCTTTCTTTCTTTCTTTCTTTCCTTTCTTTCTTTCTTTTCTTTTTCTTTCTTTCCTTCCTTCCTTTCTTTCTCTCTCTCTCCCCCCTTCCTTCCCCTCTCCCTCTCTCCCTCTCCCCCTCCCTCCCTCCCTCCCTCCCTCCCTCCCTCTCTCTCTTTCTTTCTTTCACCTCTAAAATAGAAAGGCCAAACCGGCAGGCTTGTCCTTGTTGTTGTTAGTTGCAAAGTCATGTCTGACCCATCGCGACCCCATGGACCCCATGGACAATGTTCCTCCAGGCCTTCCTGTCCTCTACCATCTTCTGGAGTCCATTTAAGCTCACTCTGACTACTTCAGTGACTCCATCCAGCCACCTCATTCTCTGTCGTCCCCTTCTTCTATTGCCCTCAATCGTTCCCACCATTAGACTCTTCTCCAGTGAGTCCTTCCTTCTCATTAGGTGACCAAAGTATTTGAGTTTCAGGCTTGTCATTATAGCAGGTAAATCCTTCAGTAACCTTAACTTGTCCTTTTGGACTTCAAGGGTCAGACAGTAGTATTCTTAATGAGCGCTGTTCTAGTCACAAATTATGCACTACTAAATATGGATTCTAATGAATAAACTGGAGGGACTCAATCAAGGTTATAATCACATTATTTTCTTTACAGCCCTTAAGGTGGACATTATTATTTATGCAATGGTATGAGGCTGTCACTAAATTCTCCTTCCCTTGTCTTTATCGTATTGCAGTGAAGATACTATAACAGAGTAGTGACCTTTTCTTGAGGCTAGGCAATTATAGGACTTCATTCAACACTAAAAGATAAACAAGCAAGCAACAAATGAAAATATGAGGGTCATGTTTTGTATATCAAAATTGGGGTCAGTAAAAGTGGGGAAGCCCATGTAGCCCAATAGGATTCAAAGGAATATTTTATGTCAGTAATATATACACTTTTAGTAGGGAGAGAAACAGTCAATTCCCAGAAGAAGTAGAAGATTGTCCTACCCAGCACTGATCAATCCCATTCCACCTGAAAGTGATAGTTGTTATCACTTTCCCCTGAAGATACATAGAGTGGTTCTGATTCACAAAATATTAGACAAGATGTCACTAAAGGTTATGTTTCTCCTTTTCCTATTCATAAAATTTACCATATGGATTTGGATCAACCCGGCTCACCAGGCTGGAGGAAACATCACAATGCAATTGCCCCAGTATGTTCTGAAAGTGGGAGTTGAATTTTCAAGTCAAAAAAGAAAATTCTTTAGAGCTAACCACTTGCCCCTTGATAGATTTTGCTCTGGAGTCCGTGGTGTGCCACCTCCTGGCATCATCAGGAATGTTTATAATTTGGCTGCTCCTTACAGAGAACACTGGTCGGTCAAGAGAGAAATGGTGGAAGAAGAAAATCTTGCAATGGGGTGCCACAAAGGATTTATAGCAGACTTTACTTTGCTTCCAATTGCAGGTGTTTTACTGTTCTATAAATAATACAGTTTGGTATTATTGATGAATTAGCAATATATAAGCCCTCATGCCCAGCAGTGCAAGATTCCATATGCTGAAATCCACATGGTGAAGTTTTAACAATGTGCAACTTTGAAATGCAGATTAGTAAATTACGTGCTCATTTAACCCAGAATTTTTATGAGTCTGATCAACGGACTACAGCTTTGTTTTTAAAAGTATTACAGTGTTTCCTGTCTTATTTTCCAAGTGGGAAGGGGAAAAGGCACAGATGAAATAATCAAACGGCCTGTTAAATATTGTTGTTTCTCTATAGCTATATATATATATATATATATATATATATATATATATATATATAATGCAAACAACTGTCATTACAAAGCTTTTGGCATTCCTTTATTCCCCCCCCCCAGCTCTTTTAAAGGCGTCTGTTAATTTATCGGAGAAGCTTGGGTTCACATTATTGTTTTAAAATTGCACCATGTTCCTGTAATGTGGAAAGGGTGGGGGGGGAGAATTGTTCCACTAGGGAAAGGCTCCAGCCGATAAATCATACAAATATGATCTACAGCATTTCTGATACCTCACTGCCCGTGAGATTAAACATCGAGTGTATTGTTTCATTTAAAGCAAGGCTCTGTCCAGTTGCTGCTAACAAATACAGTGGTTTGCAGGCATGGGGAAGGGAAGGGAAGGGAAGGGAAGGGATGGCATTGAAAAAAGTGACTTATGACCATTTTTCACATATACCGTGTTTCCCCGAAAATAAGACACTGTCTTATATTTTTTTGGCTCCCAAAACACACTAGGTCTTATTTTGGTAGGTCTTATATATTTATGGTGCCAAATAGTGGGTGTGAGTGTGTAGGGGGTGTTTCATGGGTGCAGGTTGCTCCTGAAAAGTCTTCCTGGAACTGGAGATTTACACTAGGTCTTATTTTCGGGGTAGGTCTTATAATTAGGGCAGGTTTAGAAAATAGTGCTAGGTCTTACTTTCGGGGTAGGTCTTATTTTCGGGGAAACGGTATGAGCGTTGAAGCATTCCCACGGTCATGTGATCAAAATTAAAATGCTTGGCAACGGGTTCATATTTATGACGGTTGCACAGTGGTGCGAATCAACCGGTGTAACAACCGGTTCAGTGAGTGTGCGCTTCATGTGTTTCTCACGCGCGCGCAGCATTTTAAAAAGCCCATTTTTAGCTACGATGCTTACCTTCTACTGCATTCCCGGTGAGTAAAACAGCTGAGGCATGGCAAACCATTCTGCCGCGCGAATCAACTGTGCTCAAAAACAAGGAAATAAAGCACAGGAAAGGGCAAGGGCAGGTGGGCGGGACCAAATTGTCACAAGAACTACTGGTTCCGGTCCAAACTGGTAGAATCCCACCCCTGCAGTTGCAGTGCCCCGGGGTCATGTAATCACCTTTTGCACCCCGACAAAGTCCATGGGGAAGACACATTGCCTTAACAACTGTGTTACCCTCAACAACTGAGCTTTGGTGGCTCAGGCTGTAAATGCCTGCTCTTAAGATCCAGCTGTCTACAACTACTGTAGGCTCGAATCCCACCAGGCTCAAGGTTGACTCAGCCTTCCATCCTCTCGGGGTAGGTAAATTGAGGACCCAAGATTGTTGGGGGCAATAAGCTGACTTGTAAAATGCGCTTAGTAATAAGCAGGCATATACAATGGAATGAAGGCTATTGCTGAGCACACTGGGTTGTATCCTAAAATTGTAAGCAGCCCTGAGTCTTGAGAAGCGCATATAAATGTAATTTAAAAAAAAAAACTGCACTGATTCACTTAACAACTGTGGCTAGAAAGGTCATACAATGGGCCAAAACTCACTTAGCAACTAAATTTTGGGCTCAGTTGTGGTTGTAAGTTGAGGACTACCCTGTACAAGCTTAAGCAGCAGACTTTCTTTAAAAAAAACAAAAAACCCAACGTTTATCGCTTTGGTGTTACTTCCAGGTGACCTGTGGAGAATGGCCGTGAATAGCAGTGGAAGCTTTGCCCTTTCCTTTGCTGAAGGGATGAACTGCTCCGCACAAGATCCGGGGCCGTTCTGAGCACGGTGGAGTAATCATTAAGTTACACGCTTGTCATTTCTTGTACATTCACTCCGAACTAATGCACATCACTTTTTCTACTTATAATCATTCTACCATTTAACAAGCACAAAAGGCCTTAGATTCCAATTTGCTAGTGATGCTTTCGCTCTCTCTGTCTCTCTCTCTCTCTTGCTTATTTTGTGGCATTTCGGGGTTTAGTAGTTGCACATTTTGAGTAATGGGAAGGTAATCACTTGTCTGAAGGCACAGGGAGCTTGTCTCGCAATGGGGGTAAAAGTATTTCCTTTGGTTCTAGTTTCTTCCCTTTGTGGCACTTCCCCTCGACCCCCAGCCACACTTTCTATTATTATAGATACTGTTTATTGGCTGTGTTTCTTACTGTCCAATCCAAACCAGAAAACAAAGTAAAAAGAAAAACCCACCCAGCAAACACAGTTTCAATTTCTTTTCCTAACAGAAGTTCTTTTCCTAAATTGAAATTCTTCCTCCATTCCACGTAGCTTATTTCGTTTAACTATTCTGGTTCTTTCTTTTTTCCTTCCATGGTGAAAAATAAAATCTCAAGTCTTTCGTTTTTAACTGGCTACTTCCTTAGAAATGGCAAAAAAGCCAGGCATTTCTGAAAGTGTTTTTTCCCCCCTTAGATTCATCTTCCAAGAATTTAGAGTTCCATTCAAATAAAAATGGCAAATTAAAATTTAGAATCTCTTTTTGTGGAAAGTCCTTGTCTGCATTAGAATTGCTTTTAAAAAGCAACCTGATCAAAACTATATAGAAAAGCGATTTTGTTGTTTGTCTGTTTAAACTTTCAATGTTTTGAATATTCCCTACTTTACTCCTTAGAGGTTTAAGAAATTTAGAACCACTGCCTATAGAGAACCAGGTGTGGAAAGAAATGTCAAGTCTAAGAAATATGACCCTTAAAATAAGAATCTAGGGGGAATTATTTATAGATTGTTGTCTTGCCACTTCATTTTTCTTCACATATATCCTATAAGAGCATCCTGGAAACAAATCATAATTTGAAGAATTTATTCCACTAAGTGTCACTTCCTTATTGTTTGGTGGAAATATTTATAGTTCAGGAGGGGATATACACCCAATAAATACATGGATTCATGATCACAACAGTTATTATTTACCAATAATAGTTAAATGGTGGCTTAAGTGCACTTGGTTATAAACTCTTGTTTTCTATTTTTCTGTTTTCTAACTCCTGAGAGTATCCCTCTCCCACTGGTAGAATTGCTCAATGTCTATCCATTTTAGGTATTAATAATTGTATATTGTGTTTCTGGGCAAAAACTACCTGCAAGGCTATTTACACAATTAAAGACATAAATAAGTTCAAAACAAAATGCTAGTCTAATACAATACAGAGCAATAGCAATAATTTTATTGCCAGGAATACAATAACAGCAACCATTACCATTTTTCAATGATAAGATCAGCATCACTTAGTAAAGAAAAACAGTTTCAGGTGAAGGAAGATCGAAACAATTCAATTAATTTAGTTTCAGGATGGATCGTTTCACAAAACTCTCATTTCTATAGATTTCATAATCCACAAAAAAGGATTCCTTACCGTGCCTTCTTGATGAATCTAACAGAGACCAATGTTCCTTCCAAATACCCTCAATTGTGGCATCCTTTTCAAGAACCCCTTTCTGCCAGTGGGCTTTTTTTGTTTTATTTTTGGGAAATGAGGATTTGGAAACTCTCAAATTTTCTCTCCAATTTACAAATCCTCACCTTTCTTTCCTTCTGGTGTTCATCTATCACCTCAGTATTGTTTTTCAAACATGAAACTTTAAAACACTGAGCTAGTTTTCAAAGGCTCTGTGGTGTTCTCCTTGCTTTCACACAATACAGTTAGTATAATAATAGAAGATAAATGGATTTTAAGAGGGGAGATTGAACTACTAGCATTTCTTCCCTAGGAAATATATCTATGTCTGTATCTGTGTCTGTGTCTGTGTCTCTATCTATTTATCTATCTATCTATCTATCTATCTATCTATCTATCTATCTATCTATCTATCTATCTAAAAGTGAAATACCACTCACACACCATCACAAAACCTCCAGAACCGTAAAGCCTACAAACTTGAAATTTGGCATTGTATGTTCCTCTTGGCTTCTAAGTGCTCACCAAGAAAGATTTTTTTGAAATGACCATCAGAGCATTAGTATTTCCTGTATTATTATTAACATGCTCTGATGCTAAGGAGTTTTACTCCCCCTCCCTACCTGAAAAGAAATCACAAAACACATGCAAAACACAAGCAGAGGAGAGGAGTTTCAGTTTTAGTTTCACAGCACCAAGCAACTTTAGTACAGAACAGTTGAGCTAAGCCATGCCCAGGCTCCTTGCTGTCTCCTTGCTCACACAGCAAATACTGTTTCACTTTCCAAACAGCCCTCAACTCTCTCACACACTGACAGGACGCTAGCCAGATGAATATTGATGGATGCTGGCAGGCAGAGGCAGAATTTCCCCCCCTTATTTTCCTCCCTAAAAACTAAGCCCAGCCACGTAGTTTCATAGTGAAGCACGGGTATCGAGCTAGTACATTCATACATACACATTTGGACAGATGCCTACTTTCTTTTCCCTTGCTTCTCAAGCCTTAGCAGGCATACATTCTCAAATTGTCCAGTATGGATTGGTCAGCTAATAAAATATCTAAACTTCTGTGAGATGCACCCTAATCTAGATACACAATTTGGAAAATTAATGATTGCATAGATTGATCATCCCTAAAGTTTTTATTTTTAAGCTGGTTTAGCAAGGGTTGGGTTTTGTTTAGAAAAGTTTTTCTAGAAATGGGTTGGTAAAGAAACTAGTTATTTGGGTCTACAATTCCCACATTTGACCAATGGTCAAAATTCAGTTATTTTCAGAAGTTTAATAGATCGATATAAAATATAATACAAATATATATAACCATTGGAGGAAAGTGTAATATAAATTTTATAATAAAATCTAGAATATCTCATATAAATGATGGAATAAATAGTCATGAATGATTAATAACTGATAAATATATAAGCATATGTTAGATTGACAATGTGAGAATTTATATAAACTGTGAGTGATGACTATGAAAGGATAGCACAAAAGATTTGTAACCAACTGACACACTGTATGTATATAAAATGGAAGATGGTTTTATGTTTTTTTATGTTTTGTTTGTATATGTTTGTCTTAAAAAATTTTTTTTTAAATTCAGTTATTTTCCAAAACATTTGTATGGCAAAAAGTTATGGAAGCAGAAGTGGAAGCAAGTTCATTATTTAAAAAAACACACACCCCCTAACAGTTACATTTAAAATGAAGGTTAGGGACAAGGTTAGGAATATAAGAATTCAGAATTAAGGATTTCTTCACAGCGTAACACTTGCAAGCATTGCAACGAAAGTACAGAATGAAAATAAGGTATAAAAATTTGTCCTCAGGACTTAAGAAAGTCACACACACTTCTTTTTCTCACATTGCACTAAGCCATAACATTGCTTTAGATTCTTTTATAATTTCCGGAAAAAACATTCCCAGACCCTAGAAATACTATATAGAATAATGTGCTTCTCTTCTGCCACCACAGGGGGAAAAAATCCTTAATCTATGGAAGAAGCATAGCAGCTAGATAGAGTCTATTTTATTAAAGGTATAAAGTGCTCAGTTGATTGAATAATCAGTAGAAGAATCATAATTAATTGACTCCGAAAAATGTTAGTCACTTGACAAACTTACTTTTTGTGTGCCATTCAATGGGAACCAAATCTATCGTTGTCCCAATGTTACTTAGCTTTAGTTTCTTCTGCTCGAATGAGCAACATTTTTGGCTTATGTTGCACCAAAACCTAAAGTGACTATGGTGAAATTTGGAATAAGATTACCCAAGACTTATTATCTTATTATTTGTGTAGTTCTTGTTCAGCAGATAAAAATATATCTTTCTGCCTTCTACCTTCTTCCTGTCAGTGTTGACAAGTCCCTGTGGTTTTCTAGGTAATAATTCAGAAGTGATTTGCCCTTACCATCTTCCCAGGGCTGAGAGGGAACGACTGGTCCAAGATCACCCACCTGACTTTATGCATCATTTCGTGGGTTCTAGCTTGCTTAACCAATACACCAAACGGGCTCTAATTTTCTTACTACTAGATTATCAATATATGACAATTTTCTATGTGCCAAATGCCATTTCTACTTAGAGTCCACATTTGTTGGTTTATTTAAGCAATCCCTCATTTCTTTATCCAGATGACCTTAAAAGTAGCTAACAGAACATGTGATTAAACACTCTGACATATAAAAATGTAATAAAAAACATCATAATTTGTTATGAAAATCATACATAACCTTGGAGCTGATGACAACCTAATGGGAGCAGTGCCTGGATCCCCATCCAAAGCATTCACAAATCTCATAAGTGTTTTAGTAGAATCCTTTCCTCATTTTACATTACAAGGAACATCTAAACAGTACCTGTACTTGTTAGTACCTGTTTAGATGTTGCAGATTCTTTTTCTAAGACATACCAGAGTTAAGAGGAGAATTGAAAAAAAAAAGTTGAAATATATTCTAAATGTTTGTCTCTACCTAAAATACTCTTTTCAACCCTGTATGCATTTAAATCTGCATGTACTTAATTTTATAATTCATGTTGGGGGTGGGAGTGGAAATGATTACATTTGTTTTTCTGTTGATCTATCTTCCTTCCTTATAGGATCCTTCTATGTTAAAGCTATAATCTGAATATAGGAAAACAATCACCATGGAGATAACCTTTCTGTATACTTTTCTCTCCCCCCCCTCCAGCATTAATGCAGTTCTAAAGTTAATATATGAAGCCCTTAGAAATGACTTGAAAAGTTAGAATTAAACCTGCTCTGACTATTGTCTGAGGGGGCAACCTGGTTTCCGTGTGCAGATATTACCACAGATACGTGGAACGAAGTTTGGGCTGGGTTGTTTTTAAAATATTTTCTTCCCAAAGGCAAAGGTTGCTTTAACCCCGTCTGCTCACTTTTCTTTTCCTCAGAATTATAGCTCATCATCCCATGGGACTTGAGATGTATGCACACTGGGATATCTTACATATTTGCAATACCATCATGAAAAATCAACTGGGATAGGGAGACAATCAACCACCTTTTGTATGTGCGTTCAAAGGGATATATCCCCCATAGCTATTTTTATTTGACAATTAAAGAACTGTTGAGCTTTTGAAACAGGAGTTCCATGTTCATAGTTGAAATATTTTAAAATATTAAAAACATTTTAAAAGGGACTGCTTAATTGTTTCTTTCTATTTGATGGTATTTCTACTTTATTGTTGGCAGTAGTGATGGTGGATATTTAACCACCAGCCATATTGTTCTCTGTTATGCAATTTTCCAGTCCCCTGAAACCTCCCTGGCTGCTCACATTTCCTACTCTGAAAAAAATCAACAGAGGAGTTCCCTTACGTTGACTTCCTTTGGGATATTTAATTGAAATATGGGAACCAGGGGAGAGATGATAACAACAATGAAAATGAACTCATTCCTACATTCCTCTTGACCAGGGGTGGGATTCAAATTTTTTAACAACTGGTTCTGTGCGTGGCTTAGGTGGTGGGTGTGGTTTAGTGGTCATGTGACTGGGTGGACATAGCTTGGTGGTCATGTTATTGGCTGGGCGTGGCCAACTCAATATCACTCACATGGTGAGGCACACATCTCCTTGCCTGGCCTCTCATGACTGTGGGGATGCTGCAACAGTCGTAAGTGTGAAAAATAATAATAATAATAATAATATTATTATTATTATTATTATTTATTTGATTTATGCCGCCCTACTCCCTAAGGACTCAGGGCGGCGAACATTAAAACAAAGCAAATTTACAATAAAAAACTATTAAATAGAACAAGTCAAATACATTAAAACATTAAAATAAATTAAATAACCCTAAAACCCCACCGGTCATTCCAGGCCAGCCTGTTGAAACAACCAGGTCTTCAGGTCTCGGAAGGAAGGAGAGATCAGGGGCCAAACGGAGATCCACGGGAGCTGATTCCAGAGGGCGGGCGCTCCCACGGAGAAGGCCCTAGCCCTGGGGACCACCAGCTGACAATGCCTGACCGACGGTATCCCAAGGAGGCCCCTCCTATGGGAGCGAACAGGGCGATCAGAAAGTGATGCTGGCAGGAGGCGTTCCTGCAAGTACCCTGGACCCAAGCCATTTAGGGCTTTGTAAGTTGTTACTAGCACCTTGAAGGCGACCCGGGAAACAACCGGCAACCAATGCAAGTCGTGCAGGAGGGGTGTAACATGGGAGTATCGGGACACTCCCATCACAGCCCGCGCGGCCGCATTCTGCACCAGCTGTAACCTCCAGGTCGTCCGCAAGGGCAGCCCCATGTAAAGAGCATTGCAGTAGTCGATTCTGGAGGTGACAAGCGCATGAGTGACCGTTCGAAGGGCATCTCAGTTCAAATAAGGGCGGAGCTGGCGAACCAGCTGAACCTGGCAAAAGCCCCTCTGGCCACAGCTCCCACATGCTCCTCCAAACTGAGCTGTGAATCCAGGAGGATGCCCAGATTCCTCACCCTATCCACGGGGGGCAACACCTCTCCCCCCATGACCAAAGATGGTACATCCGATGAAGACCGAGATGCCGGTAGGAACAGCCACTCAGTCTTGGTCGGGTTGAGCTGGAGCCTATTACTCCCCATCCAGACCTGTACCGCCTCCAGGCACCGGGACATCACAGAGAGAGCATCACTGATCTGGTCTGGGGTGGAGATATAAAGCTGGGTATCATCAGCATATTGATGATACCTCACCCCAAACCTCGGATGATCTCGCCCAGCGGTTTCATGTAGATATTAACAGGAGAGGCGAGAGAACAGACCCCTGGGGCACCCCACAAGTAGGGGCCTCGGGGCTGACCTCTGCCCTCCTGCCAACACCGACTGCAAATGGCCCGAGAGGAAGGAGGAGAACCACCGCAAAATGGTGCCCCCACCCCCAGTCCTTGGAGCCGCTGCAGAAGGATACCATGGTCGATGGTATCAAAAGCCGCTGAGAGATCTAACAGGACTAGGACAGAGGAAAAACCCCTGTCCCGAGCCCTCCAGAGATCATCCATCAGTGCGACCAATGCTGTCTCCGTGCTGCGTCCGGCCCTGAAGCCCAATTGATACAGGTCTAGATAATCAGCTTCCTCCAGGAACAAGGGAAGCTGCTGCACCACCACGCTCTCAACAACCTTTGCTAAAAAGTGAAGGTTGGAGACTGGATGATAGTTATTCAAAACGGCCGGGTCCAAGGCAGGCTTCTTGAGGAGGGGCCTCACCACTGCCTCTTTCAAGGCGGTGGGAAAGACTCCCTCACTCAAGGAGGCGTTGACAACTGCCTGGAGCCAGCCACGTGTAACCTCCCACACGGAGGTTACCTGGTCATAAGTCACTTTTTTCAGTGCCATTGTAACTTTGAATGGTCACTCCACACAAGCAAAGTACCAGCAAATGAGGAGGAAAAAAACTTCAGAGACATTCCTGAGACAGGAAGTCTAGTCCTGCCAAGAATGTAATAAGGGTTAATGGAGAGGCAGTTTCTGTAAGCAACACCAGAATGTTTCCTTCCTGCCTTCCTTACAGGATTAGGCCAGTAATTTCTTCTAACAACCGGTTCTCCGAACTGCTTAGAATGTTAACAACTGGTTCTAGCGAATAGGTGCAAACTGGTAGAATCCCACCCCTGCTCTTGACCCCTCCTAACTAGGTAATCACAGGACCACTCCAGGGGTGGGCTTTTGTGGGTTTGCAGGGGTTTGGGAGAGCCCCTAGCTAAGATTCTGTGCAGTTTGGATAACCCCCAAATCCCACTCCTGGCTGGCCCCCCACCCTGCCCCTCCCCTCCCAGGAGTCCCTACACGGCCTGTTTGGGATGCAGGTAAGTGCAGGGCACAAGTGGAGGCTTGGGGTGGGTGAAAAACGGGCCTCCTGGAAGTTCAGGAAGGCCGGAAATGGGCCCATTTCTGAACTTCCAGAGAACCTCCGGAGCCCAGGGAGGTCGTTTTCACCCTCCTGAAGCTCGAGGAAAGCCTCCAGAGGGCAAAAATGCCACCACCATGCCGACATGGTGCAGGAGGCTGATTAGGCCACGCCCACCATGGCCATGCCCACCCAGCAACTGGGCAGAGAACCTGTTGCTAAAATTTTTGAAGCCCGCCCCTAGACCACTCTGTCACACCGGAGAGTTTCTCTTCTTCCTTCAAAGAGATGTCAGAAGCCAAATGATTGAGAAATAATGGGAAGAGAAGGGAGAGAATGATTTTGCATGTCACTAACTCAAGTCATGGCATTTTCAAATGAAGCAGCAGGATCAGTCATATGTCTGCTGTATGCTGTAGAACCTTTATTGTCTGAGTTCAAGGGTTGCTCAGCCTCTGAGCAGAACCCTTGAATAGGCTTGTGTGTGAGTGAAGGAAGTGATGGCTTAACATGAGCTACCTGAAGCGAACCAAGTAATGGTTCCCACACTCACTGAAGCCAAACTGCAGGCTCAGCATATTTAATCATAGAGAGAAAATCCACAAGTGTTTGTCCTCCTTCTTTATCAGAAAAGAAGGCAGGCATTAAATAAGGAGCAACTTGCTACCATCGTATTGCCCCCCAAATCTGAAGCCTGAGATGGTTATCTCATATTGCATAAGATCTCTGTCTCATATGGTAATTAGAAGATACCCTGTGAGGTTAACCACATTCTCTCTTTCGGTGATCTGATATGGAAAGGGGAAAAGGTGGCCCTTCAGGTATTGTTGAGCTGCAGCTTCGTACATGGTTGTGCTCTTTATGGCTGGTGGAGCTGAGGCTCAAACATCTGGAGGGCTGTACATTGTACCTTCCTAAACTACAGTATCAGCCAAAGATGGTGGCAAAATGGAGCACTGGAAACACACTGACAGCCAGTTTGGCATAGTATTATTATTATTATTATTATTTATTTATTGGACTTGTATGCCGCCCCCTCTCCGCGAGGACTCGGGGCGGCTCACAATAAAAACACCATGACAATGAATATATAAAAAACAATTAAATTTGACAAGCCCAATCAATAAAATAGTTAAAAATACATTAACCCACCCCCCAGGAGGTCAGTCCAGCCCAACCTGTTCAAACAGCCAAGTCTTCAGACCGCGGCGGAAGGAGCAAAGATCAGGGGCCAAACAGGGCTCCAAAGGAAGTGGTTAGTGGTTAAGTGGTTAAATGGTTAAGGCACCAGTCTAGAAACCAGGATTAGAGCTGTGGGTTCTAGTCCTGTCTTACACACAAAGTCAGCTGGGTGCTCTTGGGCCAGTCGCTCTCTCTCAGTTCTAGGAAGCAGACAAGGGCTTCAGAAATCTTGAGAAGAAAACTGAAGGGAATTGTCCAGTCAGTTGCCAAGGAAGGAAGGGAGGAAGAAAGGAGGCATGGGGAAGGATGTATTATATTTTCAAATCCAGCATGTCCTCATTGAGAAAGAATGAACTATTATGGTTACATTGTTGGCCATAAATGGAAGTATCCAGGTTCAAATCCATTCTCAATCATACAAGTTCCCTGAATAAATTGAAAGATTTCAATCAGTCATTTCTAAAGTGTTTGACTCTCTAACTCTCTAACTCCCAGAGTTACTAAAGTGTAATCTAAAAAACAACTCAGATAGTAAGGGTGTCAAGATACCATAAGGCTTTACTGCCTGGGAAGTGCTGCATTTGGAATGGAGAAAGGAAAAGTCATCTAACCTAATTTTGGAAAAGTGTAAAAAAATGGACTATACATAATGACATTAATTAAAAACCAACCAACCTACAAAAAAAGCAGCTCTACTACTAATTTCTGGTGAAGCCTGTACTGTCACATGGAACACAAGTGTGGTGGAAAACTGAAATGGGTTTTAGTTAGCCTGCATTCACATGAAACTGCAGCTGTTTTGTTTTTGCTATGGGACAAGAATGATTAAGTTGCCTTGCTATGCTGTGAACTGAATGAACAAAAGAAAATGAGGAGATTATTCTTGATTATTTCATGCAATGAAAAAGACCAGGAAACAAAGCCTTGCAATTAGTATATCTATTGATAAAATATTTGAACTCATGTTGCACTACTTCAATACAAAGGAATACTTTAGTATTAACACAGTCATGTCCTTATAGCTAATCATATAATAGTCAGCAGGTTTTCCAACAGAGTGGAGGCAATATTAAGCAATACCCCATCATCATGCAGGGAGAGAGAGAGAAAACACATTCACTCTCTCTCACACACACACACACAAGAGGTAGAAGGCAGAGGTGGTATTCAGCTGGTTCTGACCAATTTCTGGAAAACCGGTAGCAGAAATTTTGAGTAGTTCAGAGAACCGGCAAATGCCACCTCTGACTGGCCCTTCCCCCATCTATTCTCTGCCTCCTGAGTTCCAGCTGATCGGCTGGGTCTTCTTTTGTTGCCCTGCACAGGAGAACGGAGCTGGAAAGCAGGTTAGTGGGGTGGGGAGGGAATGCGGATTTTACAGTATTCTTTCCCTGCCACGCCCACCAAGCCATGTTCACAGAACCGGTAGTAAAAAATTTTTGAATCCCACCACTGGTAGAAGGTGAATATTATAGAAAAGCTGCATTGTTATACTTTATTAACTTGAAATGAAGATCAGTGTTTCACCCAAAATGATTGAAATTAGAGGTCATGTTAGATTCCTTGAAAATATGGAAATGAAAAATTTTCTAATGATCCTGTCTAAACTTCCTTTTGGCAATGGAAGGAAGGGTGGGAGTAGATTTGTCTTCAATTCCGGATTGTCTTACTTTCAGGTAAATTTGACTTTCCAGTTTGGAAAGTCAAGGCTACAGTTTTGCTGGGGCCTGTCAGTCTCATTTACCCACAGAAGAGGTTGGCTCTTCACTGTTTGAGGCTGTATACAAGGCTAATACTTTTACAAAAAACCCCAAAATGTCTACCTACCCCAACCCTACCTGTTATTATGGTAACTTTCTGAAAAGTCTTCAGAGAAAATGAAATAGAGTTAGTCCTCACTTACCAATTGTCATGTTTATCACCCATTCCACGGCATAAAAAATGCACAACTTTGCCACCAATAAGTTGGAGTCACGTGATGATTTGCTTAATGATCTCAGTGATTCACTTAATGACTGAATGGGAAGTGACATCATGACTCCATTGCAGGGATGAGATTTTCTGCTTAGTGACCAAGGAGCTTAGTGCAGGGGTGTCAAACTCAAGGTGTCACGGCGGCGTCACGTGACGTATCAGGACTTTCCCCCCCTTCGCTAAACTGGGTGTGGGCGTGGCCAGCGCCTGACACATCTGGCCCACTGGCTGAGAGTTTAACAGCCTTGGCTTAGTGACAGAGTTACATCTCCTAATTGTGATTTCTAAGCGAGGACTACCTATAATTTATGCAGAATAGGAAAAGACTGGAAAAGTAACCTGATAGTCCTAACACTTAAGGGAGTTTTTAACAGGCAGATTTGCCAATTCCCATGGATCTTTAGAGTAGTTACAATATACTCAGCAACACAGAATTTGGGGGACAAGCAGTAACATTGGCTTTCTGTTCTATTTCTGTTCTGGTTTTTAAAGTTCTGTTCCGTTTCCCTGTCTTTCTCTCTTTCACATCTCTATTGCTTTGGAACAGGCCCCTTTCTTTCTTAGAGAGTCGGTCCTGCTCTTTTTACTGCTTCAGGAGAAAGGCAGGCTTCATCTTACAACTCTGACTAGGGTGGTAGCTGACTATTACTTCAGCTTGTCTGTCTCCACTGTGGAAATTAATTTTTACTGTCAATCCAGTATCTAGGTTGAAGGGGCAATGGGCACACGGCAACCTCGCTGTAGCTCCTGTTTAACACAGACACTGATGCTAAATTTGAGGCACAGTCTCGGAAGCCCTGTTCATTTTAAACAAGCCAACTACCAAGTTTCCAACAGGAAAGGGGAGAGCTACAAGAAATGATTATCCCTACTTCTTGATGTGGGAAGGCACCCACCCCTCTCCTAGAAGAATGAAATATTTTGAGAAATGTTAAAAAGGCAGAATATTATACTTCTCTGGATGAGAAGTGGAGAAACATATTTTCGTAAAAGACAGAAAGCAGACTCAAGCTCCCTGCCCCCAGCAGATTTTTGTGCCCTGTGAGAAAGATTGGGCCAGCCTATCTACAAAACAAAAGACTTCCAGTTCCAGGATGATGGGATTAAGACATGACCCCTCAGGACATAGTAGGATTAACTCTTTACCATCTAGCAGCAGAACTTCACCTCATTGCACAATCTCCTGGGGACATTGCATCATCTTCTAGGCTTCAACCAAACTTAGCTCAGACAACCAACAGAGCCAGCTATGACCCCTACAACAGCCAATAGAATACATGTTCCTGCACAGGAACAGGAAGTTCAACTGCAAGGCCCAAGAGAAGATATAAAAGCCCTCACTCTCAACTCCATGTGTTCAGCTGCACCAGAGAACTATGTGCTTGCTGGTTCTGCTTCATCATTAAACTATCTTTCCAATCAGCCTCCATGTTTCCAGTGTTTTTCTCCCAGCTAGGAACTGAACCAGGTGGATATTTCTTCTAGCATTGGGGCATCCAATAAAAAAAAGGATTAGATTCTTAGATATGAGCAGAGAACTACTTTATTACTGAACACAGATGAATGTCTATAGTATCTGTAGCGGCTTGTTCAGAGGAAGCAATTCACTTACAACCAACTGAGCAGGTGCACCCACAGAGATTCATTTTTGCAGCATGTTTCAAAAGCAAAGGGCCTACGTAATCAAATCAAAACCCCTGCTCTTTGCAAAGTGCTCATGGGAAACAGGGGGCTCCTCTATTGTCTTAAGTAGCAAGTCTTGTTGTCTTCAGAAACTTTGGGGCTATGAGCAGGGGTGGGATTCAAATTTTTTAACAACCGGTTCTGTGGGTGTGGCTTAGTTGGTGGGCATGGCTTGGTGGTCATGTTATTGGCTGGGCGTGGCCAACTCAACATCACTCACATCAAGGCACGCATCTCCTCGCCTGGCCTCTCATGACTGTGGGGATGCTGCAACAGTTGTGTGAAAAATGGTCATAAGTCACTTTTTTCAGTGCCATTGAAACTTTGAATGGTCACTCCACACAAGCAAAGGAGGTGGAAAAAACTCCAGAGACGTTCCTGAGACAGGAAGTCTAGTCCTGCCAAGAATGTAATAAGGGTTAACAGAGAGGCAGTTTCTGTAAGCAACACCAGAATGTTTCCTTCCTGCCTTCCTTACAGGATTAGGCCAGTAATTTCCTCTAACAACCGGTTCTCCGAACTGCTTAGAATGTTAACAACCGGTTCTAGTGAATAGGCGCGAACTGGTAGAATCCCACCCCTGGCTATGAGTGTCCTCCCCTCTGCCTTACCCAAATCTAGGCTGCTTCCTTCCTTGTTCCTTCAGACTTGATTGTCACCCACTCCCAGCCAATCGACAGAGTGATCTTCTCTCTGGTGAAAAGGCAAGCTGCTCTTTATCCACATTGGCTAAGCAGCCAACCAACCTCCAGTACTCCATGTACAGCCCAAGTAGTCACCTGCCTTTCGAGTTGTATGAATGGAATGGAATCCCAGGTAGGCAAATTCCTGCAGGGAGAAAATAATTGTTCTCTCCTTTTCACTTCCTACTCATCAGTAGAAGCCCTCTTTTTCAAAGCTCTCCAAAGACATCTTCTGAATTCTTTACTGTCCCATACAGTCCGACAAGACACCTCATTGTATCTTTCTTGATTTCTACCTCTATGTATTTTAACATCTCTGAGGATTATTTTTCTTCTGCTTCTTCCAGTTACAGACCCTTGCAACTCAAGTCTTTAGCATCTCAGCTAGCATTCTTACTTTTCATGGCAAACTTCTGTCACTTTGCAGAAGATTTATTTATTTCCTAACACTTGCAATCATTATGTTTCGCTGCCTTTCACCACAGAGAGCAAAATGTCTTGGGATCATCCTGGAAGGTGCTGCAAATCAGTCTCAATTCCTCATGTCTAAAATGGAGCAACTAATGATCAATTTCTGCACAAAAATGTTGAGGACAGAGGTGCCAAATAGGAGCCATGGTTATGTTGTGATATTATGCTAATGAGAATTAAGTGATTCATGTCAATCACATTATGATATGATACAAACAGTGCACATAATATAATTGATATGGTGTGCATGATGATGTCAAAGTGTGCTTGACATCACTTGCCTTCCACTACAAATACCTCTGTGTAAAAGAACAAGCGTGGGAGAAAAAAACGGCAGAGCCAAAAGAGTCAAAAGAGGAATCAGCCTAGAATCTTTATGTTCCCACAAGTAGTTTAAGCAGTTTTATTTCTCTTGAATTCCATTAGTGCTGATTAGTTGACTAGATTCTTGAGCATAGGCGTGAGCAATAAATCAGTTTAATTGGAACTTAATCTATGGTTCTGGTCTTTCACACATGGCACAAGTAATCAAATATATAAAATGTTATAAAATGTAGACTGACATACATATATAATATTATATATTTTATCTATCTATCTATCTACCTATGGTACCTACCTCTACTATATCTCTATCTATCTATCTATCTATCTGTCTATCTATTTTCTGCTTGCCTGTTTTCCATTGATATTATTTATTTATTTACAGATAGCCCTCAAGCATTCAACCATTCATTTAGTGACCATTTGAAGTGATAATGGCACTGAGGAAAGCAATTGGTGACGGTTTTGCACTTTATTGCAACATTCCCATGATCAACATGATCAAAATTTGGCCACTTGGCAACGAGCCTGTATTTATGACAGTATCTTGGGTCATGTGATTGCCTTATGACAAGCAAAGTCAATGGAGAAGCCAGAGTCACTCAACAACCATGTTACTAATTTAACAACTGTAGTGAGTCACTTAACAACAATGGCAAGAAACATGATAAAATAGGCATAACTTACTTAACAACTATCTCACTTAGCAATGGAAATTTTGGGCAAAATTGTAAGCTGAGGACTTCCTATATATATGTAGGTGTGTATGTATGTATGCATGCATGCATGTCTTTATTTATTTATTTAATCTGCATGCCCTCATCTCCCCTGTAAGGCAACTCTGGGCGTCTTGCAGATGATAAAAAGACAATATATTCATTTGCAGAGCTATTGTAAGATGAAATATGGGACTGAAGAATATGCCCAATGCTAGAGCAATGTTTTCTTTTCTTTTCTCACAGTCATGTTGATGCTGGTGGTAGTGGATCTACTTTAAAGAGCCTTGGTGGTGCTGGCTGTTAAATGCCTAGCACTTAAGTTCCAGCTGCCTGCAATTAGTGCCGGCTCGAATCCCACCAAGCTCAAGGTTGACTCAGCCTTCCATCCTCTCGGGGTAGGTAAATTGAGGACCCAAGATTGTTGGGGGCAATTAGCTGACCTTGTAAAAATGCCGCTTAGTAATAAGCAGGCATATACAATGGAATGAAGGCTATTGCTGAGCACACTGGGTTGTATCCCAAAAATTGTAAGCCGCCCTGAGTCTTCGGAGACATATAAATGTAATTTTAAAAAAAACCACGGAGTAAAGATAACATTTTAGAGCCATGGTGGCATAGTGGTTAGAATGCAGTACTGCAGGCTACTTCTGCCTCCTGCCAGCTGCCTGCAATGAGTAGTTCAAATCTCACCAGACTCAAGGTTGACTCAGCCTTCCGTCCTTCCAAGGCTGGTAAAATGAGGATCCAGATTGTTGGAGGGCAATAGGCTGGCTCTGTAAACTGCTTAGAGAGGGCTGAAAAGCACTGTAAAGGGGTACATAAGTCTAAGTGCTGTTACTATTTTAGGCAGCTAAGAGCTGATCAGCAAGCCAATTTGGAGCTTAGTGCCCATCTGAAATGGCCCTTTCTTTTCAAAATCTTAATGTGGGAAAAATAAATATTCTGCAATGCATAGATTATAACACAAGTGCTTCAAAAGAAATCATTTGCAAAAAAAAACAGTTTAGGATGAAATAAGCCTTTTCATAGTATGGAGCCAGAAAAGTGTTTTTAGTTTCTTTTTCTTGGGAACAATGCCATAGGATATTTAATTACCAGAGGGGGTCACAACCTTCATTTTACATCCAATCTAGCAATTAACACCTTTAAGCAATACTGGGCACTGGTTCAATTTTGACTCAAAAGCGAAAAAAATGTCAGATACTAAATGACTAACTTCAGTTCCTTTTGCAAATGAAGATTTTTAAAAAATGAAATAAAACATAGTAATGAAGATTCCCTATACAAGAGACAGGTAGAACTAATACTACTTTACCTGGATGCCTTCAAGGTGCTATTATCAAAAAAATGACCTATACTTTGCTAAATGCTTCCAGTGACCCAAAGCAACTAAGTCAACTGGTTAAAATAACATAGAGGTCTGCTTTTTTCTCAAATAATATGGAATCAGGGTACAGACCTCACTAAATTTCCCAGGCAAGAGATAATGTAATAAAATGAAGACTAGTATTAGTGTCAGCTGGGAAGTTAATTGAGGTTCTGCCAAGTGTAACATGTAAAGTAAAGAATAGGAACAACGGTAAAAATGGAGATGTTTCATCTAAGAGAACGTTTTGACATGGCGCTTTATAGAGAGTTCATTGTCTCTCTGGTTCAGTGTTGTCTCCAGTGGCTTTCTGCACTCACAGATCTTTTGAGATGGGCCTTTTCCCAAACCAGCATGATTTAGTGGTTAAAGTGGCAACCCTGCAGTGAGGACACCCAGGTTGATGTCTCCATTTTACTAAGGAGTTCAGCGGAGGCCCACAGACAGGGCCTCCTTGGGGTACCGTCGGCTAGACAATGTCGGCTGGCGGTCCCTAGGGGGAGGGCCTTCTCTGTGGGGGTGCCCACTTTGTGGAACCAGTGTGCCACCATGGTTCTTGCCTACCTGCACACATCAGTCCCCAGTCCAAGGATAACTTGAGAAACCTAGGCAAAATGTGATATGCAGAGACTCTAACTGATAAATCTATGAGAGTATATGAAGATCAACTAAAATCCTTTCACTCTTGCACCTTAAACATGGCACAAACACACCCCAGTTTTGTGTTTCTTCTGCTTCATGATGTTACCTTCATTTTGTCCTCAGTATATACCCGTGGTAGTCTTAACTCATCCTCAGTTATTCCAATATTAGAATAATATTTTCACGTCATGCAGGAAAATTCACTAGAGAAAGCAATTAGGTTTGGAAGTTAGTGGTGAATGTAAATCAGGCCATCAAAGAGCATGGTAGCTGTACACCATCAATGCCAACACCAGAGCATAAAAAAAGTTAAAGAAAGAATGCAAGATCAGAAGACGTGGAGAGACCTCGCCCATAGAATTGCTAATTGTCGGACTCACCAGAATGGATAACATCACCGCCATCATCATCTCAACACCTGCTTCCACATGTGTTACATGTACATACACAGAGCTGTAGCCAAGTTACCCCTGGGGGTAGGAACGCACTCTCAGTCCCTTTTCTAAGCAATAACCCTTTAAACTATTCTGGTTTAAAGTTTCCCTCCACTGCACAATACCTTCTCCCCAATCACTTAGAAATGGAATAGTAGACTCTTTGGATAATATGGACACAAGGACACTTGTATTTTGCACATATTTGCCCTTTGTGTTATGAATAATTGTACAACATAAAGTAAACCAATAATTTTTATTAGGAGCATCCTCAGTGTCTGGAAAGGAGTAGTGATGGGAGCACTCTGCATGATGTTGTGCCGATGATATCATTACAGGTCATAAAGAAAAGGACTTCTCTGACCATTCATCATGTTTCCTTCTCCCTGTTGCTACAGCACCTGAGAAGTTGCCAACTGCTGAAGCATCAATTTCTCCATGTGTTCTCTTGGGTTTAGCATCTTCCCCCCTGCACAAGTGGACCTTTGCTAAAGACTGAACAGTCTTCTGAATTCTTCCAATTTTTTTTTTAATCGGTGTAAATATTAGGCAAAAACATTTTGGAGAAACGAAGAGGGGATAAAATTATGTGTCAAAGTTCAGGCCACGAACTTTAAGATGAATTCTTGCAGGCCTTACTGTGAACAAGTTCTGCCACACCACAATTATTTCAACTTGTACTCAAGGAACTGCGAAGAAAGCAAGTCGCAGTGACCCTGAGTAAATCTTACTTAGTGGAATTCAGGAGTGTGTGTGTGTGTGTGTAGGGGAGTGAATTTTCAAATTAGCAGAAAACAAAACGAAAAACAACGTCCTCCAAATAACTTTTTTGTTTTTCAATAAGTTTCCAGAGGAGTTTGTATTTGTTCATCTCTGCCTACAGCTCCTCTGCCATGGAGCAGTGCTTGAAGCTAAGGAGGTAAAACCATGTTTGCTGGATATAACCTGGAACTGGAGTTTAAGCCAATGGTATTGAACAATATATCCTCTAGATAAACAGAACTGTGATGCATAAATGGTATATTTTTCTGCATGAGGTATAGATTTCAGGTTGTGTTTAGGCAGTTTCAACAGTGAAACTCTCAGGACTAAGGGAGATGTGGCATTGTCCTAAAGATCAGTAGAGCTTTTAATTTGACTATAGGTAGTCCTCAAGTTGTGACAATAATTAAACCTTCAATTAATTGGTGTTAAGAAGGTCATCATGTGATCATCACCTAATTTTATCATCTTTTTTTTGTGGCAGTCATCAAACAAATCCCACAGTCATTAAGCAAACCCATTGTTCACTATGGGGCATTTTTTGATGGAAATTGGAAGTAAATGCTGGTTTGTGGCAGAGCCATAACCTGTCATCATATGACCTCGGGATGCTGCAAATGGCCATAAGTGCAAGCTGGTTGCCAAGCACCCAAAATATGATCATGTGACCATAGGAGAAGGCCGACCATTGGAACTTTGAATGCTGGTCATACATATCTTTTTCATGATCTATCCCAAACTTTGAATGGCCACTCAGCAACCAATTATAAGTCGAGAACTATCAGGTACCAGCAGAAAAATGCCAATGATATTAAGGACACGGAGAAGGAAACAGAGTGATGGGAGGATCAAATTAGCCATTTAGCCAGAGGTGGTTTTCAGCAGGTTCTGAGCAGTTCTGGCAGCAGAAATTTTGAGTAGTTCAGAGAACTAGCAAATATCACCTGCGACTGTCCCGAGTCCCAGCTGATCGGCTGGGTCTTCTTTGGTTGCCCTGCACAGGAGAACAGAGCTGGAAAGCAGGTTAGTGGGGTGGGAGGAATGGGATTTTGCAGTACCCTTCCCCTGCCACACCCACCAAGCCACACCACTCCCACCAAGCCACGCCCACAGAACCAGTAGTAAATTTTTTTGAATCCCCCCCACTGCATTTAGCCCAAATTTAAAGAACGTATCTAATAAGGATGGAATATAGACTGTATGAACAGAATCATATTCTGTAAAACTCTTGTGGATGGGAAGATTTGTCCCCTTGTTTGTCACCTACCTCTGAAAAATGGAGAAATTCAGAGTAGTCGGGAACTCCAAAGAAGAAGTCAACCTTCTGCTGCCTTCTCTTTCTCCATTAAAGAAGTTCTAATAGAATGCAAGGATTTCTTTTCCTGGATACAATCTTTTAGCAATTGCTTTGGGTCTGTTGAACCCTGTTCCTGAAAAGCACGGCCTTCTCCGGCGCTCCTGCTACAGCACTGACGGAAAGCTTGTCGCTCTTCCAAAGGTTCTAATCACCCACGATTATAATCATAGTCACGTTAATTCGTAACTTAAGGATATGTCTTGGAAGCAGGGGCCTCATCACTCACAGAGATGCCATCTTCTTGGCTGGCTAACTGGTAGCCATATGGTACTCTACAGGTTTGGTTTATTATATATGGGCTGCTCTCTAAATTCTTACCAGGGTACCAAACACACTTTGTGTGTGTGTGTGTGTGTGTGCACGCACGTTTAAAGTAATATATAGCAGCACTGAACACAGATTTCAAAACAGTTTGCTGGGGGTGAGTGGGTGGAGAAGCTATTTCAGAAAGCTATAGAAAGGGGCTTTGTTTAAAGCAGACAGCCTGATCCACAGCAAGGCACAATTCCTTCCCCACTTTTTTCTCTTCCTCATTTTGACTTGAAAAGATTTGTGGAACTTTCAAAGCTTCCATATTCTGGGTGGAATTTTGATAGAAACACACAAAAGCCTTCTGCAATAAAATGCTTATTTAGCTGGGAAGTTTTTTAACCTCGAGAATGCCCAGCCTTTCACTTAAGACTCAAACAAGTGAAAATACTCCTGTTAAATTTTGGTCTGGAACCAGCAGATGCTCATCTACAAATCTAATTCATCCCTTAATCCATTGTCCCTTGAAAAAAAATGGTTCCATTCATTTCTGCCTTTAAAAATTGTTTGTATGTTGCCCAAAGTAATTTCTTGCGTGATGGGAAGCTATATAAATTTGATAAATAAATACATATAAAAATATTGCTCTAGACTACAGGTAGTGCTCAACTTACAACAGTTCACTCAGTGACTGTTTGAAGTTACACTGGCACTGAAAAAAGTGACTTATGACCATTTCTTGCACTTATGAATGTTGCAGCATCCCCATGGTCACGTGATTACATTTGGATGCTTGACAATTGACTCATAATTATGATGATTACAGTGCCCCAGGGTCTTGTGATCATCTTTTGCAACCTTCTGACAAGCAAAATCAATGGGGAAACCAGCTTGTTAACAACCCTGTTACAGCTGCAGTGACTCACTTAACAAATGCGTCAAGAAAAGCGTAAAATTCACTTAACAAATTTGGCACTTAGCAACATAAATTTTGGGTTCAATTGTGGTCATATGTTGAGGACTATCTGTATATTTTTCTTGAATCAGCTGGAAAAACCAATTTTCATTAGTTTAGTAATTGGGTAAGATTCAAATATGAAAATATTAATTATGAATTTAAACATCAGTTAGTTCTGTGAATACTCCCTATCAGGG
This sequence comes from Naja naja, assembly GCA_009733165.1. NCBI lineage: Eukaryota > Metazoa > Chordata > Lepidosauria > Squamata > Elapidae > Naja > Naja naja. Next base: position 213,100,166 of record CM019148.1, read on the forward strand.
ATGGGATCCGACCGGTGTAACTACTGGTTCGGTGATTTATGATTTGCTGCGCACGTGTGTAAACCGTCATCAGCTTGCTGCCTGGACAGCTGAACAACGCTGTGCATGGGTGCGCAGCAGTTGAAAAAGCACTTTTTTTCCTGCTTTTTCAACCTCAGCTGTGCTGCGCAAAGTAGCTGAGACTGAAAAAGCAGGAAATAAAGGACAGGTAAGAGCCTGGGCAGGCAGGTGGGCCAAAACAGCAGGAGACATAGAACCGGTTCTACGTCTGCTGCTCTTCAGAGCTACTGGTTGTACAGAGCTGGACAGAACCGGTAGAATCCCACCCCTGCTCCCTATGTAGCCATGCAAGTAAAATTAAATCAATCCAGACTTCCTCCAACTGTTCTTTTCTAAAAGTAAATTGATTAAGCTGTTTCTTCTGGTGTGATGAAAATTACATAAAAGTGTGGAGAAGCTTTATTAATGATAAAATTATTCCAGTGTCTTCTTCCATAATCTTCCATGCTCTTTGCTTAAATCTGGTTCTGAATTAAAGCAGAACCAGATACATAGATATACATCTATACTCTGAGCATGTAAATTATTGGCCCAAATTCAGAGAAGCTGGATTTGCTCAACGTATTAAATTAGAAAAAAAAACAACCAGCTTAACATGAGCCAGGTTTAGCATGTTATAGAAATGCACTTGCTAGTTGTAACATATAACCATGAGAGTTAAGGGGACTGGAGGCTAAAATATATAAAGAACAGTTGCAGGAACTGGGTATGTCCAGTTTAATGAAAAGAAGGACTAGGGGAGACATGATAGCAGTGTTCCAATATCTCAGGGGCTGCCACAAAGAAGAGGAAGTCAAGCTATTCTCCAAAGCACCAGAGGTCAGGACAAGAAGCCATGGGTGGAAACTAATCAAGGAGAGAAGCAACCTAGAACTAAGGAGAAATTTTCTGACAGTGAGAACAATTAATCGGTGGAACAACTTGTCTCCAGAAGTTGTGAATGCTCCAACACTGGAAGTTTTTAAGAAGAGATTGGACAAACATTTGTCTGAAATGATATAGTGCTTGCTGCCTGAGCAAAGGGGTCCGAATAAAAGACATCCCAGGTCTCTTACAACTTTCTGTTCTGTTCTAAAAACCTAAACACACTTCACTTGCACATTGACATCCGTGCAGATCACAATGACACCCAAGTGATGATAGGTGCAAGATTACATCACGTTAATGTTGTGATTAAGTGTACTTGTGTCGAAACATTTGAAGCAAGTGTAGAAATCATAGTTTTGCGATGACATCCTCCCATATATGTTTCATATCCCTTCGCAGACAACCAGCTTTCTCTGTCCTCCAATCACCCAATGCTTTTCTTTCCTAGGTTGATCTTTGTGATACATGTTTCATATGACTTGTACACACACACACACACACAAGGCAGGCTGTGGCAACTGCTTTTTTTGGAAAACTGCAAACAGCACAAAAAGTGGATTGTAGTCATGACACAGTGGGAAGGCCCCTGACCTGGGTCCTATTTTTAAATGCTTTTTGTGATTTGGTTACTACTAGTAGTACTACTACATTCACGTTGGAAGCACCTACCACGACACTTCCAGGTTGAAAGGATTAGCTGGTGATGCCGCCATTGCCCAGGGGATGCCCAAGGGAGCTCCTTTCATGTCCGTATTATTTTCCCACCAAAGTGGTACCTATTTATCTACTTGCATTTGCATGTTTTTGAACTGCTAGGTTGGCAGGAGCTGAGGCAAGTAACGGGAGCTCATTACGTCATGCAGCTCATGCTCACAGGTTTCGAACTGCCAAGCTGCCCACTTCTCAGTGGTCTTCTGACTCAGTGTCCTACCCCTGGTAAGCCACTAACCTGTGGTTTGGTTAATCTACAAGTGACACGAGCAATTGTTACCTTGGAAGGGTTTGTATCCTGAAAGATGGAATAAAAGTAACTCAGATAATTAATAAAGTTTTCCCTTGCATCTTAAGAACAATGGCTTAGACTAACTTTATTGTCACTTTGACTATACACTAATCAGCATACATTAAAATGAAATCTCTTTGCATACAGCTCTCCACTTCTAATATCCACTACATAAACATGAATAAATGAATAAATAAATAAATAAATAAATACAAAGTTATGCATATACCCACATATATTGTATGACACGGAAAAACAATACAGCCTAGTTCAGATGTATGACAAAAGTTACCAGATTTAAACAAAAAGTCACGGAATCATCAATGTTTCATTCTGATCAATGAGACAACAAGACCAGTGAAGGCTTTTGAAGCAGGTTAGAGCTTAGCATTTCTCACTCAGATGCAGTTGGATTTTTACCTTTAATGCATAATCATTGTGTTGCTGTGTGCTCTCTAACTGGCTGTGTGGCACAATAACACCTACATCTAACATTGGACAAGAGATCTTCTAAACATACTGGTCATGTTTACTTCCCTCTCCATTCCCCCAAGGAATCTAGGGAGGGATCCCCAAATATTTGAAATTCAAGATGTTTGCAGAGAAATAACAGCACCTATTTGTGCACCCTTCAAAATAGATCTTTTCTTCAGCATCTTATGAAGAAGTGCCATGGAACACCTAGAGCTTGGATAACAGAAAGGCTAGTTTTCATGCCCTGAGATGTATCTCCCTGTCCATAATGTGAACAATTTACCTGAAAATGATGTTGGTGCGCCTGATACGTACCAGGAAAGAGAGGGAACTGTAACTTCTTACGGCTGAGCTGGATCTCCAGGAAAAGTCCCTTGAAATTTTTTTTTTTTTTAAATATCTCGGCTTCATAATTCAGTGCAAGTCTAGAAGCATCTTCTGGGGAACTGTCAGAGCAATGCCACAAAGGGACAGAGCTTGTGGCACTATGTTGTAATGGCGCTTTTGGTATTCTGACAAAAACAGTGTGAACTTGTGGGTGCTGCTGGCAGGGCTTGTTTTTCAATATCCCGCAAGGTGTCTCTTTTTATATAACTGGCTTCTGTTTCTACCTCACTCTTAGACTATTTTATAATTTCTTCAGGCTTTCCATTCTTGGCATTTTTAAGATTACCTCTGCTTCATAGAGTGGTTAAGGCTGCTCCTTTTGGGTTGCATGACAGCCTCTCTGTCATTTTGCCATTTTCGTGGTGGTTCATGCTTTCTGATCTGGAAAAAAAGAGAGAAAGAAGAAGCACAAGAGGTTTTATTCTTACTTTCCTTAAAAAGCTTTCCCTCTTTTTATTTGAAATGTGGGAAGTTGGGAAGGCTTTATGAAATATGGTGGACTATGAAAGACTAGCCTGTTCCACTTTTGGATTTTTTTTCCTTTGGAAACAAAGTCATGAACAATGAATGCTTTTAAATTAATTTGAATAAGAGGTTTCAGGAAAAAAAACCCTGTAAGGTTTAAAGTGTTGGAACTATGCAACTGTTTTGTGTGATTCTAAATGTACTTTCCCTTTTCTAATAGAGTTGACTTGTTGAATATGTCAATGCACGGAATTGAAAAACAACAATATTGTCCTTGTATTCATAGTTTAAATATATATCTCCCTGTGAAATGTTTAGGATCAGAATGTGAATACATATTGTCATCATGTCACTCGCTAATCTAACAAATAATATGAATGTGCTACTAATAATCTTACAAAACTGATATATTCTGAGATACTAGAATTTTTATTTCCTTTTAAACCTGAATTTTTAGAAAGAAATGTCCTAACAGAAGTTACAATTAATCTGAATAAAGCTGGGGGGGAGAATGGATATTACAAGTAAAGGAAGGTGCGAGACTGACTTCTGTCATGAGAAAAATTGGTGAAGTATTCAACATTTTGATAGCCCATGGAACTAAGCCACTCTGGAATTCCATGGTAGCAATGTAAAACGTGTTGACTCACAATCCCTATCCTTACACGTGTAAACAGGTTGGGATTATGTTTGATTCTTCATGGTTCATAGATACGAGTAATTAAAAATAAAGTCTCATTGGCCCATACATTCTAGTCACTGGTGGGATTCAAAAATTTTTACTACTGGTTCTGTGGGCGTGGCTTGGTGGGTATGGCTTGCTCGGCGTGGTATGGCTTGGTGGGCGTGGCAGGGGAAGGATACTGTAAAATCTCCATTCCCTCCCCACCCCACTAACCTGCTTTCCAGCTCCGTTCCCCTGTGCAGGGCAACAAAAGAAGACCCAGCCGATCAGCTGGGACTTGGGAGGCAGAGAATAGATGGGGGCGGGGCCAGTTAGAGGGGGCATTTGCCAGTTCTCTGAACGACGCAAAATTTCTGCTACTGGTTCTCCAGAACTGGTCAGAACCTGCTGAATACCACCTCTGGTTCTAGTGCTTTAGATTTTGGTATGGCGAACTTAAATTAAAAACAGGTTCTCTGAAAGTACTATGCATAAGATGGACTTGTGCAAATGGGTGTGAAGGCAGAAATGGAATTTAAGAGCGGGAAAGGTTCTAGTAATAATGACTGATATGGACAGGTTTGTGGGAGAATCATGGTGATTCGTGTAATTCAGAAAGAATGCAGCACAATAAGGATTGGCTTCTTTGTGAGTACACGCTTCATGGAATGGGCTATGCAGCAAGACAAAATACCTCTGAAGGATGCTTTAAAGAAGGAAAGTTCAGCCACTCCAGTGAATTCAATTGTCCTTTATGCTGCATCAAGCAAATCCACCTTGAAAAAGCATTTAATTTTTGCATCCTGCTTGCCATCTCTAACAAGAGGATTTCCCTTTTTCCTACATGTTATTCTACAAACCAAAATACATCTCCAGTTGGTATTTTCATACAATGATGGCACAACCCTGAGGCACTTAGGCAGACATCTTAATTATTGTATAGGAAAGCTTTATATGCCTACAATAATTTCAGAAGGTGCTCTTTCCTACTATAGAACCCAGGAAAATAGTCAGAAGATCTATCTAATAGCCTCTGGCATTCAGATGTTCTTTCTCCCCTCCATATTATTCAACATTAATTTCCCCCCTCCCCCAAGACTATTTCATTGGGTGAAACCAGGCTTAATAGTGAGAGAGATCTTGGAGTCTCAGTGGACAATCAAATAAATATGAGTTAACAGTGTGCAGCAGCAACCAAAAAAGCCAATGCAATCCTAAATTGCAGTAACAGAGGGATACAATCAAGATCAAGTGAGGTACTAATACCACTCAATAAAACTTTAGTAAGACCACACCTAGAACACTGCATCCAATTTTGATCACCACACTATAAAAATGATATTGAGACTCTAGAAAGAGTGCAGAGAAGAACAACCAGATGATTAGGGGACTGGAGGCTAAAACATACAATGAACAGTTGCAGGAACTGGACATGGATAGTCTAGTAAAGAGAAGGACCAGGGGAGACATGATAGCAGTGTTCCAATATTTGAGGGACTGCCACAGTGAGGAGGGGGTCAAGCTATTTTCCAAAGCACCTGTAGGCCAGACAAGGAATAATGGATGGAAACCAGTGGTGGGATTCAAAAAATTTAATACCAGTTCTGTGAGCATGGCTTAGTGGGTGTGGCTTGGTGGGCATGGCAGGGGAAGGATACTGTAAAATCTCCATTCCCACCTCACTCCAGGATACTGCAAAATCTCCATTCCTACCCCACTCTTGGGGGAAGGTTACTGCAAAATCCCATTCCCTCCCCACCCCACTAACCTGCTTTCCAGCTCTGTTCTCCTGTGCAGGGCAAGCTGGGACTCGGGAGGCAGAAAATAGATGGGGGCGGGGCCAGTCAGAGGTGGTATTCCGAGCTACTTAAAATTTCCGCTAGTGGTTCTCTGAACTACTCAAAATTTCCACTACCGGTTCTCCAGAACTGGTCAGAACCTGCTGAATACCACCTCTGATGGAAACTCAACAAGGAGAGATTCAACCTGGAAATAAGGATAAATTTTCTGACAATCAACCAATGGAAGAGCTTGCCTTCAGAAGTTGTGGGAGCTTCATCACTGGCGGCTTTCAAGAAGAGATTGGACTGCCATTTGTCAGAAACGGTGTAGGGTCTTCTGCTTGGGTGGGGGATTGGACTAGATGACCTACAAGGTCCGTTTCAACTCTGTTAATCTGTTAAATCTCTTTAGCACATATAGAAAATGTTAGTAGGAAACAGAAAAGAAATCTTCAATGTGCATAAATTATAAAGCATCTATATAAGGATTCCAAAGGCACATCTGATTGACTTCCTGACTGTGTATGTTCATTTAGCACACACACTCAGGCTTTTTGAACAAACCACAACACATAGTTTGTCACAACTGCAACAGTTTTCTCATATTCTCCTTCCTTTAAGCTATGAGGAATGGAAATTATCTTTGGGGAAAAAATTTCCTATTTTGCTGCTGCTTCTTTTTTTTCCCCCATTCTGACCCTAGGTTACAAAACAGAAGTATATGGTCAAGATCAAGAGAACGCCACGTGCCTCTTGTTTCTGCATTGCTCCAATTACATCTAGAATACTGTATTCATTTTGGGGCACCATGTCTTAGGAAACACAGCAAAGTTAAAAAAAAAAAGAATGATGGACTGCTTGCATGAAGACACGTGAGCTGTAGGTGTATGCCACAATGAAGCTGTCAACTGGACAAAATGGCAGATATAATGTAAAAATGGGACCCTGCAATACAAATGGGAATAACACAAAGAACAACAACAAGAAGATTTTAAGAAGCACAGTGACAAAATAAAGAACATTCAGAGCAGAGCAATCAAAATGATAAGCAGGCTGGAAGGTAAATGTTATGAAGAATGGTTGGAGGAGTTAGAGATGTTACAGCCTGGAGAAATACTGTTATGCAGGGAGATGTGATAGCTGTCTTCAAGTATTTGATGTAGAAAGACAGAACGCAACTGTTCAGGGTTCCAGAAAACAAGACAAGGAAAAATGGGTTTTAATTACAAGGAATTAGATTTCAATTGGACTTTGAAATGAATTCCTAATGGAAAGAGCTGTTCAACGATGGACCAGACTGTCTTGGGAAGTGCTGAATTCCCTTTGCTGAAAGTTAAATTTAAACAGAAGCTGAATGTCCATCTGTCAGGGATGCTGGAGTAGCAATTCCTGCACTTGTTAGAGGGTTAGGCTAGATGCTCTCCAGGGTACCTTCTAACATTTGAATTCTGTGATTTGAAAATGTGATGCCATTCTTTGTAGCTAATCCTATTGACAGCAGTAGCATCACTGATCACAGGGAGTGATCCTGCCTCCCCAGTTTTCACTCCTGGGTTGTGCTTTGCCTTAACACTTTGAAATAAGATCCTGACACCTGTGCTGCTCCCGTCTGCACTAAAACATATTTAATTCAAGCCCACTTTTTCCTCCCTCTCTGCTCCACAACAAGCATCTTGCAGGCTGGCCATTTTAACCAAGGCACTAAGGGCTATTTCAATTTGACTACAGCAGTTTTCTGCCAAATGGCTACACTAACTTACCTTGTGCACATTACCTACCAGAAATCCCAGGGATGATGATAGTGTTCCGTCAACTAGCCTGCACATCGATATGGAGGTTATTTGACTTGAAATTGGATTCTACTCTACCTTGATCTGTTGTATAAATGGAGAAGCCTGTTTGGAGGAAATGCTGCTAAAGTTTCTGAACAATTTCTTGGTACCCCTTCTAGAGTTTGCCTCCTGATTTGCTATGACTTTTCCATTCCAGGTGCCGATCGTCATGATAAATATTCAGAGGGCAAAGTAAAATGCTTCTCAAATGAAAAGAGAAGCGTAACTCAAATTATCCCTTGCATGATTTTCTTTTCTGATACTTGTTAAGTGAGGGCTGCACAGTTTTGTACCCAGCTCTCTTTTTGACCTTTACTTTAAATTATTTAAGACTTAGATCAGGAGTACAGAGTAAAAGGAATATGCTGAATACAAACCTGTGTTTTTAACAAAAAAGACAGGGAAGAGAACTTTCCTAACTTCTCAATTTATATTAATCTCCAAAAGGTCCCTTTCTAACAAAATAAGAACAGCTTAAATACTGCAAAGCTTCAGCAGAAACTCTGCCTCCTGTCTAAAGACCCTTTCAAGATGAGCAATATGCTAAGAGCGGGTGGAAAACAGGAAAACCACACTGGTAGCACTTCATTGCAGAGCAGATTGAATTGTCAACACTGTGATTGAGAAAGGAAAGAAAAACACCCTTCTGATCCACATAAAAGGCTTCTTTGTGCAGCTCTCATAAACACAAGGACTTATTCTGAAACAGATCAGGATATAGAAAGTGCCCCCACCTTCAAAATCAAAGGTAGATTCTATAAAATTCCTTCCACCACTCTGCCCAGCTGCAAATGAGAGATTCATTGTAAAATCCTCTTTTTTAAACATTTGTAAAAAAAACTTTTGTTACACTTAAACAAAAAAAACCAACAAATTTTTCTGTACACTTTGTTTTCTTCTTCCATTAGAACTATTAACAATTATTATTTTTATAGCATGAATTGCATATATATATATATATATATATATATATATATATATATATTCATAGATTTTCACGGGTAAGTATGGGTAGTAGGTCTTGTTGTGGACGAATCTCATCCGTCATCTTCAGGCTGGTGTCTTCAGCTTCCTGGGAGAAGTGTGTGATAGTGGCTGTTTTCCCTTTTAAACTCAGAGTTGGCTGTGTTACTTCTTGATTGGTTGATGGAGTTGATGTATGCAGATTGGTTGGCTTTTCATACTGTGTGGCTGAGCTTTGTGTAGGTACAACCTGGGTAATGGGCTGTGTGATGACCTTCTGAGTCCCAGGATGTCACAACCATAGAACTCAGAAGGTCATCACACAGCCCATTACCCAGGTCATTACAACACAAAAGGCTGAGAGACACACAGCCAGTACCTCAGCCACACAGGGTCTTATGAAAAAGCCAACCAATCTGCATACATCAACTCCATCAACCAATCAAGAAGTAACAACACAGCCAACTTTGGAGTTTAAAAGGGAAAAACAGCCACTATCACACCCTTCTCCTAGAAGATCGAAGCTGAAGACACCAGCCTGAAGATGACGGATGATTTCGTCAAACATTGCCAAGATACTCAATCTTACATGGGACAAGACCCAAATACACCAAGACATATACATACATACATATATATATATATATATATATATATATACACACATACACACATACATACATACACATACATACATACAGCTGAAAGGTGAAGAATGAGCTGGGAAAATACAGTGGCAGAATCTGTCCCTTACAGATTGGCCATGTGATGCATTCAAAGCTAGTTTTAAAGGCTTCAGCTCCAAGGATTTAGGATTTTTGCCCTGGAATAAGGTATACAAAATCTTATAAGGGGTTGGCATCTAAGGTCAAACTGTATCCCTTACATGACACACTCTTTTGAAAATGATTGTTCTGATGCCTGGCAGTCATCTTTTGACAAATTCCACAGTTGGAAAAGGGTGGTTTTTTTAAAAAAAAGAAAAGAAAAAGAAAAAAGGAGAGATATTTTGAACTTCTATTGTGTGCTCATTTCTAAAGTGCAAAAAGCAAAATCTGCAGACGAACACGTTTTAGGGAGGTTTGTTTCATAGGAGAAGAGTGATATGGTTGATTTATTGAAAAGGTTGGTTTATTTAAAGGAATATATCAAAAGTACTACCTTCAAGCTCAGTTTTAAAACTTAGCAAGTCATGGAAATTTTAAAATGTATGAAATAAATATGATGAGTTGTATCCAATGTAACATCCTCCAGCAGTGGAAGATTTAGGTTGACAAAAAAAAGAAGAGGTGAGCTTCTTTTCATGTCACAGCTCCTATGGCCTTCTGCCATCTGTACAGAAGAGAGAATTGTCCAGAGGAAAACTTCCCCCCTTTTCAATCAGAATAGAGCTGGAAAGGACCTTAGAGGTCTTCTAGTCCAATCCCCTACTGAAGCAAGATACCTTATACTCAGGGGTGGGATTCTATCAGTTCGCACCTATTCACTAGAACCGGTTGTTAACATTCTAAGCAGTTCGGAGAACCAGTTGTTAGAAGAAATTACTGGCCTAATCCTGTAAGGAAGGCAGGAAGGAAACATTCTGGTGTTGCTTACAGAAACTGCCTCTCCGTTAACCCTTATTACATTCTTGGCAGGACTAGACTTCCTGTCTCAGGAACGTCTCTGGAGTTTTTTCCCCCCTCCTTTGCTGGTATTTTGCTTGTGTGGAGTGACCATTCAAAGTTACAATGGCACTGAAAAAGTGACTTATGACCCTTTTCACACTTACGACTGTTGCAGCATCCCCACAGTCATGAAAGGCCAGGCAAGGAGATGCGTGCCTCGATGTGAGTATTATTGAGTTGGCCACACCCAGCCAATAACTTGACCACCAAGCCATGTCCACCCAGTCACATGACCACCAAGCCACGCCCACCACTTAAGCCGTGCCCACAGAACCGGTTGTTAAAAATTTGCACCCTACCCCTGCTTATACTTTTCTTGTGCAGACCAGTGTCTTCCATGAAGTATTTGTTGGATATCATCTTCGTCCACTATATAATGCAAAGTATTACAATGCATTCCATGAAAAGTATTAACTAGATTTCTGTTTTGCAAAATTTGACACTATTGTGTGACTGTGACCTTAAAAGATTTTTATGGATAACAAATAGCAGGATTATTTCAATGTTGTTTTGCAGCATACAATTAGTTGTGCTAGCAGAAACTCCGCCCCCTCCCCTTTTGTATATGGCATCAGACTGTTAACTTTCAAGTTAGTGTAACTGTTAACACTGTGCAACCTGAAAATGAAAGCATGTTCAGACATTTATCAGGCTGCTGTTGATATTAGAAATAAGTAACTTATCACTTGCTGCATTTAATTTGTTCTTCAGACGGCTAAGTATATTAAATTGCAAGCTTATGTTTTTCTAAATTCTGAGTTTTACATTATTGGGGAAGGACTATCGCAATCTTTTTTTCTAAATACTCCTTTTGCCCTTTATATTTATGGTACCAATTACATTGCAGCTACAATATCCTCTCCTTGTTTCTAGCAGAAGAACATTTGTTTCCCATATTGCATAGTAAAAAGAAGTTCAAAAGTCACCTTGCCAAAATCCTCAGAAGATGATAGAAAAAGACTAGAAAGCTTTTTTTCTCATAGACAGGAGAAAAGCAGGCAAAACAGAAATCTTAGAACTTCAAGCCAGGTATGGAAAGAAGGAAGGAAGGAAGGAAGGAAGGAAGGAAGGAAGGAAGGAAGGAAGGAAGGAAGGAAGGAAGGAGCAAGGGAGGAAGGAGGGAGGGAGGCTTCTTCCTAGCATGTGTGTGCATTTATTTATATGTATAGATGAAAATCCAGAAATCATTTATGTTATTTAAATAAAATAGAATCTCAACACCTTAGTAGTGACTGTAATAAGGTGAACTGCATGTGTGCTCAGTCTGTTCTCTAAGTCTTACTTTGAGGAGGACCTTTAAGATCCTTCTTCCTTCCATAGAGGATTCTTTACCTTTATCCCCCATTTAACTAGAGGACTGCCTCAACTGGAGAACTCTCCAGCAAAGCAGAACATAAGGCCACTCCAAGATCATCCAACCTAATAGCCTGCTTGTGAATGAAACCCCTTTAAGAAATAAACATCTCCTAGGTAAGCCAAGATTAAAATTACTTTGCTAATGAGTACACTATAGGATAGGGTGGATTGACAAGATTGGATAGGGTAGGATGGGATGGGGAAGGGGAAGGAGGAAAGGAGAGGGGAGGGGAGAGGACAAGAAGGAAAGGAAAGGGGAGGGGAGGGAAGATGAGAGGAACAGACAAGAAAGGAAAGGAGAGAAGAGGAGAGGAGAGGAAATAGTTTCAGTGGCATGGACCCAATTATGAAACTTGGTACACTCCCCACTTGCCCCCACTGTAAACTATAATCAAAGCTATGCTTGTTCATTCAGGCATTTGTAGGAGAATAATTATTCCAGGACTAAGCTGTCTTTCAAACCTCCTTAAAATAAACTTTGTTTAATTTGTTGTATTTTTATAGTTGTATTGTTTTTTTTTTATGGTTGATTATTAATTGTTTTCTTGAATGGTTTTTATTGAAGATTATTCAGTTAGATTGCAGAGCACTCTGGATTCCTTTGAGAGGAAGTGCAGTATTACTGTGATTATCATCACTAATAATAATAACAGCTTTTCTTTTTTACAGTGAAAATTAAATATAATAAGCTGTGGTAATTTAAGATTTGAGAAGCAACCAAAAATTAAACCTGGAAATAAGTAATCTAAGCAAGAGAAGCTGTCTGAAAGGCAGATAACAAAAGTCTTTGTTAAGTAAGGACATCAGAATCAAAAATAATAATAAAGGATTTTAAGACAGGCAGATAACAAAGACTTTTGTTATCTGCCTGTCTTAAAATCCTTTATTATTATTTTTTATTCTGATGTCCTTACTTAACACATATTCCCTGGTCTCAGGTGCCATGACAGTGACAGTTCTCTGCCCTCCTTCACCTTCTGTTGTTTCTCTCCATTGCCAGAAACATTTTTCAAGCTTTCTTTTATCTTCATTTGAAATACATGAAGTAGAATACCGGTTCCATTTTAGCACTCAAGAAAATGCTCAGAGGTGAATTAAATAACCAGCCATCTGTGCCCACTTATGGAATGAGGCAGTGTTTTTCCACCCTATATTGAGACACGATAGGTGAATCACAATCTCCAATTAACCCCTTCAGTATAAAAATTAAAATGTATGGATAGTTGAATATTAAGGAATCAATTAAAATAAATATTGGTATACTTCAACATTTGGGTGTATCTGTGCATATTTAATTCTATCTATCTATCTATCTATCTATCTATCTATCTATCTATCTATCACATCTCTCTCTAGTTATCTATTCATTTCTCCTCCCTCCCTCCAAATACATGCACACACACATATTAATTCACCCACACATTTATATTTGTTTGTTGTTAATATGCTTTACTCAAATGACATACTGAATAGAATTTAAAAAAATATTCCCCCTTCCAAAATTCCTGGCATGATCAAACAATAGTTACACATGAGCAAATCAGGAAAACCAGTTAAAAATAGTGGAAAGGACACACACACACACACACACACACACACCAATCTTCAGACCTTGCACAACAAATTTAGATAAGGAGGTGATAAAAACAAAGACCTTTTGAGACACTGTTTCATAAAGAGACATCACAAAATAAGGCCTTTTAAAATATCCCATCAGTGTATCTCAGTTAGTAGAAGAATCACAAAGACCTTACAGTGAAAACTGGGCCATATGCAAAGAAATAGCCCCTGAGGTTCTACGCTGTTCAGGGCTTTGAAAGCTGATGGCCACATCTTAAAATAATCCAGATTCCATATCACCTGTCTGCTGTCTCCAAAAAAATTTTTTGCTTCAGTATTCTGAATCCCTTGAAATTCCTAGATTGTCCTCCTAAGCAGTTCTAGATAATGTGCATCATAAGCTAAAGATGACTAGGAAACCCAGTTTGGTTTAGTGGTGGAGGCACTGGGCTACAAACCAGGAGGTTATGACTTATAGTCCCACCTCAGGCATGAAGCCAGCTGGCTGATTTTGGATCAGTCACTCTCTCTCAGCCTTCGGAAGGAAACAGCGGCAAACCCCTTCCAAAATCTTGCCAAGAAAATTCCAGATACTCCTCACTATAGGCTTTCTCAAAGGTGCTTTGCAAAGTGCTGGAGCATATATGAGATACCTTATTTTAAATTATTAAAGCAGCAGGTGCCCAAAAATTAGGGCCAAAGTCTATCACTCAGAGTCCTCCAGTCATCAGTAGCACTGCAAAAAACAAAATGTCCTTTTGAAAGAGACTCAAGTCAAAAATTGCAGGTGACATAGGCAGGAGTGGGTTGCTATTGGCTCAGACCAGTTTGGGCGAATCCGAACCCTTAGTTCTGGCAATCAGTTGGCCCTGCCCACCCACTCCTACCCTAGTCTGTCCTATATTTCCATGTCTGGCAGCCCAACTGATTCACGCAGCACGGCGGATTGCCACGCCTCAGCTATTTTACTCACCAGGGCTGCAGTAGAAAGTATGTTTTAGAGCTGAAAATAGGCAATTTTAAAGCACTGCGCATGTGCTCACCAAACCAGTTGTTACACTGGTTGAATCCCAGCACTGGACATAGGGAGTATTCTTTTTAATTGTTCATTCATTTAACGTCACTCTAAGCTTACTGTATGTGCTGATATTGCCCACTCCTTTGTCTTGGCCCACCATTTTTATTTAATTGTCCTTCAGCCTCTGGCTGCTACTCTAAACTAAGGACCTTCAAAAGTCTTCAAATCCGCCAAAGTTGCACACCCCACAATATGCTGCTGCTGAACCTAAACCATGTCTTTCAATGTTATCACTTCCTCTCCCCATGACTGCCTCCATCTTTTCTGCATTATGCTTACATGTGTTACACTTTCATCAACTTCTGAAACAGGTCCAAAACTTTATTTATTACTTCAACTACCTTCTGGGAATAATCTCTATTATAAAGGTCCCAGGTTTGTATCAATAACATTGGATAAGCAGCATTATTTTTATTTATTTTTACCACAATTCGTACAGAGCCCACTTTCTGAGATCCTGAGTAAGTAGTACATGTTTTAACAGCTTTGGTGTCACTTTAACCCCAAATTTTCCATGAGAACTTTATCATGTTGAGAATGATGTCGCACAGTTTGTCTCAGAGTCCAAAAGAAATGTCCTTGGGATTTTGAGGACAGCTAAGCTCTTTATTCAAACGAAATAAAAATCCCAAAGGAAGTTTTTACCAAACCTTTTCTTCAATTTCCTCCTTCCTACAAGATTGATTATGTATTGAGGGTGGGGTTGACATGTCCTATTTAAAATATTGAACATTTTTAGATCTGAATATTTTTGTGGCACTCCATTATTTGTTCCCTGTTTCTTGCCTTTAAGAAGGCCCTAATAAAAAAATAATAATATCCCAGTTGGATCCAAAGCAGGGGTGAAATTCAGCCACCTCGCACCACCTTGGGAGAGGTGGTAGGGATGATTTGAATCTGTTCAGAGAGGTGATAGGGACAATTTGAATCGGCTGGCCCCACCCACCTTCTTCCTTTTAGAGACTGAGTCCCACCAAGCCACGCCCACTAAGCGACCCCCACAGAGCCAGTAGGGAAAATTTTTGAATTTCATCCCTGATTCAAAGTAAAGACTTTTGTTACTGGATCTGAGGAAAAGTTTATTTTCCTTATTGTTGTATAACAATTTATAGATTTTGATTGACAATGTAGATGCAAGGGCAAGTGAGACATGATTAATTATTGAAAAAAGTTTTAAGAGTTCTCCTGACTGAGTTGATCCATATTATTTTTCTGAAATAGTTTTGTTATTCGAAGACATTTGATCAACTGCTTTAATAACACTAGTATTATTTTACAAAAGCTAGTTAGCAAGATAATAACACTAAATTCTCTGAGTGGAAAATAGAATTTGTAGGTAGGCAGTTAATAACAGGTCTGTCCTTGTTTGGAAATAATAATGATTAAAGTACGATAGAAAGATAAACTTTGCCCCACAGATTTTGTTACCCTCTAGTTTTGTTCACAACTCACCTTTCCCTGAGGAAAATTTCCCATCAATCTGAAAATACCTGATCAGGGTCCCCACCTACCTGGAGATGGGACAGAAGAGATCCCCAGGCTAAGGATTTTCCAAATAAATTTCCCCTTAAGAAACAGTTGATCCTCTGAGAAGTGATGGCCAGCCCCCTAACTGCCTTATAAGTAGAAGTAAAGACCAGGCTTTTCTAGGGAGCCTTTGGAGCTGAGTCTAAAACATCAATGCAAGTTCTTATTATTGATATTATTCTTGTAATAATCTATCCCTCATACCTTATGTTGGTTAACTGATTACATGCCATCAAGTCATTGTCAAATCTTAGCAACCTCATAAAGACCTTTTTTCCAAGATGATCTATCTCTATCCAGGTCCTTCAGCTCTTCCAAAGCTCTTCCACTGATTGCCACTGTGACTGAGCCCATGTATTTTGCTGCTGTTCCTCATCTTTTTCTCTTTTTTCCACCTCTGCCAACATTAGAGCCTTTCACAGAAAGCTAGGTCTTCCTACATTACGCCCATAATTGGAATCTGGGTAGCTGGGCCTTGAGTGAAAACTCTGAGTTGATTTTTTGATGATGCCTTTGTTTTATTTTTGCGGTTGGTATTCTCAGGAGTCTTCTGCATCGTCGAAGTACATGCATACACTCGTATACCACCTAAAATCCAGCTCACCTAAGACAGTATATAAATGCATAAGTAAATATAAAATAAAGTACTGTATAGCGAAAGAGGAGAACTGTAGTCCAACATGTTTAGAGAGCCACATCTCTTCTGGAAGGGTTGGACCTATTGTTCCAATTTGCTTATTTGTGTTTTTTGAGGTTTATAGCAGCTCTTTTTATACTTGGCTCCTTAAGTTTCTTTTCAGCTGGTAGTATTGGGGATTAAATTTGTACCTGTTCTATCACTAAGCATGAGCTTCCTCTGTAGCAGCTGCAGCCACATGACAGAATACCAGCAACAATCCCTGACTTTGGGCTTAACTCTGCATTGCCACCTTGTAGCTGTTATATCCTATGTTGTGATCACGGCTTTTTCATTACCGTATCATGTATTTCATGGCTATTGGCTATGAGATACAAGAGACGAAACTTCAGGGTGCTAAAACGTTCTCCGGCAGCGTGACGAATCGCAATGACAAGGTTGCATTTGTAAAACTTGGCACAGCCACTTGTGATATGATGCGGTAAAATGAAATAATCCTTTTTTTCCTCCCCAGACAATGCAAGCTGTGGTATTCAGAGTGCTGAAGATGGCTCCAGCCTGCCTCCTCTCAGCAATCATGCCACTTCTTTTTCAAAACCCAATTTCTAATCAATTCCTTTTTTCTGAGAGAGAATGAATGTAGAGTAAATCATTAATGAATAATTATGCTGAGATGATAATGTTCTCTGACTTCGGCTTTTGTGACAACTTTCCACTGTAATCAAATAAAAAAGCTCCTTTGATAATTTCAGGCAGTGCCATAACCTTTTGTTATGTTTCATAAATGAATTTAGCTAAAAATACAATGCTTTGAGAAGGAAGGAAGGAACGGAGGGAGGGAGGAAGGAAGGAAGGAAGGAAGGAAGGAAGGAAGGAAAGAAGGAAAGAAGGAAAGAAGGAATCTGATTATCTATGAATTGGAAATAGGCTTCTTTGAGCCATTCTTCTTTGTCTCATTAAATGATCACAAATTGATCTCAGCTTCCACATGTTCTTCATTAGTACGGATAAAACTAATTCAAATATATGCTAAACAATACAATTATTCCCAGACAGCTTCTGCTTAAAGACAACATGTGGATGTTACATCCAGATGCTGCAATTTGGTGAGTTGTTTGGTGTGTTTAATTGTTCCTTGAAATGTTGATACAACAAAGGAACTTGAAGGGCATTGCATTGCATTGCCACAGTTTAAATAACTAGTAAAGAAGGCTGTACTTCTTCTACCATAGGAGAGCTGTCCATTAGCTCTAGCTCTAGAATTTGTAATTCCTCTTGCTACCATGAGCATTGCTCTTAATCAAGCAACTGCAAGGATACAGCCTTGCAATGCTGCATATTCCAATTTTGGTACCATATTGAAATGCAGGGAGGTAGAACAATAAGTAGGAAATAAACAATGCTTAAATATTTGGTGGTTGGAAAATTCTGGCTCTTTCTATGGCTTCTAGTAGTCTCTGAAGTAAATTGTTTATATTTTGAACAAGCTTTCTTTGTGGTGTTCAAAAGATGTAGAGAAATGCTTGAATTGTTTTTGTGTCCTTATAATTACTTATTGGATTTGAGGTTATTTTTGTATGTGTGTAAAACTATGAGGAGGAGATGGTTTGACAAAAATTGGAGAAGCTAACCCTAGGTGGTTATAGATTTCATTAAATTTATCCTGCAGGTTTCCATAATTTTATGCAAAGAAGCTCAAAAAAACATACATTTATGATTCCTGGTATTGTAAATGTTCGATATTTTCTCTCCTTCCGGGAGCAAAGTTAGCATAAAGAGAACTGCATGTTGTTTATTCTTTTTCCAGAGGTCAAGTATTTCACTGATTTATGAATCAAATGTCTCCTTTATGTACCTTCTAAAACATATAAAGGCACACAGGCTCTAAATCTATATACACACAGGACCACAGACAGAGCTGTAAGGGAGAACAGAGAAGTAAAATGGTGACTTTTTGCTATTCATCTGATTTTGGTTCAGCAAACTTTGAGTTCCATGTCAAAGGAGATTAGGTGGCTGAGGGATATTTTCCTGAAAACTGGGATTGTGATGAGGAGAAAAACAAGAATTCAGTGGGCCTTATTCTAAAATAAATACCCCAATGACTGGTCTTAGGAAAACAGCCAATATGTTCAAGATCAGGCTCATTGGCCATACTTTAATTTCCATCACATAGCTGGATAAAAACCTCCCATGTTGCTGTGCCTATCTAGCCTATACTTAAATTTGCCTGGCTGCTTTCAGTCCAGTATAGTTTCTGGGCTGTCTATAAAGTTCTTCTGTTCTCCTCTCAGCTTTCTTGTTTTCCTTCAAATGTTGTGTTAGTGGTTCATGTTTTGGAAACTGGTTGTAAAGAAGACATTTCCTTGGCACAGTTGCTGTTTTTTTTTAAAGCAACAGCTAAAACTCTTTGTAGCCAATCTTCACTGGGGTAGAACTAAAATCTGGAAGTAATCAGCAACCACTGAACATCAGAAATTCTTCCCCCCCAAAAAACACATTTAAGCACAGCTGGAATCTGCTAGCAGCTGGGATAGGATTCAGGTAGCTTAATCCCTGGAGGTTACTTGCCATCTTCTCCCCCCTCCCCCTCTTCCTTATCTTGTGTGTGGAACTAAAAAGCCCCAGGGTGTTAATGGTTGTAAAGAATCTCACACCTGCTGGGAGCCATAAATACAGAACTAGGTTACCCCTGTCAGCTTGCTTACCACTGTCATGGAATTTCTTCCTGGCAGCTGAGCAAGGGGGATTGGAGAAAGAGAGAGGGGTGCTAACTGTTTAGTTATGTAAACAAATCAGATAAGTAGCAGAAATTGCAGCCCTTAAAGCAAACAGTTTTTGACATACATGCTTGACCTGTTATACAAGCGAGGCTGGTTAAGGAGTAAACAAAATTGTACCTTTCACTTCAAAGAGTTATTGTTGTAATTATGCAAGAAACAACATGGCCCACTGCAGTCCTTGGGAGACCGTTAACTTCATCCTCCCTGGATCTTTTTTCCTTTCTCCCCTGCCCCTTCTTTCCTTCTCCTTTTGAAGTATTTTGAGTCCTTCCTAATGACAAGATGGGATGTGGTGGCTCAGTGGCTAAGACGCTGAGCTTGTCAATCAGAAAGGTCGGCAGTTTGGTGGTTCGAATCCCTAGCACCACGTAACGGAGTGAGCTCCCGTTACTTATTCCAGCTTCTGCCAACCTAGCAGTTTGAAAGCAGGTAAAAATGCAAGTAGAAAAATAGGGAACACTTTGGTGGGAAGGTAACAGCGTTCCGTGCCCCTTTGGCGTTTAGTCATGCTGGCCACATGACCACGGAGTCGTCTTTGGACAGCGCTGGCTCTTCAGCTTTGTAACGGAGATAAGTACCGCCCCCTAGAGCCAGAAAAGTTTAACACGTATGTGCGAGGGGAACCTTTACCTTTACCTTTAATGACAAGATGTTAGGCTGGGAGATCTTTTCTGAGGAGACAGAGAGGATTTATCCATGGCCTCCAAATGCCACTGGAACTTTTGATGATCCTTTGGTGAATCTTTTGCTATTTTAATGGCCAGAGGATGATGAGGATGTGGATGTCAACCCAAAAGCTGATCCTCTGGCCAGCAAAATCCTTATTCAGGACTGGAGCTCCTGCAATATGGACTTTCAGATGCTGCCCATTTACAGGTAGTTCTTGACTTACAGCTGTTCATTTAGAGACCGTTCAAAGTTACAACGGCACTAAAGAAGTGACTTACGATCATTTTTCCCACTTATGACTATTGCCCATGGTCACATGATCATCCCCACAGTCACATGATCAAAATTCAGATGCTTGGAATATTTATGACGCTTGCAGTCAGGTGATCTCTTTCTGCAAACTTCTGACAAGCAAAGTCAACGGGGAAGCCAGATTCATTTAACAACCTTCTTACTATCTTCACAACTACAGTGATTCACTTAACAATGGTGGCAAAGAAAGGTCATAAAATGGCCCAAAACTCACTGAACAAATGTCTCACTTAACAACAGACATTTTGGGCTCAGTTATAGTCATAAATCAAGGATCACCTGTACTTTATGTAGTGTTGATAGGAGAAAGCAGTATTTGTAAGCGAAAAATGGGTTTTGGCATATCAGCAAGTCAGCATTCTCCCACTTTTGGCTCACCAAATGCATTTGATAACCAACATGGTGGTAGCCAACATGGGCCCTGGCCATACGTAGGAAAGACAACTAAGTTAAATAAAGGTAGCCAACATGGTAGCCAACATGGGCCTGGCCATATGTAGGAAAGACAACTAAGTTAAATAAAGGTTTTCCTGAGACCTTAGGTTTCTGAGGTTTGAATAGCTTATCTTCTAAATATTCTATTTTCATTTCATTTGGCAAGTTGCTACTCAGCTTTAATTCTTAATGGTGGATGAGAAATGGGAAGTAGAGAAAAATGGGTAAACTTCTCTCTTTTTCCTGCTGTTCTCATTTTCCATATCACGTTTGCTACTATCACTTCCAGTTTATCCAAACTATTGCAGGAATTGTCAACTTTTGGATGGCTTTCAGGGGGTCTGTTAGATGAGGCAATCATGCAGAGTCAGTGGTTTATTGTCACGTATATGTATGAAGATGGATTTCCGCCTTGTTTGAAAGGCAGAGGATTTGGGGCATTTCTTTGTTCTTTTTAAAATGCCATCAAACCCAGTTTTAGGATTTAGTTGTTTCTGTTACAAGAAGGAAGAAATTGGCATTAAAGGTCAGAGGTTCTGCTAGGCTCCTAAAAAGAGGTTTAGGGAACAGGAAGTTGCCACCCGAGAATACCGGATGAGGGATATTTCTTTGCTTAGGCTCCTGGTTACGTACTGGCCTCATCTGAGATGGAGAAGGAAGGGATAAGAGGGCAGATGGGAAATATTAACATTTGGGCATGCTGAATTTACAGTCCCACATCAGATAATGTTTTCCTCATTTTTTTTAGTTAGCAATGACTGAATCAACTACTCTTTGCCTGCTTGCTGGCTAGCAATAATCAGCAATTATTGCTCAGCAAATGTCTTCTTTATTCCACCAATCTGTTGCCCATCTTTCTACATATGTAAACTCAAGGTAACTAGCCATGATGACAGTAAAGAACACAGGCCAATAACTCAATTGCAAAGTCTTAAATAAAATTTCTAAACAAGCTGATAAAGAATCTGAAGAGCTGCTGAACTCACATTCATATGAGGTAGAAATAAATGTGTTTAAAGACCTAAATTAATTTTTTTAAAAAAAGAAACCACCCTTTCCTGACTGCCAAAAATATGGAAATGGTAAAGGACAGAGTGTTAACCAGTTAATTTAACCATGAGTGGGGATGATAGTGGAATTACAAAAGATTTGTTTAGTGAGCCACTGCTCTGAATGAATTCAGTTTAATGTTTGTATTTTGCTCTTCCACCAGCAAAGCTGAATTTCCAACAAAATAACATACAAACAACACGTCCACTGATAAGAAGGTCTTTCTGTATCAAGAAAGAAAGCAGCATTAGTGAAACTGAAAAATAAAACACTTAATGCTTAATAAGATATCATACAAACATATTATCACTCAATATATCTGCTGAGGGCTTCTGCAAAAATAGAATCCTACAGGGAAGGTTTTTCCTTACCTGGTATATTATCTGATCATTGACCAAAACAAATTTATCTGTTTCTATTTTAGTCCTTCTGCTCTTGCTGTAAATGTTTTGCTATTTGCCATCCATTACTACTTACTAATATACTCCTTCCTTATGAATGTGACACATAACTCTGCTTACTGCTCTAATTTTAGATCTTTGCACTGCACTGAATTTTTTTTATGATACAATGAAGAGTTTGAGTACATATTGGTATGAGCTTGATATGGTAGTGTTTAATTACAAAAAACATACCAAACTCCAGTTTGGAATCCTCAAAACATTGAAGCAAGAGAATTCTTTTGGATTTGTGAGTCTGTTTTTCAAGATTTTGCCTACTCTGATCTGCCAATATATAGTAAAGGACTCATCACAGAATTCATAAGAGATTTCTATTTCCTGTCTAGTCATCCTCACTTCCCGGTATTCAAAGTTTAAACATTAGCAGGTTTATTACTTGGTGCAGATCATATGCAACTTGCCCACATTTAATTAGCTTAAATCTTGGGAGACATGGAGGATGGCCTGGTATTCAAAATGGATAATCTTGTTTGATTTTGCATATATTTCCTGTCTTGATCTTTAGTCCAAGGTCTTTTTGAATAGCTCACCTAAATTTAAAACCTTACTGAAAAAACAGTGAAAGTATTAAAAGCAAAGAACACCTGAGACTAAAAGAGAAGCTCCTGCAATCTGTGTATACCTGTCATACATATAAGTCTCAGCTTACATCCTAAATTGGGACCATGAGTGCCTTCATAAATTTGTATGGTAGTAAAACAAAACGTCATGAGAGTGCATCGCCTTGCAGCATGACAACCCTGGCATTCCGCAATATCAAAGATTATGGGTCACTAGGTGACCACCCACACTAATCCAAGCCATTCTGATCCCTTCCATCCTCAAGCCTCAGTAAGGTAAGTTAAGGGTGAAATGGGATAACTTGGGGAGGCCAACTCACCATGGCCAACTCATGGTGGGACAATTCACTGTGGCCAACTCGCCATGGGACAACTTGCTGCAGGACAATTCAACAATTCAATTTAATTATTGTCATTCACATTTCATTTTGTCCTTCCTTTTCCATCTTTTTGTTCATGATTCCATTCCACCATTTCTTCAATATTAGTATAACTCTTGTCCTGCAGCAAGTTGGCTATGGTGAGTTGTCCCACAGCAAGTTGGATGCAGCAAGTTGGCTGTAGTGAGTTGACCGCACCAAGGTGACCACTGCGAGTTGTCCTAGGCCATGTAAGGGACACTCTCTGTCTCTCTTTCTCTCTGTCTCTCTCTCTCTCTCTCTCTGTTTCTCTTTGTCTCTCACTCTCTCTGTGTGTGTCTGTCTCTGTCTGTCTCTGTCTCTGTCTGTCTGTCTCTCTCTCTCTCCTCTCTCCCTCTCTCTCTCACACACACACACAAAACCCTACCTGATATTTCAGGGACTCCGGCAGTCATCTTTAGGAAATGTTCGCCTGAGGGTTGGTTCTGAAAAACAGGCTGAAAAGGGAGGGGCTTTTGCTTCAGCAGAAGGCAAAAGGTCAGTCCGGGGATGGAGGGAGCTGGGACAGAACTAAAAGCAGTTAGGCAAACAAATGCTTGCTGGCGCTTTTGGGAGTAGCTGAGGCTTCCCAAGGCATCATAACTGTGGGTGGGTACAAAGCACCCACATTTCAATCACATGAACGCTGCAATGGTCTTAACTTTGGGCATAAATTGTAAATGCATTTTTTTTCAGTGCCATTGTAACTTCAAAAGATCACTGAATGAATGGCTGTAAATTAAAGACTACCTGTATCAAGACTTCAGCTTGCATTTCTGCTTCTCACCAAAGAACTCAATATCTTGTAACAGTTCAGTGATTTCATGCAAGCTTTCATAAGATGCTACTGATTTAGTATTAAGAGCAGTGAAACCTGATACGTTATCATCAGCGTGTTGTGCAAAATCTTGTAACTTTGATGATTTTTTTTGGAAGGCTTGCCAACAAAATCAGACAGTGGAATATCCTGATCCCTTTATTGTGGTGATAAATCAGTGAATTGCAGAGCTGAGCTTGCAGGGACACCCCCTCCATTCCACAGGCCACTTTCCACTAATAATAATATAAGAGAGCTTCCTATTCCATTTTCCACGTCTTCCATTATCTTTTATTGTTCTCTGCTCTCTACTCTCTGCTCTTTGCTCTCAAATTCTGGTTTGATCAAGTCGGCTGGTTTACTGTCTTCTGACTTATTGCTTTTTAGTCCTGACACTTGGTTAATTGGTTCTTAGCTTCTAACTTATTTCAGGCTCAGTCGTCCCCCAAAACTTCATTTTCTGCTCTTACTGTTGTGTTTCTTTATTCAGTTCATATTGTGGGTGCTGAATTTTGCAGTTCTAGCTGATTTGAATCCAGGTTATTTGAAGGACCAAAGATCTCTCTGAATGCGATCTTACCACCAGTTCTGGAAAACCGGTAGCGGAAATTTTGAGTAGTTTGGAGAATCGGCAAATATCATTTCTGACTGGAGATTTTACAGTATCCTTCCCCTGCCACGCCAACCAAGCCACGCCCACAGAACCAGTAGTAAAAAAATTTGAATCCCACCACTGCTTGGAAGCTATGTGTTTGCTGGTCCTCTATTAAGATCAGTGAGTCCAGAAGGTCTCTACCCATCTCCAATTGCTATCCTATCCCAGTTCCCAAAAAAAAAAAAATCAGGTCCACTTTGTGTTTAAATGATATTTAAATGTATTTGAAGTTGTGTTTTATTTTACCTATGTTATTTAAAACAAAAGCTTCTACACTTTAACTAAAATTTAAGGATTTCTTTTTGTCTCCTAAGAGGTTATAGTGTGAAGATTATCTCACTATTTCAAGCATGTTTCTTTAAGGCTTTGAAATAAATAAATAAATATTTTGAACAATTGTTTAAATGTCGATGAAGGGTATTTTGTTTGACCAATGCTACTTATTGAACTTTGGGAATCATGTTAACATTTTGCTGTATGTAACATTTTCTAATAAATTCTCTCTTTTGATGGCATTGAAACTAGCATATTTCATATCCTGTTAGAGCAGGATTGTAAGTTTAGGGTGTTTCTTTACTTCTTGAATTATTTTAGGACACTGTTGGGAAAAAGCTTGCTAATTTTGCCGCTTTGAATTCCATCACCTCTTATTCAAAGATATCAAGCTTCCTACAATTGTGGCTTGTATCTCTATGCCATAATCAATTTTATGAAAACAATGAAAACTACCTTAAACTGTCATTTTTCCAGGCTGTGTCATTTAGGCCTACAGAATAGTAGAGATAGGATTTCCAGATATCAATTCTTTTTAGATTACTTTATGTTCATTTATTTTATTTAGTTCATTTGTCATTTCCCCCTTAGATTCTAAATTTAGAGGCTGGATTTTTGAAAAAGTGCAAGTAATTATCTAATAGAATCATTCTCAGCAATAGGCTCCCCAGGGGCTCTTGTGTATGTAGAAATTCTTTTGGATAGAACTTTTTTTTTGGTTATTTTTCCATTGCTAGGGCAATCATTTTATCATTATAACTTTTATTGGCCAGTGGCCAGAACGGGGGAACAAGACAGATGTCACATGTTGTAAGAGTAGACATGGTTAATTTTTCAGAGATCAGAGAGTGTTTTTTTTTAAAAAAAACAAAAAGCTTAGCACTATTTTGGAAATCATTTGAAGTTTTCAGATACTATATTATATGAATGATAGTCAAATACTTACCCAGAAAAAATACATTGTATATTATCAGATAGCAATATTTTTTGTGACTTTACAGGGTGTTTTATGGATTGACTTAAGAATTTGAGCAGAAATAACATCAAAGATAGCAATATTTCTTCCTGCTGGTGTTTGATTTAATGTACATGCTAGCAACATTATTTGACACTTTATCATTTCACTTTTGTTTCATATTTATGGTGCTTTAGGGTACTTTCAGAAACTTCATTTGGAAAGTGCCTCTATATCTAAGATCTTCAACATGTCACTTAGGGGCACCAATGTGCCCTTTGATACTTGCCTTCTCATCTGCCAAACATCCCCCTCTTTTCCTACTTTTAAAACACTTCTAATTTTAAAACAATGCAAATCTGGCCATACAACATAATATCTGGCATAATTTATATTTACAAGTACACCTCAGAAGGCCAGGTGGGTCACCTAAACTACCCTAGAAAATCAGTGCTGTGTTTGGAAGTGTGCTTGCCTGAGAAAAGGAGTAGTAAAGGAGTAGTGGTGAAGATATTACAAAGGAAGAATGGAAGTAGGTTTCTTTTAAGTCAGTACTTTCTAATTGTTTATTTCCCTCACCGAAACCACCTTTGAAGAGCAACGTGTCTTCAAAATCCTAGCTATGCCAACCAGCTTTAAAAAAGGAAATTGATCAAGGAAAGAAGCAACCTAGAACTAAGGAGGAATTCCCTGGTATTTAGAACAATTAATCAGTGGAACAACTTGCCACCAGAAACAGTGAATGCTCCAAAACTGGAGATGTTTAAGAAGAAATTGGACAACCATTTGTTTGAGGGTTCCTTGCCGGAGGAGCAAGGAGTTGGACTAAGAAGTCCTCAAAGGTCCCTTCTGACTCTGTTTTTCTGTTACATTGTAGATCATATTATTTTGTCACTATTAGGCTTGTAATTGTTTAATTGTTTTTTAATGTAAATTTTTTGTATTGGGTTTTATCTTGTTAGCCGCCCTGAGTCCTTAGGGAGAGCGGGCGGCATACAAGTCTAAATAAATAATAATATAGTCACAATCCGTGATGTGTTGTACTTCTAGTTTTATAATAGGGTCTAAACCTATTCGTTACATAACTTGGTAACCAAATTTCAGGTTCTCTGCCCAGTTGCTTGGTCAGCGTGGCCATGGTGGGTGTGGCCTAGTCAGCCTCTTGTACCATGGTCCTCCGGAGACCAGAAACAGGCCCCTTTCCAGACTTCCAGAACTTCCAGGAGGCCCATTTTTTGCCCTCCCCAGGCTCTGGAGGGCTTCCCCGAGCCTCCAAGAGGGCGAAAACAGCCTCCCCCAGGCTCCGGAGCCTCCGCGCAGCCCCTGTACTTAGCTGGCATCCAAAATAGGCCGTGTGGGGACTCCTGGGAGGGGGGGAGGGGTGGGCGGGGCCAGCCAAGGGTGGGATTTACTGGTTCGCTGAACCAGTAATTAAAAATAATAAAATTAGCTACCGGTTTGCCTGAACCAGGGACAACCGGTAGCAGCCCACCCCTGCTGGTAACCCACAAGCTGGGAGAACGAACCCTCACCCGCATCCTGCACCCGAGTTACAGATATTCACCACTATAGCAAAGGGTCCGAACCCTTTGCAATCTGTTAACGTAAAAACAGAGATGGTTAAATCAAAATTAACATTAGCCTACTTAAAACATTGCAAACAGTTCCCAGAATAGATCCTAGAAAGACTTTAAGCTGCTGGTGGTTTTGAGGATGTGGGTAAGTCATGTATTATTTACATTTCAGTGACTGAGACTTTTTTTCTAGTTCTATTTACATGATATTAGCTTAGAGTAATTATGCCAACTGAGAACAGTGACAGATTGAAATTAAATGTTTGGATTAAATATTTTGTCAGCAAACATGCAGCAACTGCTTTGCTGCTGTTTCTCTTCATCTCTGCATACTGATTATAGTAAAGGCTATAAACTTAATTTTTTAGCTTGGCATGTTTTAAAGATTTTAGGTGCAATGTATTGGATATGTGCTTTAAAATCAACAAGAAAGGATCCAAATCTAGAAAAAAAAAGAAACATTAATACTGATTAATGTTTGTGTGGGGAAGCCTTGTGAATATATTCCATTTTATAGACCTTTCCCAGAAACATCTCAACAACTCAGTGGGGCTTTGGCAGAGAAACATTCATAGGATTGCACTATACGTATGATGTTTGGGCTATGAAGAGTTTGCTGTCTCTGTTCAGAGTTTCACAAAGTGGCACAGTCCCCTGCTTCCAAAGAGCAAAGTCTAGTTGCTGTCTTGCTTTGCAGTCATTCCAGCTGCTTCAATGAGCTGCTGGAAGCACCCTAAGAAACAGCTAGAGCAACAGGGCGGAATGGGACAACTTGCCACAGCTAACTCGCTGTGGCCATCTCATCACGGCCAACTCACCATGGGCCAACTCACTGTGGGATAACTTGTTTTTATTATTATTATTATTATTATTATTATTATTATTATTATTATTATTCATATTTATATGCCGCCTTCTCCGGAGACTCAGGGCGGCTTACAATTTTTGGAGTGCAACCCAATGTGCTCAGCAATAGCCTTCCTTCCATTGTATATGCCTGCTTATTACTAAGCAGCATTTTTACAAAGTCAGCTTATTGCCCCCAACAATCTTGGGTCCTCAATTTACCTACCCTGAGAGGATGGAAGGCTGAGTCAACCTTGAGCCTGGTGGGATTCGAGCCTGCAGTAATTGCAGGCCACTGGAACTTAAGTGCTAGGCATTTAACAGCCTGCACCACCAAGGCTCTTGCAGGACAACTTATCAATTCAATTTAATTACTTAAAATAAATTAAACAACTGTTTTAATTTTTGTCATTCATCGTTTCTTTAATGAATTCTGTCCCACCATTTCTTTGATATCAGTGTAACTTTTGTCCTGCAGTGAGTTGGCCATGGCGGGTTGTCTCATGACAAGTTGGCTGTGGTGAGTTGTCTCATGACAAGTTGTCTGTGGCGAGTTGTCTGTGGTGAGTTGTCTGTGATGAGTTGGCTGTGGTGAGTTGTCTGTGATGAGTTGTCTGTGATGAGTTGTCTGTGGTGAGTTGTCTGTGATGAGTTGTCTGTGGTGAGTTGTCTGTGGTGAGTTGTCTGTGGTGAGTTGTCTGTGATGAGTTGTCTGTGGTGAGTTGTCTGTGGTGAGTTGTCTGTGGTGAGTTGTCTGTGATGAGTTGTCTGTGAGTTGTCTGTGATGAGTTGTCTGTGGTGAGTTGTCTGTGGTGAGTTGTCTGTGGTGAGTTGTCTGTTATGAGTTGGCTATGGTGAGTTGGCTGTGGTGAGTTGGCTGTGGTGAGTTGGCTGTGGCGAGTTGTCTGTGGTGAGTTGTCTGTGGTGAGTTGTCTGTGGTGAGTTGTCTGTGGTGAGTTGGCTGTGGCGAGTTGTCTGTGGTGAGTTGTCTGTGGTGAGTTGTCTGTGGTGAGTTGTCTGTTATGAGTTGGCTATGGTGAGTTGTCTGTGGTGAGTTGTCTGTGGTGAGTTGGCTGTGGCGAGTTGTCTGTGGTGAGTTGTCTGTGGTGAGTTGTCTGTGGTGAGTTGTCTGTGGTGAGTTGGCTGTAGCGAGTTGACTGTGGTGAATCGGCTGTGGTGAGTTGGCCACAACGAATTGTCATAGACCCCAACAGGGTGCTGCTGTGAGGTAAATGCCACTGCTTCTTTACTTCAGTGAAGTGAATTCCATGTTTGGTGAACAGGGTTGCTTTTGCGCTTTGATTTGGTTAAATCAAATAATCCATTATTCATGAAGCCAATTAGCCTTATACAATCAAGGCTTCCATAATTTAACATGGTACCCAAATGCTTCTAGATCTTTCTCTTGACTTAGTTCCATCAATGTCATGTCCTCATTGTGAAGAAAAAAGTGGTTGCATGAATCGTCTAGTGCGGGGGTGTCAAACTCGTGGCCTGTGGGCTGGATAAGTCATGCGCTGGCCATACCCATCCCTGTTTTAGTGAAGGGAGAAAAAAATCACAAGTCACATGATGACAATGTGATGCCGCGAGTTTGATACCCCTGTTCTAGCAGAACTGATAAACTGAGACAATATAATACATGTTAATCTCAAAGTAGCTAGTTAGCTGTTTCTAAAATGACAGTTAATTTCATTGAGATCTATGAATCAGAGTTCCTGACCACCCAATGCAAAAGTTTGCTGTAATATTTTCTGTGCCAGCTTTCCTGAGTTCAGGTTCATACACCTGTTGATCTATAGTTCCTGTAGTCTGCAGGCAGGCAGCCAGAATGGCCAACTATGGTTTTCATGTTGTTATCCAGGATCAACTAAAATGAGGTGGAAATTCAAAAGACTATCAAATATCATGTGAGCAACTTCAACTAAAACAACATCACTGAAAGTAAACTTACACTGCTCCTGGAAACTAGGCCAAGAATAGTCTGTTATGGAATATAAGGGAAGTTGCTTTGCATTTAGAAAATTTTTGGATACTTCAGATAGTTTGTTCTAGTCTATCTAGAGAATCTTGCCCCATTTTATGACCTTTTTGTCACAGTTGCTAAGTGAATCACTGCAATTGTTAAAGTGGTCACATGGTTGTTAAGTGAATTTGGTTTCTCCATTGACTTTGCTTGCCAGAAGGTCGCAAAGGTGATTACATGACTCTGGGACACTACAACCATCATAAATAAGAGTTAGCTGCCAAGCATCTGAATTTTGAACTTCCAACAGTCATCAGTGCGAAAATTGGTCACTTTGTTCAGTGCCGCTATAACTTTGAACAGTCACTAAATGAACTGTTGTAAGTCGATGACTGCCTGTACTGATCATTTCTTCAAGGAAACTGTAAGCCTTCATTTAGTTTCAGAAATGATTGACAGATTCTTCTCACAGTCTGTGATAGTAAATACACCCTGATCCATAACCCATAGGGGTTATCTTGTTTCCCTCACTCTTTCTCAATGTCCAGCTTTCACTGCCACTGGAAACTTTCCACCAAAGCAAATAATTGTACTCAATATTCTGATCATCCCTCATCCTTTATGTTCTCGTGTAAGTTCATCATTGCCTTCCTCCTTAAGAATTAAATCCATCTTTACTTTCCAGCATATTATCTTTACTATTTTGGGGATGAAAAAGAGTAAAACTGTCTTTTTCCTGCACTTCCTTCTTGCCATCAATGATAAATTCTCTAAGCATTGTTAATTTGATGTTGCCTTTGTCTTAGTACTGTCTTCTTTCTCAGTCTTCCTTTCTTTCAGATAATAAAGTGGCATTATCTGCCTGTCTACTTTTTAACAAATTCAAACAAGATAAACCTATGACAGCATGTGATTTTTCAGTCCTGGTCACATGCAAGATTCTAAATACCATGTGCATATGTTCATTTAGGAAATTTCCCCAAGTCTTGGATATTTGCAGAGAAATGCAATAGGGCTAAGGCATGTGGCTCTTCAATATGCCTCTGCTTTCCCTAACATGATTTTACAGACATGGGGAAGAGAACCTTTGAAGAACAAATAGTTGGAAATCTATATTATTCATACCCCCCCGCTACACACACACATACACACTACTCCCCGCAAGAGTAAGGCTGGATTAAGCAGATGTTTTTTGCAATGATCTTTCCTTCCACTGCATGGGCATTAGGGAAAGCTTCTTTCAACAATGGAAGGCGGGAATAGAAGAGAAGGCTCCAGCAGTTAGTGAGACAATGTAGAACATGTACCCTGTCAAAGGACACCAAATATGATTGGCAGGAAGAGGCAGGTTGCCTTTTCCAGCTCTGTGGCCTGGTAAATGTACAGATGAGAAGGATTAATGTGATCCGATAATCAATGTTGTTGGAAAGTTTGAGAAATTTTCACAATGAGGAAGTTTAGGGAAGCCATTAGCACAGCTGCACGGCTTTGGGCTGGTGCAGGCGGTTCCTCCCTTTTTATATTCAGCCGGCAGTTGTATAAGTAGTTAGGCAGCAGTGTGCTTGACCACATACAGTCATTTCCATTCTCATTTTAATTGCCTTTTAAGGAGCGCTAAGGAGGTCCAAATAAATATAACGAGCTTCATCAGCCACCTGTGAAATCTCCCACCGCAGTCACACAGATATGAAGATGAAAAAATAACAAGCATGTACAAGGAAAGCTAATCTCGTTGTTGTTGCGGTAGCAATAAATAGAGGCTGTTGAGCAGAACCTAGGAGAACATTAGCCAAATAGCACTTAGTGGCTGTGAATGTGGTACAAATGAAGTCCTTCGTGGGTGAAGGTGTAGGAGGAGAAGAAGGAAGAGAGGAGGAGAAGAAGAAGAAGAAGAAGAAGAAGAAGAAGAAGAAGAAGAAGAAGAAGAAGAAGAAGAAGAAGAAGAAGAAGAAGAAGAAGAAGAAGAAGAAAGAAAGAAAGAAAGAAAGAAAGAAAGAAAGAAAGAAAGAAAGAAAGAAAGAAAGAAAGAAAGAAAGAAAGAAGGGATCCATGGGAGAACTTTCCTAGCAGTTCTTCTAGGACCAAATAATTTTGCTTTGTTTTGTATTATTTGGCTTCCCTTTGTTAATTTCTTTATCATTGCCATCTGGTAGTCAGGAGATATCCTCATGATGAGTCACTCCAACAAACCAGTTTCACCCTGTCATGGGGTTTAGGGCAATTATTAAAAGTCACCATGAAGAGAGCTGCTACGACCTTTTTATTGTGATCATCTTGCCGTGAGCTTTCCAGTTAAGATGGGCTGCAGTTATATAGAAGGCTTCTTCAGAAAAGTGCTGTCTGGGGTTCAGAGTGTGCCTGTTTCTTCTGGATTGATCATTGGCAAAAAAGGCAGCAGCAGAAATAATTTTGGTCCATTTCTGTTCTTTATCTGCAACAGGGGTCTCCAGACTTGGCAACTTTAAGACTTGTGGACTTAAGCATGGCTGGCTGAGGAATTCTGGGAGTTGAAGTCCACAAGTCTTAAAGTTGTCAAGTTTGAAGATCCCTGATCTAGAATCCACTAAGAATGGCTAGGGTTCAACACTATTCTAAGCCAGCATTTCTCAGCCTTAGCAATTGTAAGATGCTTGGACTTCAAGATGTATCGCCAGAATTTTCCTCAGGCTGGCTTTCCTCAGGCTGGCTGTGGAATTCTGCAGTTGGAAGTTCACACACCCATAAATTGCCAAGATTGGAAACAGAGCTCTAAGCCAGTGTTTCTCAATCTTACAAATTTAAGATACTTGGAATTCAGCTCCCAGGGATTCATATCTAGAATCTGATTGGAGAAGAAAGGGAGTTGAAGTCCACAGATTTTAGAGATGCTGAGGTTAAGAAACACTGCTCTAAGACATAATTTTATTTACTTCTGCTTGGCTGAATGTAGGAACTTTGCCGTGTGAACCAGAGCACTATGACTTATCCAATAAACCAACTTTGAGTCTTAGTGCAACTTGGTTACAGAACAGCTCAGCCACTGCATCCTTTCAATAATTCTGAAAACATTAAAATGCAAGTCATCTTGCAGCTACTGTGTCTATTATTGCTGATTTTGGTAAACCCAAACCCTCAATGTGGAATATATTTGTTAACACAAGAGAACAGAGATATTCTATGGACTGCAGTAAGATCGCTATTTATCAGTCCTTCAACTATTTTCACTCATTCTTCTCTCAACTCAGATGAAATTTCCTCTTCTTTCTCAAGGGAGGGCACCATATGCTGCCTGAGAGCCACTCAAAGTGCCATCTGGGTTGAAAGGCAGAATATTATTCTATTTCTTTCTCTATTTTCATCTTTCTTCCAAGAGCTCAAGGCAGAGGACTTCATTTTATCCTCAAAACAGCAACTCTATGAAGTTGGAGTTGAGGGGGAGGGGAGAGAGGCCAGTAGTAGAGAAAAGGAGCATATTCCATTGCATTTCCTCCATTCAAATCAATGATTTTGTTTTAATTTAATAAACAAAGTTTTGGGCTTATTCTAATGAAGTAATAAGTTAGTCTACTAAATTTAGCCTTTATCTTCTAAAGCAAGGGTCTTCAAACTTGACAAGTTTAAGACTTATGGACTTTGACTCCCAGAATTCCTGAGCTAACATGACTTGAGGAGGAATTCTGGGAGTTGAAGTCCACAAGTCTTAAAGCTGTCAAGTTTGAAGACCCCTGTTCTAAAACAACCAGTGGTTGGTGGGAGAACATGAAGAAAAATGATCTAAAATAGATATAAGCATTTGGGGGAGTGCTTTTTTTTGTAGCTCCCTCACGTTTCTTCTGGCTTTAGCTGTGATCTATGTTCCTGAATGTGTATCATGCCCATTACTATACATTGCTTAGGGAGGGGAGAGGTAATAAAACAAGGAGACAAAATACCCCCAGTGCCTTTAGAGTAGAATATTTATTTTCCTTACATGCAAAAGCAGCCCTCCAGATGGAAGTTTGTTTTGTGGGTTTGGAGGAACTAAAAGGTTAACCATACTCATGAATGCTTCTGAAGGAGATGAAACTGAAATATGAGGGCAAGTTTAACATATGAAACCACTTTTAACACTTAAACGTGACACAATTTCAAGTTGATGTGTCTCTTCAAAAGCACTTCTATGCCACTATGCCAGAGATTGCTGTAATAAGAGCTAACTCTGTTTTGCTCTTCCCATCTGTATCCAAAAAGCTTGTGAGTGAAATCTCATTGATCCCTAGACCAATGTTTTGCATGAATACAAGATAAAATGGGAAGGGCGCAGTCATATGAAAATACTGTACAAGTTGGCTGGGGACGTATTCTATCTGTGACTGGCAACTGTGCTACTTTGTTCTGCATTGGTTTTGTGTAGTTTTTATTTTTATCATGTTTAGAGGTAGTTTTTGTCCTATTGTGGCTGATATAGCTTGTATTTCCTCTCTATAAACTGCCAAAGTCCCTCTGGATTACGGCAGCATAGAAATATGTTGAACAAGTAAATAACATTTGGAATGCTTTCCCTATGCTTATTTTGCCACATTATTAGGAGAGACCCAGTTTGCTGTGGTGGTTAAAACCTCAGGCTAAAAACTGGGAGATCTGTGAGTTCTAGTTCCACCTTAAGTATGAAACCAGGTGGGTGTTCTTGGGCCAGTTAGTCTCTTTCAGTCCCAAAAAGAAGGCAAGAGTGACCACTTCCAAAATCCTGTTAAGAAAACTGTAGGGAGTAGTCCATGCACTTTCCAGAGTTGCACTGATTCTAAGGCACACAAACACATATACCCTGCCAAAAAAACAACAGTGAGAATGAGGCAAACTAGACTTGTCTTGACGAACAAGATGGTGATCTCTTTACGAGGCTGTGTTCAGAAGCAGAAGCAGAAGCAGTAATGGAAGTTGAATCAACAGTGCCAGCCCTGTGAAGATATATATGAAGCGAAGGGGGACCTAAGTTTTTTCTACACCGATTAGTGATCTGGCCAATGATCCAACTTTACAAACAACGATCATTTGAAGGGCTTAAAGAGGAAAAAATACATTGGAGGGAAAACGAGGTCCTTCAACCATTGTATTTGATCAGAAGACCAGGTGTGTGCATAGCACCAAGTCATCATTCTGCTTACCATAATGACTGAAATTTTATTAGGAACATTAACAGGTAATGCTTGACTTACAACCATTCATTTAGTCACCATTTGACATTAACAATGGCCCTGAAAAAGGTGACCTGCGACTATTTTTCACACTTTTGACTGTTGCACTACCCCCTGGTCATGTGATCAAAATTCAGATGATTGGCAACCGGCTCATATTTGTGACGGTTGCAGTGTCCCAAGGTCATGTGATCATCTTTTGCAACCTTCTGTCAAGCAAAGTCAATGGGGAAGCCAGATTCACTTAACAACCTCAGTTACTAATTTAACAACTGCAGTGATTCAATTGTGGCAAGAAAGGTCATTAAATGGGGCAAAATTCACTTAATACCTGTCTTATTTAGCAGCAGAAATGTTGGACTCAGTTGTGGTCATAAGTCTTGTGAGATATACTGGAGATCCTGGATGAAAGGTTATAGAATTGGGTAAATATGCAATAATATTTGGCATTAAAATTGTGACAGTTTTAATAAAAGGAATTAAAAGATGTCCCCAGATCTCTATCTATTTTTTTTTATTTGAACAAGTTACATGGTTAATTTATATAGAAATGCATTTCTCTTGAAATTATAGGGATAATTTCTGAGTTGGTATTGACATCTGTATATTTCATGAAAAGTGGCATAATTTCTTTTTAATCCTTTTGGGAGCATCCTGTAAATTATTATTTTTCTTTCAGAAATCAAGCCTCTCAAATAGAATTCACCCAACATGCTTATGAGATATACTGGAGATCCCGGATGAAAAGTTATAGAATTAGGCAAATGTGCAACAATACTTGGTATAAAAATGGTGACATTTTTTAATAAAAGGAATTAAAAGATGTCCCCCAAATCTCTCTCTCTCTGTGTTAGTTTTACAAGCCAATATATGCATATTTCTAAGGATTTTTTTCCCGGTAATAAATAAAAATAATCATCCATGTCAGCAAACTAGAAAACCTTTTTTTAATTCTGCTTGGTGCACTGATTTTATTTTTAGAAAAAAAAATATGCATCAGGCCTCCAAGTCTCCATGAAAACCAATGTGTGGAGAGACCACTAAGTAAAGTGCAAAAGAAAAAAGGAAAGAGGAGAATTCACATGGTTCCCGTTGCTAAGGAAACCATCATTCGTGCATGTTCCTTATTCCAACTTTGGCTCTCAGAGAATGTCAATCATGTCAGAGCTTCAAGAAAAAAAAAAAGACAGAAAGAGTAGATAAATGTGTAGGTACAAATAGCGTATGTGTGCATGCTGTGTAATTCAAGGCAATAAATTAAATATTGAAAATAATTCAGCAAGGGTAGCAGGTCAGTGTATAGTATAATTCTCTTTATGGTGAGATATAACCCTAAGGATAACCTTAGACGGGGATGTAAGATATTCTAGTTGTAGCACACTCTCCATGATGGGGCATTATCTAGTGTTCAATCAACTACTTAATACCCTTCAATTTATCATGGAGATATGTTAAAATGATGATGATGATGATAAAATTATTATATAAAGCACTGTAAAAATAACGAGCCTTGTTTGAGCTAAATCATACCTTTTGTATGAAGAATGTGTGAATCCTTTAAACATGGCCTGTGGCAGAATCACAAATATCTACTGCCTCCTGTTTCACCAGTTTTCTGCAATTAAAAAGAGAACACAATTCAACTGTGTCGTACTTTCACATAAAACTTTTTGTAGCATGTTGTGATGAGTAAAAATGTGGCTATTTCTAAAACATTCTTGCTACATAATTTTTCATACTATATGCTTAAAAAAAATAGGCAGCACATTTGAATATTAGGACTGTACAACATTTTAGATCTGAATCCAAAAAGAGTTTAGGAGTGTAGGGGGATGTAATTTAGAAAATTTTTAAATCGGTCGTGTCTTTTCCTGGGATCAAACGAACAACAATGTTTTTATTTGCCATTATATAATTATAATTTTTATTAACGTTTTATGATGTTTTCATCTGCTGGAGCTACTGTATGTTTTTCTTCACTATGCTAATGACACTACTCTAATACTTGACAATGTAAAAGATCTGAAAGCTGTAGTAATGAAAGTCAGGGAGTTCAGTGAAAAAATAGGATTAAGATTAAATATTAAAAAAGATAATGTGTGGAGCAACAGCCCTAGAATTGACTGAAGACATTGAACTGGTGAATAACTTCATACTGTTAAGTTTAGGTTAGAATTAGGATCAACAGTTGAATCAACAGTTGGAGTTTTAAAAGCAGAATAGAAAGTGTATTGATGCTTTCAAACATTTTTGGAAAAGATTTCCAAGAATATCATAGATAGCCAAGAAAACAAACAAAGAGACTGTTGAATAAATCAAACCAGAGTTCTCACTCAAGGCACAAATGCCTAGTTCAAATTATCATATTTTGGACATATAAGCTGGGAAAGGTGAAAAGAAAGATGAGAATACAACCTTAACAAGGTAGATGGACTCAATTACATAAACAATAGGTACACTGTTGGAAGATCTGAAAGGCCAAGTTAAGGACAGGTCAACCCCAAAAAGTCTATGTATGTTATGATGTTTACATGCGTGGAACCGGGAAAGGTTGATTCTGGACCTTGGGTGACATGTGATTAATGACACTGCCAAAAGCCACGACTCCACTAGTGTGACCATCTCTTAGCAATTTTTTGCTCTCAGAGAGGTTCGCCTCTCTGATAATTCATGATACTGTAGTTGCAAAGAGCTGACACTAACTTGATAGCACGTAATAAACCAACCAATCAACTAAGCAGACCTATGCTTTTGAACTGATGCTTTGTTTTAAATGATTAGACTTCATTCTCATCAATTCACTTGAGCAACTGAGTGAGGAGAGTATATAGGAGTTTGGCAAGGCAGTTTGAAGAGGAAGAAAATCGAGGAAGTACTAAAGTATGTGTGTAGGGAGAAACTGCTGCTGCTGCTGATTTATTTATTTATTTATTTATTTATTGGACTCGTATGCCATCCCATCTCCGAAGACTATGTATACAGTCTGTTGATTGTCCATGGTGTCTAAGCATTACTCTGGTTGTTCTACATGAGGTAGCTCATGGTATCATATAAGGAATGCAGTTTCCAGACAGCAAACACAATTTTGGGTGAGTGTGGATGTGGAGGAGGGAGTCTTTCCTCCTCCTCCTCCTCCTCAATATTTTTCAACTAAGATGCTTCTCACTCAGAGAAACACATCTTCAAAATTGTAATATGCAACTAGTTATATACTCCTAACTAGTGATGTGGAACTCCAGGGTTATATGTCTTTTAATGCAAAGACTAGAAAGTGAGTATTGTTTGAACAGTGGACTAGATATACATTTGGGCAGGATCAGATGCTGATTATTAAAAGCACATTATTAAAATGGACCTGTCTGGATCATTTAATCCAATCTTCTTAAAGCCAGGACCAGAACATCTGCAGCAGTTAGCTATCTAGCCCCAGTTTAATTCTCTCCCTTCTCCTGTTCTTAAATTCATAGTTGAACTGCTCCTGTCATTAAAACAATTCTGCCTGCAGCTTAAATCCTTAAATCTAATCCAGTTCTTTGAGGCAGTAGACATCTTTGTCTTTGGTGTGTTTGAAGAGTACTATTGCTTCCCTCCCCTCTTCTCCAGGTTGAATGTGCCTAGATACTTAAATTTTTCTGCATAGGATTTGTTTTCCATTCTACTTGCTCATTTTCATCTCTGTTCCAGTTTTGCCTGTACACTATTATTCGTCCACTAAGGAACTGATAAGGTATTCCTGTGAACTTTTCTCCAGATGGATCACTAGCCACAGCTGCCTTTTTTTTTATTGTCTGCTGGCTTGAATATTTGAGGCTGACAAAATCCAAGGCAGCAACTCTTGAACAATTTGTTTAGGGAACAAAGAGATAGCAAAGTATGACTATCTGGGGAACTTGTTAGGCAATACATGTTTACAAAATGAAGGGAATTAAAGTTGCTAATTTGTTTTTCTTTATCAATGAAGCTGAATATTTGCCAGTTGTTGTGACAAAAAGCAAATGTGTATTATCTACAACAGTTGAAGATCAAGAGTTTTTAATACTCATAATAGTCAAATTCTTTTCAATATGGCTGTAAGGTGCAACCCATAGCAATAAACCTCGGGTAAATGGAGAGCAAAAGAGAGAGTAGGAACTATTTTGGAAAGATTATCCACAATCTCTCACTACCACTATTCTTGAGGGGAGAAGACAAGCCAGCCCTAGGTCTGTTCTGTGAAAAGACATAGGGTGAGAGAATTGCCTTCTGAAATCACGCTACACAATCTTAACAAGAAGAATGGGTGTTTGAGATTTGAGAGGAGGATTAAATTCAAAACCTTTCCAAAACTTTGATAGTATTTAATAGTGTTATGTATGCAGGTTTGAATGTCATTGGTTAAGTTTGAACTGTTCTTGTAAAATGTCAGAAATGATTGGTTTAAAAGTGCGGAAAACCCTGCACTCTGATTGGCTGGCAACCGCGCTGCTGGCTATAAGTAGCAGCCGCAGCCCAGCCAAATCGGGTCTGTTATGAACTGTAGTCACTAATAAACTCTTCACTGAAGCACTCCACGTCTGACTCTTCATGCAAATCTAACAAATAGATTTAATAGAGTTTTGGGATACAATCGACTACATGGTTAAATAAAAATGTGGTTACATTTTCGGATGGCAAAAATGGGGATATATTTTGTGTACTTTAATGAATCTCATGCAGTCTATATTGCTTTGATGAAAAAGCAGCAAAATGTGTGTCAAGGTTTAGATTTTATACTCAGAGCTTATATTTGAGCATTTTTAACTTCTGTTTTGACTATTAGGTACATAAGCAACAGGTTCTTGACATCTTTTAGAAATCTATGACTAGAGAAGTCTTTTCTACAAGCCATTATTAATAGGAAAATATTGGAGAGAAAACTAACAAAGATTATTTGCTTCTTCTTACCTGTTCCCATGTTCTTTGTTTCTTCTTTTGTTTCTTCTTCTTTTGGCAGCCTGGTAACAGCAGAGAAATGACCCTTAAAGCTACAGTGTCAGGTTGGTAATAAACTGATATCCAGGGGAAAAAAACACACAAAAAACCCTACAATCCATTACTTCATTGTACCTTTTAGTGTTTTATCTTGTAATTAGACTTCTACCATCAGGGACAATCTTTATTATTAACAGCATTTCCCTCATGTCTGCAAGAGGAGCAGAAGTATCTAAGTGAAAACATTCCCCTTAAGTACCAGGCTGAGACATGGACAGAAACTGGCATTCATACAAGTCATTTCCCCCTTTTTATTAACCTTTCTATCATTAGGGACCTTCATTCTCGTCTATACAATTTTTGCTTCAACCTCTTTTAGTTTTCTGCTATTTTGCCACTGGGGAACAACTTCAAAGTTTTGTTTCAAACTTTACCTTTGACACTGGAATCTAGACCAAGCCAGGCCAGACATCGGAAAATTAGAATTGTGCGTGGTTCAAAAATGCTTCAGAAGGTGTGCAAAAAGCAGAGCCTCTCTAAGAAGAGAAGTCACAACTTTTTTCTCGGCTTCCTCGTGAACCTGAAGAAAGATGCAGCTGCTTTAACAAGTCAAATTAAGATGATCTTCAAAAGGCACAATTTTTTCCTCCTGCAGGATTTGAAAGACTTCCTGCAAGTCATTTTTTGAAACACATACAACTTAGTAAAAGAACCTTTACAGCAGAGATGTAAACCTTGTGCTGTAATCCTAGAGTTGAATGTACCTTCTTAATGACACTGATAGTCAAAGCCTTTGCAAACCTGAAGTTAAATTACAAATTGTAACATACCAGAAGGAGGACCTTGTTAAATAGACATGTTAGTAAACAGCAGATAAATAAATGAAGAAATAATATTGGATTTTTGTCTTATTTCCGTCTACTCTTTGGTGTGTAGCTCCTTGCATCAACATTTAAACACCAGCTATGATCTAAAAA
Source organism: Naja naja (assembly GCA_009733165.1). NCBI lineage: Eukaryota > Metazoa > Chordata > Lepidosauria > Squamata > Elapidae > Naja > Naja naja. The sequence continues at coordinate 213,141,321 of CM019148.1, forward strand.
AGGAAGTCTGATGAACATTGCTGTACAGAAATATACACATGATCTGCTAGAGAGAAGTTCTCAAAGATGGGCTCCAGCATGAGTCCAAAAGCTCAGAAGAAAAACCTCTGGTCCCAGTGACTGACCCAGATTGGATCCTGCAACAGTATCTTATGACACATATATTTGCCTTCATTCATGAGAAATGTAAACAGATTAAGTCTGCTACATGACATTTTTCGACAACCGATAGATTGGAATCCACTTAACATTTCAAAAGGCACCCATATGTGTTGTACAGATAATACTTTGAGTTGCTAACTCAATTTATGCTTGCCTTTTGAAACTTCCTGTCCAGGAAAGGAATGAGCAGTCAGGATACCATGTCTATTTATTTATTATTTTATTTTTATTTTATCATCTGGATCAACATACTCAGCTCCTCAGACGTGAGGCTTAGTTTGTACTGTTTATTTTTATTGCTTTTCTTTGAATCTGTTCCAATCAATCCTCTTAAAAATGAGGTGCCCAGAACTAGGCAACAGAGATGATTTAATGGGCAGAAGGAATGACCTTGAAGAATAGGAGGAAGAGCCACAACCAAGACAATGGACAGATAAAAGAAATCTGAGCCCAGGGCAGAAATGAACTTTGAAAAAGCGTCTCAGATGTGATCTTTCCCAATAAATGGAAGCAGAGGGGAAACCTATTCAGAGTTGCAAGAGTCTGTTACTCTATCCTAATCATAAAAGTAGTATCAGCATTCATAACTTTGGTTTCCTAGTTTGGTCTGTCTCAAAGGGCTGAGGCAAAATATAATATAGTGAAACCATTATCTCCCACAATTACAAATTACAATTCTATTCATGCAACTAAAAATGCATGTATATTATTTGCAGATATATCACATTCACAGACAACTGTCTTCAGATTTTCCCCCAAATACTATATCCAAGATATATATTCCCTGCCTTATATCTGTGCATTTTATGTTTATGTACTATGTGAAGAATTTTACAGTTATCTCGGTTAAATTTTATTGTCACTTGCTATCCATTTCTCCAGACCAGCACCCCCAACATTTACAGGGAGAGAGAGGAATTGGTACACATGTTCACACTGCCCCACTGTTCGCGCACATCAAGCTCCAGAAGTACACGCTGGCCCAGTACCTACACAAGTTGAGCTGCATGTGAGCAGGGATGCATATCATCCCACTGCTTACGAGATTGAGCTGTGCACATGCATGCTTGCAGCAGCCAGTTGCTCATGTGGCCTGAGAGTTAGGGACCCTTGCTTCAGACGATCAGAATTTGAATTTTATTTTTATTTATTTTTAAGTATACTACCTATTCAAGCAGTTATCCTCAAATCTGAGAGCTATTCCTTTTACCTCTTCATTTAAGTGATTAATGAAAATATTGGAAAGCAAAGTTCCAAGCTTGATTCTTATGACACTTACTTGGTACCTCTTTTCAATATGTTGAAAACTCACTGCTAAGCATAGTTTGCATTCAGTTTTAGTCAGCTTTGCACCCATTTAATTTTCATGCCATGTACTCCATATTTAAAGAGCTTGTTGATCTGAGCATGTTGTATCGCACTTACTTAAAAGCTTTGATGAAGTTGAGATATACTATGTCTCCACATTCCCATAATCTATTACAGAAATTGTTTGATCAAAAAATGAGATGATGGAATAATCACATTCTGATTACTACTCAGCTGGCCTACTCTATTATGTTGTGTATTGGTCTAATACAAAATACAGTGGCCAGATTATTGATGGTATCCCCAACTTATAGGACCAATAATTTTAGTCACTACCTTAATGATCAGTAAGTTTCTGGGCTCAAATTAAAGTGCTGGTTGCCACCGTTAAAGTCCTACACAGTACAGCACAAGCATATAGCCTGCCAAAATTGAATTTGCCTGTCTGATATGATAATCTAGAAGGCCTATTAAGACTACTTTCTCTTTATGAGGTAAATACAGTTGAATGAGAGACTGTCAACTCCATTAGATAGATCAGACTAACTTATGATCAACTTATGAAGGCTGATACTACCTCTATAAAGACTGGTTATAATAAGAGAATTTTGCAAGTATGGTTTTTTTTTTTAATTACATTTATATGCCGCCCTTCTCCGAAGACTCAGGGCGGCTTACAATTTTGGGATACAACCCGTGTGCTCAGCAATAGCCTTCGCTCCATTGTATATGCCTGCTTATTACTAAGTGGCATTTTTACAAAGTCAGCTTATTGCCCCAACAATCTTGGGTCCTCAACTTACCTACCCCAAGAGGATGGAAGGCTGAGTCAACCTTGACTTGGTTTTGCTGTACCTCCTACCCTTTCTTATACTGTACAGTGAATTAGGGAGGTGTGTCCTCCTGAGTTGCTTCTGAACATTACCTTATTTTAGAATAACAGAGCTGGAAGGGACCTTGGAGGTCTTCTAGTCCAGCCCTCTGTTCAAGCAGGGAACCTTATAACATTTCTCAGGATGTAATACTGTAAATGTTTCAGGGCCTTGGTGGTGCGGCTGTTAAATGCCTAGCACTTAAGTTCCAGTTGCCTGCAATTACTGCAGGCTTGAATCCCGCCAGGCTCAAGGTTGACTCAGCCTTCCATCCTCTCGGGGTAGGTAAATTGAGGACCCAAGATTGTTGGGGGCAATAAGCTGACTTTGTAAAATTGCCGACATGCTTCCCACCCTCCCCACACACCCCAAACAAGTGAAAACAATGCTTGTGTCTTTGGCCTGAGCTGATTGTGGGCGCTATCGGTATAGTTTAGAATTTGCTATATAAGAGCTGGCTTTTAACTGATCATTGCATTTCTTTGTGTGTGTGTGTGTTATATTGTTTGCCGCCCAGAATCCACTTGGATTGAGTTCAAAATTGGATTCAATAAATAAATAAATTACAGACTGATCAGGCAAGATTTGTTTTGACATATTCATGCTGACTTCTGGTAATTGTCAAATTGTTTCCAAGATTCTCTTTTATGGATTGCTACCCCATGCTTTGAATTGAGAAGGAAAGAGAATATACCCTGTTACCTCCAAGTTTGGCACAAAGAACATCACTTAAACTTGGGAGAAAAAAGATTCCTGTATGAGCTGGTGAGTGAATTTCTATATCCTACTTATAAACCTGGCAATTTCTTTTGATAGGGCTCATGTGTCTTTTAATTGGCAGGAATCCAGTAATCAGAAATGTTTAAATAAGAGAACATGTTCCAGCAGTTGGAATTTTACTTTCACTCCAGCTTTTAAAGCTGAGTGGGGAACCTCTGGCTCATGGGATGAACTTGGCATCCTTCCCTTTGTGCTTCTAACTAAAGATTTCTGAGACAATGGTTTAAAATGTTTTGTATTATTAAATGTCAGACAACCTGAGATTGGATTTGAAAGGCAGCATATCAATTTTTAAATAAACCAGTACTTATCAAATTATGTTTTAAAATGCCCGTCATCGCTGAGATATAAATTTAGATATGCTTGTGTGCCTGTATTAGTTTACATGAGATATTCTTCACTCTATTTTAGTTTACTGTAGTGGTGAAAGTGGTGGCCTAGAGAGCAGGAAATGGTGAGTTCTAATCCTTCTGACAGCCAGTTGGGTGAGACCAATCTACCTCACAGAGTTGTTGTTGTGGAGAAAAATAGGAGGCAGGAATACAGGGAGTGTTAGTTATGTTTGCTCCAGTGATTTGACTTTATTTATTTACAAAAGGTCAGATGAAAAAAAATCTAAATATAATTTAAAAAGAGCATAATTCCATAATTTTTCAGAATCATGTGAAACGTTGCTTTGGAGTGACCTCTCCCTAACCCTTACTCAAAATACTTTTCATAGATTTCAATTAGCATTCGATCCCAATTTTAGATTATTAGGGCCCACAGGCATTTTTGAGGACTCTGTTTAGATGGCTGTTATTTTGGTCATCTTTTTTTTTTCCAAATGCACAGACATGCCCATGTAGCAGCTGATCCCCTCTTTCCCACAAAATTGGGGCAACTGCTTGTCTGCTGGTTTATCTATTGGTTTGCTGAAGCAAAATTATGTTTGCACTTCCAGTGCAAATGGGGAGAAATCCTTCTTCTCTGCAGGCAATTGCAGTGATTGGCATCACTTACAGGTGACAACAAATAAGCTTTCTTAACATTTGTGACTGTAGCATTGCTTCATTATTGTTCTGATAATCCTTGGCTGTCTGTTAATACAATATGAATGGCTGATCTCAAAATGAATTAAGAAGTAGTGATAATTATATGATTATAGCCAGTAGTTGCATACGTGAAATGCAACACTCGCCTATTTTATTATGTTCCTGTCTCCTAAAGGGATCTATTAGAAATCAAAACTTATTGATTTTCAAAGCTTTTTTATCCTAAAGCTTCCAAAAACACCTGTCTATTCCTCTATCCCAGAGGTGGAGAATGATGGGCCCTTTATTATGTCCACCATGCTGTCTTAGGAATTCTGGGAGTTGAAATCCACAAGTCATAAAAGGTCGATCGTTCCCCACCCCTGCTCCATCCCCAAACTGCTGGTTAAAAATATATAACTGCTGTGCCGTATAAAAATCTAACATGCATTGAAAAATGTATCCTTGCGATTTCTGTTGCTATATTCTTATTTCTCAGAGGTCTATTTAATTGACAGATTAATTGTTCTGTTCTTGAGTTGCATGAGATGGGCAGTGTACTTCATGCTTAATGTTAGGGTTAGGCCCTGTAGCAGAGGTAGTATTCAGCAGGTTCTGGAGAGGGTGGCGTGAAATTTTGGAGTAGTTGGGAGAACCGGCAAATACTACCTCTGACCTGAGATTTTGCATCCTTCCCCTGCCAGCTACCACAGCCACGCCCACAGAATCAGTAGGAAAAAAATTTGAATCCCACCTGATATGTAGGTGTAGATCTATCGGTGGTCAGGTCTATCTTGTTGGCCAGTAGTTTAAATTTCAACCTCTGACCATACAGTCCTTGGGCTGCTACTGGATTCTAATACATTTATTGACTTATTTGCTTGCTTTTGTATCCCACCTTTACTATTTTACAACTCAAGGCGGTGAATATACAACACACCTTCCTCCTCCTATTT